>JAJJWW010002131.1:0-341216 GCA_023531295.1 Papaver armeniacum | reverse complement strand
AAAATTGCATCGACAAAGAGAAATAGATAAATCACATATGGAAAATCCACTTTTTAGTTCGCGGATGGTTACTTGTAGATAAATAGAAACCTAGTAAAAATAAATCACATGATCTTTATCCGTTGGATACCAAACTCAATTGGCCAGGAGATTTATGAACCATGCATGTAACTCTGAAAAGAGGGGTACAACAACCACACCCAATATTTCCTTTGGCAATCCCCAACCCTACGAGTTTTGTTCCATCTTTTGATAAATCAAGGTAAATGAGGAACCAATTAATAAACCGGACTTATATTCCCGAAGAACAACCTAGTATTATCAATCACCTCATAATGATCTTAATTGTATGGTAGCGAAACAAGATATTGTGGAATCACAAACGATGAGACAAAGATGTTTGTGACTACTTTTAATCTTACCTATCGGAGATAAATCTCAAGAAAATCTTAGCAAAGATAATACTCAATCACGATAGAAGAATTAAGATCGTAACACACAACTACGAGAGAAAATAGTTGGAGTGCGGCTTCACAATCCCAATGAAGCCTTTAAGTCGTTAACCTACGGGGGTTTCGTGAAAAACCTAAGGTTAAAGGAGAATCGACTCTAGCTTATACAACTAGTATCACACGGAGGTGTGGGGATTAAGTTTCTCGATTGCTAGAGTTCTCCTTTATATAGTTTTCAAATCTGGGTTTGCAATCTAAGTTACCTTGGTAACAAAGCATTCAATATTCACCGTTAGATGAAAACCTGATTAGATTCAAGCTAATATATTTCAACCGTTAGATCGTACTTAGCTTTTTATACACAAATGAAATGTACCTTCATTTAGGTTTAAGTAACCATACATAAACGTGTACACCATGTTGGCTCAACAGTAGTTAACCGAGGTTAGCTATATGAACACTCTCATATCAACATTATTCATCTTAACCATAACTAGTTCAAATGACTCAAATGAAACTAGTTAAAGATTTGTTCAATTGCTATATTCTCATAGAATTATACAAGAACACAATTGAAGCAAATCGGTTTGATTCACTCGAATCAATTCATGAAACTTATAGCCACGGTTTGCAACGAATGCATTCCTTAATATATAAATGTATTAGTTCATGTCACAACTGATTTTAGAACTTTAACCACTCAAGTATGCAAACGTGTACGCATACTTAAGTAGCCGATATGAGTTTGGGTTACTTGAGATGCGAACGGTACACACACCTTAGTACACTTCCAAAACCCAACAGAAATTCCTTGGACCTATACCTTACGCAAGTATGCGTGCCGCTATGTATACTTGGTACACGGAATTTCACAACTACAAGTACGCATACGGGTATGCATATTTTAGTTCGGTCATGAATCACACGCATGCAAGAATGCACACTATGTTCATAATCCAATAGTTATAAACTCTATTTTAATCATTGAAACTTTCTTAGAGGGTTGACAATAGCCGTTTTCACACACTATTAGCATCAAAACAATTTTCAAGTTATTGAAATAATCATAACGAAACATTCCCAGTCTACACCAAATGATTGTATCACACAAACCATGTAAGATGTTACTGTTGATTTTCACATGATCATCTTTTGACTTTCGTCAAGAATATATGATGAACTTGGTTAAAGCGAAAAAAGCTTACCAACACATATTTGAGAAATATGTAAGCGAGTTAATCTCGGCTCGAAATCTCAAATGTGTATAATCGACAATTATATAGTAATACGACTTTTATCTCAATATGAGAGATAGAGTAGAAATAGATTTTCAAGTGATAGATGAGTTTTAGTCTCCACATACCTTTTGTTGATGAAGTTCCACAAGCTCTCCTTAGTAGTTCTTCGTCTTCAATTGATGAATGTGGTGAAGTCTAATGCTCAACTACACAATCTATCCTAGTCCGAGACATCACTATAAGTAGACTAGAAGACTTATGGTTTTGATCACTAACATTGACAAACAATCTTGAGATAGCAACGCTTGATTCGGCCCGAAAGAAAAGTGCTCTAACAATAATTAATTCTTGTAAAGGTAACTAAATTGCGATAACACGATTACGGTTTCATTAAAGAAATAAAAACAGTAACGATTTTTTTCTTTCTCTATGAAAAATTAGAGAAGAAAGGAGATCAATTGTACTTTTGAAAGATTGATCACCCGTACATAATAATACAACTTAATATGTACAATAATTTAAAAAAGATAATTGAGAAAAGAAAATAAAAACTGAAACGAAATATTAGTAATCGAAAACGAAAAGAAAATATCGTTGAGATTTTAGTGCATGGTGTTTGACAGTCGTCACTTTACCTATTAGCTCATGTAACCTTGATGGAGACGTACAATGGAACTTTGGAACCACAAACTCCATCCATGAGTAGCCTCAAAGGGACCGCTCACATATAGTTTTGACATCGTCCTCCGTCCAAAGATTATTAATACATTAAAAAAAAAAAGCATTGATTAACAACAGTCAGTTGTGAAATAAACAATCAACAAAAAAGAATAGAAATTATTAGATTGTTCGAATCCTCCTCATGTTACTGTTGTAAAAAGACCATCACCCAAATCCATATTTCTTAAGGAAAATTCTTAAAATCATATAATGATCAGTTGGTAGAACTAGTCTGCCGATGACGTGTTGTGAAAGAAAATGAGGCAGAAAAATAGGGAGAAGAGGTAGACATAATTCTCATTAGATATGTACCATAGACAAATATTAGAGCCTCTATTTATAGGACTAGACACAAAAACATCCCAAAGAATAAATGAGATTCACCCTAGATATTCTTAACATAATTGCACGTTTATAAGCGTACACACATTAATTTAAAAAACCGTAATGAATGATGCGTGGAGGTTTACTTACCCAAAGTTTTGACTAGGAGAAGTGGAGGTAAAATTGACTAGGAGAAGCGGAGGTAAAACAAAAATCAATAGCCTAATCTAATTTGATATTCTTTCACTTGTTCTGCTAGATGCTAACGAGGAATCATCTCTCAATGTAAGACCGGGTCTTATGGAGATGCCCAAGCTCTTCCCAAATGCCTTTACACGTCAGGCATGGGAAGAGCCTAGCTCTTGTGATTGTTCCCTATTTTAAGAAAAAACGGATGATGGTTGTCCGGTTTTTTATTTGTTGGGTCCACCAATTATATAAACCCCACTTAAATCTCTGTTTGTCCCACTTGGTCCCACTAAATTTTACCAAAAACGGATAATGATTATCCGGTATACGAGTTGTTAGATTTTTACGTTAAAATTTTGGCCCCACCAAGTTACAAGGGTTTTAAGAATACAATGGACAATCATTATCCGTTTTCACCTTTTTGAGAACGGCTAATGGTTAGCCGTATCCGGAGTCTTCCCGCACACCAGGAAAGGCTTACAGGAAGAGGGACTTTAGGTGACGGTTTTTTTTGTTTGGGAAGACCTAGGGCATGCCCATAAGACCCAGTCTAAGCTCTATCGAGAAAACCTCACTTACTCATTACACGGATCATCAACCGAGAAAAATGAGAAGAATTGAAGATTTTTGATTTTTCTGCTCCTCCGAGTCAGAGAGTTAAACCTGATTTGTATAAACGGTGAAGTTACCAACCAAAGTTTGTTGTTAGATATATATAATTAACTAAATGTAGAAAACACGTCAACAGCGGGGATAGCTCAGTTGGGAGAGCGTAGGACTGAAGATCCTAAGGTCAGGTGTTCGATCCACCTTCACCGCACAAATATTTATTTCTTTAGCCCCTTCATAATCGGTAGTTTAGTTAATTTCTGGGTTACAAAAAATCTCATTTTTAGACATTTATATATTCGGTAGTTATATGAACTATTTTATTTACCGATTATAGGCTCAAATCAAATTAGAAAAATAGAGGATTTTTTGCAAAATCTCATTTTGGGGCTACTCTATATTCGGTAGTTATATGAACTATTTTGACTACTGATTATGGTTGGATATTTTGCAAAGAAAGCCCTTTGTATAATCGGAAGTCATGATAACTCTTCCTTTCTTACCGATTATAGGCTCAACCAAAATTCAAAAAAAAAGGATTTTTGCAAAATCTCATTTTGGGGCTACTCTATATTCGGTAGTTATATGAACTATTTTGACTACCGATTATGGTTGGATATTTGCAAAGAGAGCATTTTGTATAATCGGAAGTCATGATAACTCTTCCTTTCTTACCGATTATAGGCTCAACCAAAATTCAAAAAAAGAGGATTTTTGCAAAATCTCATTTTGGGGCTACTCTATATTCGGTAGTTATATGAACTATCTTGACTACCGATTATGGTAGGATATTTGCCAAAGGTCTACTTTAATCGGAAGTCAAGATAACTTTATTTACTACGATTATAGGATAATCAAAATTCAAAGATAGAGTTTTATTTTGGGGATACTTTATATTCGGAAGCTATATAAACTAAATTGACTCCGATTGTTGATTAACTACCGATCGTTGATTAACTACCGATTGTATAGTTATCTACCGATTGTAAAGGGTAGTTTGGCCATTAAAAAAACGGGATTATGGATTAACCTTCCTATTAGAATTAACCTTCCGATTATGACATATTTTATCCTTTTGTGTCGCCCCTAATTCGTTTAGGGTCGCCGCTAGGCTTGTTATCTCTCTACAAATTTAGAGCTCGGTAATGTTTCGTTCTTATATTCAAGTAGAAGTACAAATTTAAAGGATGAAAATTGTTAATTCAACCAACCAACCTGTTTGATTTTTTATATTTTGCGCCCGGACTAAACATACTCCAATATACATGTACAGTTGCACTAATTTTGTTCTCTCGTATATGCATACACAGTCTACACCTCAGCCGAAAAATTCTAAAAGCTCATCAAAAGGGTTCCGAGGTTCTGAGAACTAGTAAATCCCATGTAAAAATCTACTCATCTTATATTGTTCTGTAAAAATAGGTACAGGTTTCATGAGTTACACGAGTCACCACCGCAGATTACAACAGAAGAATTCTTTCTGAAAGATAGAAATTTTACACAGCAATCAGCAGCAACGACAGCACAATACATCAGAGCAGGTGTAGGGTCTTGCTCTTTCTTCAAGGTCTTCAAGTGGTGGAACTGATTCCATGTTATGTTTACCCCACGTACAACAAAATTCGCTGACATTTCTACAGATACCCTTGCTGAATGGAAATACCTTTGCAGGAACACCTCTGCAAGTGAAAGAACATAAATTAAGGAAATGTTACAACAATCACCATAATAATGGCATGTGATTCGACAAAAGAAACAAATGTCAATGCTGATCCTTCAGCTACACATACCTTAGATATGGAATTCGACGCTTTCTCACTAGTTCAAAAGTGGTTTGATTTGTGAGTATAAGATAGCTGCAAAAAAAACGAATTCACAAGTTACCTTATTATTGAAGACTTTACACTTCATTCTAATATAAGACACAAAATTCATACTCCAAGTCTGAAAACGAAATCCAGACAGAAATCAACGCAATGAAACCAAAACTCAAACAAATGAACACTCGGTTTATTTTTCAGACTTCAAGTTTCGCCTCCTTATAAACTAAACCAAATATATTAGCTTGATATGTTATCAACTTGAACAGAGTATTGGCATTCTTGACATGAATAACACTCAATGGGTTGCATAATGGTCTTCTAATCATTTTCTGAAAGAAAGAGAAGTACTAATAATAATTGAAACTAACACAGGATGTGTTTTTAAGTCCTATCATATAACTTGACCACGATACGCCCTAAAACATATCATATGCTGTATCCGTAATCCCATTCTCAACCTTTTGAAAGAGCTGGGGAAAAAGATTTACATGTCTATCAATGACCTTTGTATTTGTAAAGATAGTCGAAGTTACTATCACTATTTTGCTTGACTTTGAGATGGAGCATGTGTGACCACTGCTTATACATTTAAAACATCACAGTAAGTAGACAATGATGCCAGTAAACCATGCAACCAACGCATAATGAATTTTTGTAACAATAATACCAAACTGAAGAATAATCAAAATGATTGCTCTTCGAAGAACAGAACTTACTTGTGGAAAATAAGGAGGAGGAAAATAAATATGGTGCACATGAACAAAGTCGCCAGAAGTAATATCATAATCGCATCAATCCACCTGATGAAGGAAAGGGTGGCATTATTAAAAATTTGTTCAATGAGTTATAAATTACCCCATCCACCCAGCAACCCACATTTCTAAGAGGATGACACTATAACATACAAACATTGGTTTTGATCGATAACTGTAGATTCAGCTATACATATCTGATACTAACATGTTACCAGAATATGATAAAAAATTTATAACAAGTAAAAAGTGTTTTTACCACAGAAATCAACATACCATGCCCGAGGAGTATCAGATCGCAAATAAGAGATGTATAAGATGACAGTCCAGAAGCACAATATGTTCTCTTCGAAAATATACCACCTAAAAAAAATATTGCATCAAGTAAGGAAAAAAATATTGCATCAAGTAAGGAAAATGAAAATCATATGATCCCACAGTAAATACATCTTTTTATGCTGAAGTCTAAAATAAAAATTGGGCTTAAAAAGTTCATTCCGCTTTCCTGATAGGCCGCTTTCATAGAAAATTGAAAGCTAGGCCAATCTCCACATCAGGCAAGATGTTTTTTCCCAAACTATGTCGACACAAGAAAATGAATCTCTTATTTTAACTGGAGAAAATGTGAAGCCAGTGCTGGCTTTGGTCAATATATAAGATAAAATAGCCTAACCGTTTATCCACAACAAATAGATCAGACTACTAAAAGACAAAATTGTACAACAAAATAAAACTCACCAAAATCGAAAATGATTATCCTGGCCTATGCATGTCCCGAGCCAAACACAATGATGGTCAAACTTAAGAACACATTTATCGCAGTCATGACAATGCTTTGCTCGTGGAGGCTGAAAAAACATCACACACCGTGTAAGATACAAAGACGTTAGATGACCACTGATAAATCCTACAAATGCAAAGAAATCTCTGCAGAATATCTAACACATAACAATTTGAAAACCTTCACTCACACACAACCAAAATGCTGCAATCTTACAACCGCAACATGCAAGTCAGCATCAACAAATAGAATTCTTGTTAGGTTGATACGGTTACTAAACTCAAACTAAAAATTTCAATTCTTTTTGGTTATTACAAGTTTCCTATAGTTGATATATCCAAAAAAAGCAAACAAACTAAACCAACCATTAGCATTTAGCTCAAAAATTGCCTACTTAAGACTCTAGAGATGAACAACAATTCTGGATCTAGTAATGGAGAACTGTTTAGGTGCAGACTCTTGGAAGATCCTTGTGAAAAGTTTATGTGCTTATGTAGTTATGAAGTTTTTTTCCCAGTTTTAAGTTTCAAGCTACAGTTTGATAACTTGATCTTGTTCATGCTTGTGTTCTTTTTCAATAATGACTGCTTTTCTTCTGTTTCTGTCTTTCCTACAACTTTTTTAGGTATTAGTTTCTGGGTGATGAACGTCTAGGATCTACCTGGAAAGCTAAACAAAGAATCATGTGTATCCAGTGACATGTTCTATACAATGAAGCATGAACTGGAATCAAGGATAGATAGTAGATTCATGTGATGCCTAGCCACATATGTGCATACGTGAAACACTGTAACTACTACGTATATACCTCCAGTTGAATTTCAATACATCATCCAATACGGTAAGGTAGATGTTACAATTCATCCCTAGTAATACAGTAAAGAATTATGTAGCGTAAATTTGATGGTATTACCTGCACTATATTACAGTGGCTGCAGGTCCAAGTCCTGCAAGATCAAGTCAACAAGTTAGTTGCAATTTGGGCAATAGCACTTCTCAAAAGCGTGGATAAATTATAAAAATATATATTAACCTAGCCTCCTTATCGGAGCCATATTAATTGGATCAGATGGGGTTAATTAAAAGACTCGTAAGTTCAACAACAGCTCTCCCAACTTAACAATCATCGTATAACTTTTTTCACTGACCTAAATATATTAATATAATGAAGTAGAAAACCAAGCGGAGTTTCTGTACCTTACTGATGATCCCTGGGGGTACATGTCCATAACCATCTTTGACCATGGTGTGCTGAATGATCCTGAATAAGTTCTTCCGACCTGGTCCCCTTCCACAGAGATGGTCAAGCTTCCGTCTACGCTTGAAGCAGATTGTCTTTGCTTGATCATCATAAAGTAAAGTTAGTAAATAATCATATTGGTAAGGATTTTCCACTTTCTTCTATTAGTATTATTAAAACAAGCAAATATTATCTAAGTGATACCAAGTCAAAATACGAAAATTATGGAAAAAATCATCAATCTTACTTCGAGTCTGATGTCCTTCTGAATGCAGCATGTGACTCATTGACAACCCTCATTGCATCAAGGACATACCTAATGCAAGATATATGCATAATGAGAATATGGACGAAAGAAACAAAAGGAAAAAGACAGCATGTGGTTAATCTTATCAAAAGGCTTTTAAGCAAATGTCCAAGTCAAAAGATGGTGTTTAAATGAACTGAGATGGTAGCTACCCAGGAGAAGTTCCTGCTGTAATGAAATATTGGGCTAAGGTTGCAAGAAGTACAAACAAGTATGCTGCGGTGTACCTGAGAAAATAGGAATGAAATTAACAAATACAAAAGAAAAAAACTATGGTGAAATGCAGTAAGATCTGATAAGCCCACAAATTGATCACTCCTGCAAAACATAAGGGCTAAAAGAAGTTTTAAGTTGAAGTGCCAAAGAAATTGTTTTTATCAGCTACAGAAACCGTACTTCCAGCCAACTACATAGAAATAGGCACAGAACATCTGGGAGGAACACGGTCTTTTCTTAAAGAAAAAAGCTAGGAAAAGTGGCAACAAAAATCAATCGCCACAGTTCACTTGAAAGATTAATATTAAATCTTCCACTAAACTAATATTAAATCGATCTAACAGTTGCTCTACCAGTTGGAGATTTTAGAGCCAGCAGTGGTCAAAAACAAAAAACGTATTCGAACTAGCTGCAGCACAATAAACGAAACCACCTTATCATTGTTAGCTTGTTATTCTAGTAACTTTGGTTAACTTGTACAATCTACCCATAGGTACTGTGAAATGCTTAGCTTACGATTACTATAGTGTTGTAAATTTCATTAAAAACCTAATCTAACTAGAAAATACAGAATATAATCAGAAGGGTTTGACATACCATGGTTGATTAACCGTTTTCTGAATCAAATCTTTGTCAAAAATAAATAAAACACCAACATATAACAAATGAAGTATCACTAGAGACGCTTTCAAACCCCATGACGATCTCGTCTCTGAAAAATCAAATCCCACAATTAAAAAAAAAAAAAAAAAACCTCAAAAATCAAAATTGATAGAGAAAAGAATTCTAACCAGGATCAGAGAGACAAGGGATTATCTTAGAACAGCATCCGCAAATTGTATCGCGTAAGCCGCGAATTGGGCTACAACACCCAATGTTTGTCATCAAAACCACCTTCTCATTACCATTGACTAGACAAGGCCGAGCAAATTATTTGATTCCAATTTCGAAGAAGAAGCAGTAAAATTGAATGTCGGAAGGATGAAACCGAGGGTGATGAATCGTGGAGAAGTAGTAATTTATGTAGACTATGGAGTATTAATTATGAACCGAGAAAAAGAACAGCGCAGCAGCAGAAGAATTTAATTCCTAGATTTAATAAATGATGGATGGGTTACTGGTTTTTCTCCGCGGAGGACTTCTTTGAATTGAATGGATGGTGCGTAATGGACACACCTTTGGGCGTAATTTAGCAGTAATTCTTGGGAATAAGATTCTGTGCAAGTTAGCAAAGAGTTGAGTGTGTAATGATTGTGTCTTATGCTACATGGTCCGACCATAAGATAAACTCTAGTTCCGGATCAGGCTTTGGTTGAAAAGAGTTTTATGGTGACTCGCCAAAATCTAGAATCTAACTCGTCTTTGGATTTGTTTGACCTGTTGCTGCAAATATCACGTACAAATACAACAAAAGCGTGTATCATGGAGATGTAGTGGTCTTACAATATTTCCAATGGGGGTGCGGGATTACCGGGAAGGGCAGCACTTCTTGTTGGAAATCAAGTCTAACCAAGACTAACTGAGATCGTTTATGGAAATTCAAGTTATTTTTTGTTATTAAGTTATAATAGGATATTAAGCTATTTTTGGAAGTCGGTGTTTTGATTCTAGAAGTCCTTTTTTGTTAGGAAGGTTCTGTCTTGATAGTAGTAGTATAAGTAGGGTTGTTAAGCCGTAGGTTCCGATCATCCGAATTTCTTTGCTTAATTGAATTCCTTAGTTGTTTTTCTTTCCACACTTTTGTCTCTTTTGATTTCAAAGTATATAATAAGTTTTTAACTCAGTGAAGATCTTTCTCTTGTTTTCTTTGCATCTAATGGTTTAATCACAAAGTTTTTGATTCTAATTTGGAATTTGTTTACTGGGTTCCTATAAGTTTTTATGATTCTTTGTTCAAATCTTTATGTTTAAGATACAATTTCTTCTATATGGCTTTCATCTTTAATGGAAAACTAATTTGTTTGTTTTGCGGTACTTGTTTTGATTTCCCGTAGTGTACCAGTTGTGGTCTTCAAGGGAGCAGTGGTGCGTTTGTCTTGGTTTACGTTTACTCATTGAGAACATTAGTGCATTTGTCTTGGTTTACGTTTACTCATTGAGAACATTAGTGTTCTTCATATCTAAGGATATGAACATGTTCAACTCCATTAAAGGCTCAAATTCGCTCTTCGTAGTGGTATTCTCAATTTTGATCCTTCATTGGATGATCCATGAAACAATATGTTTCACTACTTTCGGTTTTGGTAATCAATCTTTAGTTATAATCAGGATGCAAGATACAGATTCACAGTTGCTAGATTTCCATGGTGCTAAGGGTATTTTTGGAACAATGAATAATTCGGGGCGATCAAAAATTTGAATATCACATTCCTAAAAATTTTGGTAATAATGCAGAATTCCTGAACCCTGAACCCGTATAGGAGAATATTAACTAATTATGGTTATCTTGGAAAAATCTTTTTATTCGAGAAAAGACAGTAAAACCTAATTATAATCTCCTTTATAAACATCGTCAAGAAGATAAGTTTAACCTCAAGCTTAAGAATCCTTATCGAAAAAGGAAAAACCACTGTATTCTTGTTATCAAAAATGGCGCAAAGCTCAAGATTTCAAATGGAAGCTCTCACAAGAAGATTCCAAAATCTGGTAATGCCCAAATCAATCGTCTGAGGAGGATTAATCACCTGAAACGAGAAATAGATGATGCGGCTACGAATGGCGTAATGATTTAATTGGGAAGATAATCTCAAAAGATGATATCGATTATGAGAAGGTGCAACGAGATGTGAACATTATCCTGGAGAACACACAAAAAGATTAATATCCATACTATGGGTAGAAACCTATATGTTTTTAAGTTCGGAGCATTGAGGATGTAACGGATGTCCTAAAAAGGCACCATGGATTATCCATGAACATCTGTTGTCTTGAAAAACTATGATAATGCAATCGCATTGAGAGCTATGAATTTAATCATCAAGTTTTCTCGGTCATGTTCAAAAATCTTGCTTTGGAGCATATACATGATGGTATTCTGGATAGGATGTGTACAAATATTGAGAAGAAAATAGTGGAGGAAGGAACTAGAGGGTTTACAATAAGGGGGAGAGTTGTGTCTGCAAAAGTTGAAGTGGATATCGAGACAACCTTTGAAGAGAGGAAATTGGCTTCTTAACGCAGCTAAGCGAAAGTTTGGATTCGATACCACTTTGAAAAACAACCAAGGAAGATATGTACTGAATGTTTCACTATTGATCATAATGACGATATGTGTGAAGAAAGAGCTTGGGACATTTTCATTTTTGGATTAATTGATTCAGCCTTCGCATAATATTATGCAAAGCATGCACATATGGTGGAAGAGATGCAGAATAATTTGAAGATCATAAGCAAATGGGTCGGAAAATATGGACCTAATGGGCACGATGGAGCAGGAGAGGAGGATTCGGATCTGAGGAAAACAAAAAGGAGTAGAGATTCGGGTCTAAAAGATAATTATGTTCTTCTTGAGATGAACTCTCAGAGATCGAACCAAAACAGTGTTGAGATTTCGCAATTGTTAGTTAATGGTAGAGGTGGTCATCCTGGATCTGAGAATAATATCCATGGAGGTTATGATTTGAACATGGAAGATGTAGAGAATGGAGCCGGTGAACCAAGAATGATAGCGCATCATCTCCCTGCTATTGTGTAGGATCCAAATATCGCAACAACAACACACTTGCAGAATCTTCATCAACAACTTCGCGAAACCGTCGCAAAGTGATTTGAGAAATGACATAACAAATGACGATAACGTAAACATGAAGAAAGTGCGAAGATCTTGCGAAAACTAGAGTGTCTGCGAGATTAAACATTTATACTCTTGCGAGGATGTCGCAAGGTAAATCCGAAATTAAGGGAAATATTAATTGTACATGAGCTGTCATCCACTATGTAAACACTATATAAAGAGGAGAGCAGGAGAGAGACGAGGGGGGATATACACATTTTTGGAGAGATACATTTTAGGAGAGAGATATTTTTAGAGAGAGACTTTATTTTCTTTATCATCTTCTTCCCTAAAATTAGATCTAGAGCTCTACAAAATATCCATTAATGGAGATTCTCAATGTAATCCAAATGTAATTTCAACAATCATAGTGAAGAAACCTAACCCCGTGGATGTAGATCACATTGATCGAACCACGTAAATCTTTGTGTCTCCATTTATATTTTAGCACTTTAATCTTTATTTTGATTATGAAATAGGTTTAGATCTATGAAATATTATGAGGGGTGTAGTGTGGGATTTCCCGCAACTACATATGCGCTAAACAGGGGATGATTAAAGGATTTATCCTTCCTGTAATTTGTTTGTTCAAGAAGTTTCCATGAAGATAAATATTTTTTCTAGATCTACAAAATTTATGTTCAAAAATGGAAATTTCATGGAAGAAATCACACTTTCAGGGAGTAAACATCATCAAAAATTCAAAGACATGAAAAGAAGAAAAAAAAAAAAAATTTATCAGGTGAAATTCATGGAAGGAAACCAAGGTTTCAATTGAAGATTTCCATGTTCGGGAGAAAAGCAAGAGGCAAATTGTCGAAGGAAATAAAGGAAAAACGAAGAAAATGATAAGAACAAAATGCTTTGTGATTTTTATCACAAACGAAAACTCGCACGAGATGGTTTGAGTGGGAGCGAAGAAGCTTGATGTCGCAAGATCAAATCTCGCCACAGTCATATTTTTTCACATTTTTCTACACCTGGAGAGGAGAAAAGAATAAGAGGTGCTTACATGCGTATCTTCGCAAACAAAAGTTAGCAGAAATGGTCAGAGTGGGAACAAACAAACCTGTGGTCATGTGTTCGAATTCGCAGCCACACAAAATTTTTAAAACATTTTTGAACTTTCAAATGCGAAGAAATGGAATAATATTGCGGCATTGTGTGTTTCCTTCAAGTAAGCGACAAGTAGCCCAGATGGTCGGAGATTAGGAGTATGGAGTTAGAGTTCGCGTGATCAATTCTCGCAAAGCTCAATATTTTTCACACATTTTGGAACTAGCTGCTAAAAGAAAGAAAGAATAATAGAGTAACAATATGCGTTTCTTTCGCAAAAAGAGAACTAGCACAGTTGGTATGGGCGAAGAAATCCAACCATAAGGTCGCGGGTTCGAACCTCCCTCCTCGCAAAGAATTTTTGCTTCGCAAAGAGGGGAAAAAATGGATAATTTCGCAAGGTTGTTTCATTCCTTCGCAAACAGGAGGCAGGACAGTTTGTTATTTGCGAAGTTAATGAGTTCATGGTTGCGAGTTCGATTCTCGTCATACTCATGTCTTTATTATCTTTTTCCTTGAGTATCGAAGGGTGAATATAAGTTATGTATTAATTCTGCGATCCGTTCGCACAAGAGGAGTAGCACAATTGGTCACGAGAGAATATGAGGAGATTAAGGTCGCGGGTTCAAATCCCTAATCAAGTTTAGTTTTTCGCAAATTTTGAAATCCTTAAGGTGAAAATTTTTGTAAATTTATAGCATTGCGTGTTTGTTTCACAAATAACAAGCAGCCCAGATGGTTAGAGAAGGAGTAAGCAAACCAGAGGACTCGGGTTCGAATCTCCCTCCTCGCAGAGAATTTTTGCTTCGCAAAGGTTTATATCGCAAATACTACATACGAGATGTTTACTTCGCAAAGATATTTCTTTAGTTATTTTGCAAGAAGAAAGTAGGTGATTATTTCGCGAAACACTTCGCGAGAGCGGGCTAGCACGTTGGTCGGGAGGTATGAATGCAAGCGGGGAGGTCGCAGGATCAATTCTTGCTTCTCGCACATTTATTTTTGTAATGCGAAATTTCGCACGAGACTTTGCCTATTTCGCAAAGAAGAAAGTTGATGACTATCTCGCAAATTAATTTCGCAAGAGAGTTAGAACAATTGGTATGGTGCGAGAATATGCAAGAGGCAGGTCAAGGGTTCAAATCTCATTTCTCACACTTCATTTTCTCGCGAGATAATTATATTTTGTGCGATGTTTATACATTTCAAGGATGCTAGCTTCGCAAGCAAATCATATACTTCGCAAGAGACAACAACAAAGAAGAAACCACAAAAGCTAAGTACCTCTTTCCTTGAACATTTTACTTCTACGTAAAATAAAAGATTTTGATTTGATTACAAAAAAACCGATTTAATCGCAAGATTACAAATATTACTAAGATTTCAAGATTATAAAGACTTCAAAATTACAAAGATTTCTAGATTTCAAAATTACAAAAAACCCAGAAAATTCAATTTATAAAGATTTCACAACTACAAAGATTTCGGGACTATAATGTATTAGAATTTTTCTTGAATATTTACTTTGCTTCAAATAATATGATATTATGAGAATGAATGAAAGAAATGACAAAAATGAAAGAATGAGTGAAGGAAGTGACGAGAAATGAAGGAATGAATGAAAGGATGAATGAAAGAATGAAGACATGCGATAATTTCGCAAAGATAATGGAAATGCGATAACTTCATAAAGATAATGAGAAGAGAAATCAAAAATGAATGATTGAATGAATTGGCAAAAATGATTGAGTGAGTGAATGGGACTAACCTTTATGGCGTACACCCTAGTTCGCGAATGATATTTCGTAAGAGGCAAATGTAAGACCTAAAGTGCGGCATATAAGGGGGTATCTCTTGACATGGCTCGGGGAAAAGGTTACACCGCTCCTGGAACCCGAGTCATGGAGATTTGGGTCCCATGAAAGCCTATCCGGAGAGATACCTTGGATTTCCAACTATATATATAAGGTTATACCCTGGTTTGGGCCCGAGGGTCTCTTCCAAGGAGTCGGTGTATGCTCAAGGCGCCTGGGGTACACGGTTGAGCCAAGAGTGCCCGGGGCATTTGAAGTGTCTCGGCCATTCTTGGCAAGTCTTGGTATATCTTTCACTCTACCCGAAGAAAACTCCACTTAGGGTGCGGGCTCGTAACCATAAACCATATAGGTATAAGGGATAAGAGGTCTGAGAAAAAATTGATTGTTGTTAAGACCGGATGGGAGGAGCTAGTCTTGTATGGCCGATGTACGCCTCCTTGAAGGGGCAACCAGGGGAGAAGATAAGGGCGGCACCCTCCATTAGGGAGGCGATAAGTGTCAAAAGACGCAAATGTCATGAGGCTTTATTTTCGCAAGGAAATTTAGGCTTGTCATATTTGTGCAATGATCTGAAGAGGCAATAATACAAAATACAAAGATAAGGCGAGATCAATGGGTCTTTACATGAAAGTGTAAAGACGTCCTGCGATTTCGTCGCCGAGACGGCAATGTCATGGGGCTTTATGTTCGCAAGAATATTTAGGCTGTCATATTGTCGCAATAACGAGGGTGGCGAAATAAGACCTTTAACTAGGAAGGCGAAATAAGACCACACAAGAAAACGATAAGGCAAGACCAATGGGTCATTACATGAAAATGTAAAGACGTCCTGCGATCTTGTCGCAATGACAAAATTCAACATAAACATTTTGAATATAAGTAACGAGAGATCTTTCATCGCAAAAAGATTACATGATAAGCTTGCGAGCTTGATAAAATGATTAAATGATAAACTTGCGAACATGTACATAATAATGAGACCGAGGCAATGCAAATGCCACACACTTGATATTATGATCATATTATTATGCGATACTAATAGTGCAGGAATAAGAAAAGATGAAGCACAAGTAAGAACTTGCGAAAAACAATAAATACGCAAAGAGTAATGCATATACTAGAGACAAAATCAGAGAAATGAAGAATGGAAGCGATTTAAAGCTACATCAATTTTAGAGCGGCAAAATGAGCTAAGTAACACAAACATTGGCTATACATTGCAGTAGATAAGCATTCTCATCATACAAGCATCATACTCGCATCATGAAAGCATCGCATAAGCATTTCATGGAATAAACATCGCATACACATTTCATAACATAATCATTACATAAGTATTATATTCGCACAAGTATTTTACAAAACTTCGCAGAGTTATTCAGAATTTCACAGAGTTATTCAGCATGTCGCAGAATAATTATTTCACAAGAATGTGATTATTTCGCAAGATGTGATTATTTCGCTCAATTATTTCACACACTTATAAACAACTTGAAGAGATTATATTATCGCATTAGCGCAAAGCATGAGACAGAGGCAAGATAAGAATGAAGAAACAACTCGCTCACTCAACATTTTCTCAAAGATTCTACCCTCATAGATAAAGACCAGAGGCAATTATGGATTACTGAGAAAACATTTTATGTTCTTTATCTTCTCGGCAAGAATCATTTCCAAAGAAGATGTTCACCAAAGAACAACAGGAATCTTCACCAAAAATGGATTAATAATTTCGCATGAATAGAGGCAATACTTACTACTCTCGTTCAAGGATAAATACTTCTTATACTTCTTTTAGGATACTTATTTCTTATACTTCAAGAGATAATACTTCTTATTCACTTCGCAAAGCTTCAGAACTTCGAAAAAGAATACAGCATAGCATGAGGCAAAGAACATGGAGCGAGAGTTTCGCATGATGGATTCGCAATACTTCTTATATATTTCGAGAATTAAGTACTTCTTATACTTCTTCAAGGATACTTCATACTTCGCATACTTCGAGAGTTGATACTTCTTATTTATTTCGCAAAGCTTCGGAGCTTCGCAAAAGAATAGAGGCAAGTACGTACTTTTCAAGTCCAGTATTCTTTCGCTCGTTCCTTCATCAATAAAGATCAAAGACTACTACAACAATGGATTTTTTCTTAAAGAGTGCTCTTCAAGCAATATTCAAGAAAAAAAGAGGCAAGATGTAGGATCCAAATATCGCAACAACAACCCACTTGCAGAATCTTCATCAACAACTTTGCGAAACCGTCGCAAAGTGATTTCAGAAATGACATAACAAATGACGATAACGTAAACATGAAGAAAGTGCGAAGATCTTGCGAAAACTAGAGTGTCTGCGAGATTAAACATTTATACTCTTGCGAGGATGTCGCAAGGTAAATCCAAATTAAGGGAAATATTAATTGTACATGAGCTGTCATCCACTATGTAAACACTATATAAAGGAGAGCGGGGAGAGAGACGAGGGGGATATACACATTTTTGGAGAGATACATTTTAGGAGAGAGATATTTTTAGAGAGAGACTTTATTTTCTTTATCATCTTCTTCCCTAAAATTAGATCTAGAGCTCTACAAAATATCCATTAATGGAGATTCTCAATGTAATCCAAATGTAATTTCAACAATCATAGTGAAGAACCCTAACCACGTGGATGTAGATCACATTGATCGAACCACGTAAATCTTTGTGTCTCCATTTATATTTTAGCACTTTAATCTTTATTTTGATTATGAAATATGTTTAGATCTATGAAATATTATGAGGGGTGTAGTGTGGGATTTCCTGCAACTACATATTGAATTGATTCCGAGTACGCAAATCGAGGTTTCTACCTATACCCAATTCTTTTTATCAATTCTTGATCGATCTGAGTATTTAAAATTTTTCAATTTCCATCTAGAGGTTAGTTTTAACTTAGATAAAAATTTCAATCTTAGGGTTACTGGTTTTTCAAAAAAGAACTTTAGAAATTTTGATAGCTCCTGTAGGTTTTGTTTTGGTTTCTATTTTGTTTGCCTCTTTTCGCCTGTGATCCTTGGGGTTAAAAATTTGGATAACTTTGAGTGTATCTTGTATACTGAGAATATTATGAAGATTTTGGCCTGGAATGTTCAAGGTTTTGGAAACAAACACACTAGGTATCATCTAAGAGATTTACTTAGAGCCAATGATCCCGACATCATATTTCTAGCCGAGACCAAAAACAAAGACATAAAAATGAAGAGATATACAAAACAACTCAATTATCCCTACTATTACTATGTTAATCCCATTGGTTTGTCTGGAGGTCTATTCTTGTTATGGAAAGATGGAATCACTCTAGATATTGTTGAGTACAACCAAAATTTCATTGTCTGCTCTATGCAGTTTGATAATAGAAGTGGTAGAACTCTGTTAGTTTGTATGTATGGTGCCATTGATGATATTGGAGTTGCTAGACAATGGGATTACTTAACTAAATTATCTGGAAGATTTAATTGTCCTTGGGTTGTCATAGGGGATCTTAATTTTATTACTAGTAATGAGGAAAAACTAGGTGGTAATCCCGTCCCTCAAACTCAGTTGAATATGGTTAATGATCATATGGATTTCTTAGATCTAAATAGTATTAGGTTTATGGGAAACCCTATACTTGGTCTAATAGGAGGGATAACTCTAATTTGATATTAGAAAGGCTTGATAGAGGTCTAGGAAATCAAGAGTGGTTCAATTTTTTTTTCTAATTGCATTGTTTATCACCTTTTTCTATAGGAAGTGATCACTTTGTCCGATTTTACTTGTCGATTACTAAGGATGATAATCCTACTAAGAAACCTCTTAGGTTTAACGAGATGTTGGCTTATGCATAATACTTGTAAGGACATTATAAAAACAAACGGAAGACCTCCGAAAGAGGTTCTCATGCTTATCGACACTCTAGGTCTTTAAGAAATGTTAAGTACGTCCTTAGAGAGTGGAATATTAATACCTTTGGGAACATCCAATCCAAAATTTCTTATTATCAGAACCAGCTTGAGTACCCGAATAGCAATATTGATATACAGGTAAACCAAAATGAGATAAGAGAAACTGAGGCTAATTTGAACCATTGGTATGATGTTCAACAAGATTATTATATGCAAAGAGCTAAAGAAAATGTTCTTAAATTTGATGATAGGAATACCGGGTACTTTCATGATAAGGTTAACTTTAGGAAAAAAAGAACTCAAATTGACAATCTTCAAAATAGAATGGGAATCGGATGACGGATAAAATCAGTATAGGCGATGAATTAAGAGACCATTTCTCTCATATTAGTAGCACTTCAAATCCCCCTATACCTGACTGTTTTCTTCAAAGAATTAGTCCTTGTATCTCTGATGAGGATAATGAGGCTCTAATAAGAAATCCCTCTTATGAGGAAATTAAGGAGATTGTCTTCCATATGCAACCTTGGACTTCCCCAGGGTCCCGGATGGGTATCCTCCAGGTTTTTACCAACAAATGTGGGATGTTGTTGGTGAAGACACGGTTAAAATGGTTCAAGCTTTTTCCATTCAAAACACTTATTAAAACAGATGAATCATAGCTTTATTTCCTTAATACCAAAATCTAATTGCCCAAAACTTGCTTCTGATTTTAGGCCAATTAGTTTAAGTAATGTGTCTTATAAGATTAGTTCTAAGCTTTTAGCTTCTAGGCTAAATAAAGTGATGGATAAATTGATAAGCCCATACCAGTCGCTTTTTTATCCACTAGACAGTTCATCGATAATATTGTGCTTGCTCATGAATTGATCAATAGTATGAGAAAATGCGGGGCAACTAAGAAAGGTTTAATGGCTATAAAGCTTGATATGTCAAAAGCTTTTGACAGATTGAGTGGAATTTTCTGGATGCTGTTCTTAAAAAACTAGGTTTTCATGAAGATTGGTGTAAAATGATTTATGAATGTGTTTCTACAGTTTCCTTGTTTTATTGAATGGTGCACCGGTGAGTTATTTATCCGACAAGGGGTCTTAGACAGGGAGACCCCTTGTCTCCTTACTTGTTTATTATTTGTATGGAGACATTTTCAAGATTACTAATTGATGCCGAGCAAGAATTTGTTACTGGGTATCAAAGTGACCAGAGATACCCAACAATCACTCATCCTGTTTTTTGCTGATGACTGTCTCATTTTCACTAAAGCAAACAATGCTAATGCAAGACAGCTAGAAAGTATTATCAAATAATTTAGCACATACTCAGGTCAGGCTATGAATTTTGACAAGTCAGGTATTGCTTTTAACCCTAAACTTGATAATTCAATTAAGGTTAGCATCTCTAATTTGTTGAATATCAAGAAACTTTCTCTTAGTGACAAGTATTTAGGAGTTCCTTTACTCATTCAAAAAAACAAAACATAAACTTTTAGCCATTTGGAAGACAAATTTCATAGTAGATTAGCTACTTGGAAAGGAAAGTATGTTAATCAACCAGCTAGGACGGTTATGACTCAATCTGTCTTAGGTTCTCTAGCCTCTCATCACCTAGCTGTCTTTCCCATGCTTAAAAAGTTGACTGATAGGATAGATAGTATCCAAATGAATTTCAGGTGGAATAAAAGTAAGGAACAAAAAGGAATTTATCTTAGAAAGTTTGACAATGTAACTAAACCCAGAGTCCTAGGATGGTTAGGTCTTAAAAAAAACTGCTGATATGAATGTTGCATTACTTGTTAGACTTGCTTGGAGGTTACTTCATGAATCTGATGCTCCCTGGGTCAAAATCTTAGAACATAAGTATTTTTATAACTCCAGTCCTTTGCACTGTGTCTATGAAACTGGCTCCTTCATATGGAAGGGCATCTGTATGGGTCTTCAGATTATTAGGGAGAATTGTTGTTGGGAAATAGGAGATGGGACTAAAGTGTCTATTTGGGATGATATTTGGGTTCCTGGTTTGAATAAAAAAGTTAGTGACCAATTTAGGTTTAATAACATGAAAACAGTAGACCAACTAATGTTGCAGGACCAAAAATCTTGGAACATAGATGTGCTAAACATTTTGTTTGATGCTGATACTGTTGAAAAGATCAAACATATTAGAATCCCAAAGTCAGGGACTGATAAGTTAAGATGGACTCATACTAAAAATGGTTTGTTTACTGTTAAATCAGCTTATAGAGTGATTAATGATGTTGGTAATGATGTGGTGTACTGTGCTGAGCAATTAAAATTCCCTTGGATAAGATTTTGGAAAGCTAATTTGCCACCAAAGATTCTACATTTCCTATGGAAGTGTGTGCATAACTGTTTGCCTGTGAATGAAAGATTATCTAAGCATGCTCATAACATTGATGTTATTTGTCATTTATGTAATTACTGTGCTCGAAATCGTTGATCAGTTACTTTTACACTGTCCTGTGTCTAGGGAGATATGGATAACAGTAGAAAACAATTTTTCAGGTTTGATTGGAGATAAATACCACGAAAAACTGGATAGCCAGTTGGTTCTCTGGTAAGGTTAACATGAATCAGTTAATCATCTCTGCAGGGTTTACGTTATGGAACATCTGGAAAGCTATATGTTTAAAGGTTTTTGAAAACAATGATCTGCAGGTTAACATAATAGTGAGACAGCTACAAAAGGAGCAAGCTGAATGGAATGAACACTTAATCAAACAAGCAGTCCCAAATAATAGTCTGATAGTTACTAGAACTGAAATCATATGGGAAATTCCACGACCTGGATATTTTAAAGTCAACTTTGATGCATCCTTTTTAAAAGCTGATAAATCTATGGGTATAGGACTAATTATGGTTGATGATGCAGGGAATGTCACAGGAGCATGGAACAAGAATGGAGTAGCTGCAGATGAGGAGCAGGCTGAAGCTTTGGCAGCTTATGAAGCTATAAAATGTGCAAGACTTGCCAATATTCAACATTTACATTTAGAGGGTGATTCTCTTAATGTAGTCAATGCAATAAAAGGTGCAGTAGGCACTGTGGGATGGACTAATAATGCCATCATTTCAGATTGTTTAGATTTGCTTAAATATTTTTCAAGTTGGGAGTGCACTCATGTGCCAAGGAATACCAATTATGTGGCAGACACACTGGCTAAAGATGGAATGATAACTGGAATTAATAATGTCTGGGAATCTGAATTGCCTGTATGGCTCAGGGATCTTGTCAATGAGAAACTTTGTACTCAAAATTAAAGTTAAAGTAATATAATTTTATTTCTTATTAAAAAAAATATTTTAGTATATAAGGTTCTACATCTCGTATCACAAGTCACAAGATCTTGGATTATTTTTGCGAGAAAGATGGCATCTAGCACAGGTTCGATCAAAGTGCCAGTATTTGAAGGAAAGAATTTTGAGCATTGGAGAATTCAGATGGAGAATATATTCGCGTACCAGGAGGTATGGGATATCGTAGACACAGGCTACACGGAACCAGCTGAGGGTGTCGTGCCCACGGATGCGCAAAAAACGATTTTAGAAGAAAACTGGAAGAAGAATGTGAAAGCGACGTATATTCTTCATCAAGGGGTAGATGATTCACTCCTAGACATAATCGTGTACATCAAGGAAGCCAAAAAGGCTTGGGATGTTTTGTCAAACTATTATAAAGGTTCTGACAAGGTAAAAAAGGTAAGATTGCAGACTCTTAGAAGAAAATATGAACTTCTTCGGATGGAATCTACGAATCAAATCACACGACTTCTTTTCACAAACACCGAGCCTTGTTAATGAGATGCGAGCTAACGGTGATAAGATAGATGATCTTTCGATTATAGAAAAAATTCTTCGTAGTTTACCGGATAATTTTGAATCAAAGGTGACAACAATTGAAGAATGTAACACACTTTCTGATATGACTGTTGATGAATTATTGGGTTCGCTGCAAGCTTATGAGCAACGGATGAAATAAAAGTCCAATGTGAAGCCTATTGAAGAAGCACTCCAAAGTCAGATGAATTGGAAGAATCAAGAACAGCTTAATTCCAACAGAGGTCAAGGAAGCAAAAATAATAAAAGGTATGTTGATAAGTCTAAAGTTAGATGTTTTAATTGTCAGCGGTTTGGTCATTATCAATCTGAATGTACGTTTAAGAAGAAAGTTAATGCTAACAACAAAGCAAATCTGGTAGAGACTCGAGATGACGAGTCTGATACTTTATTGTTAGCATGTCATCCCGTAGAAAAACAAAGTCATCACAAATGGTTTTTAGACACAGGGTGCAGCAATCACATGTGTGGAAAAAAGGAGTTATTTGTTGATTTGGATGAGACAGTACATTCAGAAGTTAAAGTTAGGAATAATACCGCAGTTCCAGTGATGGGAAAGGGAAGAATTGGCATCATTATGAAAGATGGCTCCCGGGCATATATATCGGATGTGTTTTATGTTCATAGCTTGCATCAAAACTTGTTAAGTATGGGTCAACTTTCTCGAAAGAGGCTACACTATGAATATTTCGATGGAATTTGTACCATTCACGACGGGGAAAAGGGGCCAAATTGCAAAGGTAAGGATGACCAAAAATCGTTTATTTCCATTAAACATTCGATGCCGAAAGAACATTGTTATATTTCGGTGTTCATGATGACTCTTGGTTATGGCACATGAGGTTAGGACATGTTAACTTTAGTAGTCCTGCAATTACTCGCGAAGAAAGAGATGGTTTCAGGCTTGCCGATTATTAATTTTCCTGAAGAAAAGTGTGAAAACTGCATTTCGGAAAGCAACACAGAGATCCCTTCCCTGTAGGAAAAGCTAGGAGAGCAGAAAAACCATTGGAGCTTGTTCATTCTGACTTATGTGGTCCAATAGAAGAAATATCTCACGGTGTTAACATGTACTTTATTACGTTTATTGATGATTTCAGTCGAAAAGCTTGGGTTTACTTGTTAAAACAGAAAAACGACGCTTTTGATGCATTCAAAAAAATTCAAAGCGCATGTCGAAAATCTGACTGGTAATCGTATTAAGGTGTTGCGTACTAACAGAGTACCGAATATACTGTGGTTGATAAATTTATGGAGGAATGTGGTATTCAACATCAAATGACAGCAAGGTATACACCACAACAGAATGGTGTGTCTGAGAGAAATAACAGAACCGTAATGGAGATGGTACGTACAATGAGGAATTCTAAAAAAATTCCGTAAAACTTCTGGGGTGAAGCGGTTTCTTGTGCAGTTTATTTGCTAAATAGGTGCCCTACTAGGAGTGTGTCTGATAAGACTCCAGAGGAAGCATGGACAGGCAGAAGACCAAGTGTTCGACACCTTAAGGTGTTTGGTTGCATAGCATATGCTCATATACCGGATCAGATTCGTAAAAACTAGATGCCAAGAGTGAAAAATGTATTTTTGTAGGTTATAGTCCTGCAACAAAGGGATACAAGTTATTCAACCCAAAGACATGGAAGGTTATAATTAGCCGAGATGATATTCGAAGAACAATGTCAGTGGGATTGGAATACAAAAATATCAACTACAAAGAGTATTGTTGTTGAGAACCCAGAAGCAAATGTACAAGAAAATTGTACAGGAGTATTTCCTCCACCAAATCAGGCTAGTACTTATAGTACTGATACACAACCGTCACCGCAGCAAGAAGCATCGTCTCGTCCTACTCGTAATCGTGTTTTACCTGCCCGTTTACAAGATTGTGTTTTAACCAATGATAATAATGATACCGATGAAGAATCGGTTAATTTTGTGCTTTTTGGGGACTGTGATCCAGTATGTTTTGATGAAGCTTCTCAAAATAAAGGGTGGGTACAAGCTATGGATAACGAGATTCAAGCAATCGAGAAAAAAAAACACATGGGAGCTTACTACACTTCCACAAGGTAAGAAAGCAATACGTGTAAAATGGGTGTACAAGACAAAGTATAGACCTGATGGAGAGGTGGATCGTCTTAAGGCAAGATTGGTGGCAAAAGGTTATAAGCAAAAACCGGGTATTGATTATTTTGAAGTGTTTGCGCCTGTAGCTAGACTTGACACTGTCCGAATGATTATTGCACTAGCCGCACAACATAAATGGAAGATTTTTCAAATGGATGTGAAGTCTGCGTTCTTGAATGGTGTTCTTGAGGAAGAGGTTTATGTGGAGCAACCTACTGGTTATCTAGTAAAAGGGCAAGAAAACCAAGTATACAAGTTAAAAAAAGCTTTATATGGACTAATGCAAGCGCCTCGAGCTTGGTATACACGGATTGACAATTATTTTGTCAATAATAGTTTCAAGAAGTGTCCATATGAACACACTCTATACATGAAGGAAGATTTTCTTGGCAATCATATTATAGTATGTTTATATGTTGATGATCTTATATTCACGGGTAGCAGCTCAACAATGATCAAAGAATTCAGGGAGGCTATGGTTAAAGAATTTGAGATGACAGACCTTGGGTGATGTCTTATTTCCTTGGTCTTGAGGTGCGACAAACAGGTGATGGAATTTTTGTATCACAACAAAAGTATGCGAAGGATATTTTGGAACGTTTTAATATGAAAGGATGCAATTCTTCTTCAACTCCAGTAGAAGACAGGTTAAAGCTAGTAAAGGAAGATGCAAGTGAGCTTGTTAATTCCAAATATTATAAAAGTTTGGTTGGCAGCCTTCGATACTTGACCTCTACAAGGCCTGACATTCTGTATGGAGTTGGAATATTCACCGTTTTATGGAATCTCCACGCCAATCACATTTACAGGCAGCAAAGCGTATTTTACGTTTACATTTAGCGATGCACGATGATTTGGGAATGATGTATACATCTTCTCAAAAGTCCGAGTTGGTTGGTTATACTGATAGCGATTGGGCTGGTGACATCGAAACAAGGAAAAGCACTTCAGGTTACGCTTTTCATATGGGATCAGGTTTTTTCTCATGGTCATCTAAGAAGCAACAAGTGGTTGCTTTGTCGACTGCATAAGCAGAATATATGGCTGCTGGTTCTTGTGCTACTCAAGCTGTATGGTTAAGGAAGATGTTGAAGTCACTTAATCATGAACAAGAAGTTCCTACAAAGATTGTGTGTGATAACAAGTCCGCTATAGCACTCACAAAAACTCAGTTTTCCATGGAAGAAGTAAGCACATTGATATCAAGTATCACTACATTCGTGAGCTAGCTAATAATAAGAGATAGTCATGGAATTCTGTCAAAGCGGCGAACAAGTTGCTGATGTTTTCACAAAGCCTTTGAAGGCTGAAACGTTTATCCAGCTGCGAGGGATGTTGGGAATGGTCACTTTACAGGGTCTTGGTTCGAGGGAGGCTGTTGGAAATCAAGTCTAACCAAGACTAACAAAGATCGTTTATGGAAGTTCAAGTTATTTTAAGTTATTAAGTTATAATAGGATGCTAAGCTATTGTTGGAAGTCGGTGTTTTGATTCTAGAAGTCTCTTTTTTGTTAGGAAGGTTCTGTCTTGATAGTAGTAGTATAAGTAGGGCTGTTAAGCCGTAGGTTCTGATCATCTGAATTTCTTTGCTTAATTGAATTCCTTAGTTATTTTTCTTTTCGCACTTTTGTCTCTTTTAATTTCAGTATATAAGGTTCTACACTTCTCTTATAGAAATGAGGATTTTCTAGTTCGTCTTATGTAAATTTTGGTACCCCATTAACAGTTGTGGTGGTCTTGGGTCATAATATCCAAGTATCAGTACTCTATGTTATATCTCTGAAACCGAGCGAAATGAGCGTAACTTAACGTTTCTTTTCTTTTTTGGTGTTGTTTTTCAATCCTATTGAATTTGCATACACGTACACTTTCATATATTCAATTTGGAAACTCTTGAATTTAAAAACTACCTGTAGTTACCAACCTCAAATGCGAGAATCATCTTGACCAATTGAAAAGCCAAGTTAGCACCGAAAAAGTATATATCCTCTTGGCACTATCGAACACTATCGAGAAAAGCTCTTTTGCGGTAGACAAAAGAGAAAAACAAGTACAAAAGACCAATTATTGGCTTATGTTGTTGGAACTTGGGATCGTGATTTGGATCTAGCAGTCACCGTACAAAGTTGTTCAAATATGTATGCATATTTTTATTCAGATTATAAACCTTTGATTAGTATACTCGTATCAGTCAAACAGTTCGATTAAAATAGGATCATAGGGGCAGGGTTTCATGAATCAATGTGTGCATTATACCTGCTCTCTTATGCAGCATCGAGTTACCCACAATATGTGTGGCGAAGAAAGAAAAAAAAATGACATAATTTCTACTGCATGAGTAAAAACCTTACCGACCATTCTCATGCAAGTAGGTGGGTGGCCAAGAAAATCCTGCACACCTAACTAAATTAGTTAATAACTATGCACGTGCTTCGTCTTCGGCTGTAACTAAGAAAAACAACGGCAATTTATGGGGTCAGGTGGTACTTATATAGTCCGTTGGATCAAACTATCATCCTTATTTTATCCCACGTACACCCCTACTCATGGTTTTGTGGCACCTGGATAGCAGAAGTCTTGCATGAATTAAGAGGCATTTCATAACAAAGTGGTTGTTGTAATGTGAGGTCTACAGGCTACAGCCATTAAAACTTTTTTTTTTTTTTGGATAAATGGGCCTCTCAACAGAGACTAAGAAGCCCGAACTTTATTAATAAATCTTGGTGCAGCAACACCTACAACGTCGTTATAAAAATGTGAACTAACAAAACTAGGTAAATTTCCAACCCAAACACCTTCATTTTTCCTAGAAACATCATCCTATGCAAGTCTGTCTGCAACGTGGTTGGCTTCTCTAAATTGCTGATTGAATCTTACTTCATCAAAAGCATCTCTGAGTCTATGGACTTCTCATATAAGTCCATAAGTGTCCCAGTACGGTGGCACTTCTTCATTGCACAGCTGGATAGCATAGACTAAATCACTCTCCACTTCCACACGGCGTAAACCAAGCTCAACAGCCAGACTAATCCCAACTCTGATCGCCCACACCTCTGTCACATTGTTATTGCTTTTTCGTAAATGTTGCCAAAACAAGCCACAAAAGCTCCATGCTGAATCTCGGATGATTCTTCCACCTGCAAAACCATAATCGCTAAAGCTCCACTGTATTCAGTTTATAAAAACCATCTGTAGGATACCGCCAAGCTATGAAAACTTCCTGCATATCCCTTCTCCCCTGGTCTTTATCTGTATTCACTTGGTAAAATTCATGTGTCATCCGCAAGGATCTTGCAAGTACCCATTTGGCATGAAACTTAGCCTTCTCAAACATAACCTTATTCCTGTGAATCCATATTTCCCACAAGATAAATGGCACATATCCCTCCACTTTAGACCCCCGACAGTGGTGTCATGAGAACACAAAGTCTTCAAAATGCTTGGAGAGAACATCCCAAACTCAAACTGAACACCTGTCCGTTCCATAATCTTTTGCCATAATGGACACACACAAGAGCAACCAAAAACCAAATGAAAATGAGTCTCAAAATCACGATTACAGAGCATACATCCAGGATGACTACTAATATCTTTACGGTACAAAGCTTCATTAACAT
Organism: Papaver armeniacum; assembly: GCA_023531295.1. NCBI lineage: Eukaryota > Viridiplantae > Streptophyta > Magnoliopsida > Ranunculales > Papaveraceae > Papaver > Papaver armeniacum. Next base: position 312,399 of record JAJJWW010002131.1, on the reverse strand, counting down.
TGATTTTGTTGTGGCACAGTTGCGAAAGGAAAATTTTATATTTATAAAGACATTTGATTTCCATAAGAAACCCCGGTCCTTGTTGGGAACGGATTCACTACTATTCTCCAATTGTAAATACCTATAAGCATCCTAGTGTTTTACCACCTGTCCAAACAAGCTTATCGCAGAAGTCAGTAGTACTATTCACAGGTATATCAAGGATAGACTCAAAAGTTTGGGAAGGAACACGGTTTTGAAGTTTGATGACATCCCAACCATGTCCACTAGAGTTCATATAAGTCCTAACAGTCTCTCTTGGTAGATTAGAAGAGTCTACCTCCGAATACTATCAAAGAATTGAGGTATTACCACCAATGGTCCCTCCACAAATCAACACTAGCACCATCACCAATGCTCCATTGTAAACAATTACTCGATAGCATTCCTACCTTTTAAAATACTCTCCCGCCCAACAAGAACCATTTTTCAATTCAGCATCCAAAAGTCAGCAGATTTAAAATACTTGGCTTTTAAAAGCCTGTACACAGTAGACTCAGGGCAAGAAAAAAATCTTTCATGCAATTTTGGTTAAAAAAGCTAGATTGTTCATCTCCAAATTTCTAATGTTTATACCCCCTAAGTCAATAGGTTTACAAAAAGAAGACCATTTGATGTTACGAACACCTCTGCACTTTTTACTCCCACTCCAGAAAATAGTTCTTCTAAAATCTATCTAATCTATTGAGAAGACCTTTAGGAAGCTTATAGACAGACATGACATGACTAGTGACTAGGTCTACAGTGGCCTTAAGCATAGTAGTTCTACCTGCAATGTTAAGGTTTCTATATTTCCAACCCTGCATTCTATTTCCCATCTTCTCAACAATTTCAGAAAAAGTTTTCTCACTAATCCTTCCCCATTGTAAAGGGATTTCAAGATACTTACCTGGACTAGAAGCCACTTGAACATTCAACGCTTTGGCCATTCTTCTAGTGAAGCTCCTCCCTAGTTTGGTAGAAGTGAGAAGAGTGGACTTGCTTTCATTGATTTTCTGACCAGTCCAACTACAAAATTAATCTAAAATATTCTTGAGATTGACATCATTCTTATAAGAGGCCTTCAAAAAAATTATATTGTCATGAGCGAATAAGGAATGAGTAACTATAGGAGATCCTCTAACCACTCGTAAAACCAGCCAAATCCTTGTTAGAAATACCAACATTAATTAGCCTAGTGAGAGATTCTAGACACAGAATAAAAGGTAGGGAGATAAAGGATCCCCCTGCCTTAATCCATTAGAAGGTCTAAAGCTAGAACTAGGAGCAAGCATTCACAAGAACACGGAAAGGCACAGATTTAAACATATTTCATAATCCAGGTAATAAATTTTGAGTCAAAACCATAACAATCCAAGATCTTCTGAATAAAATCCCAACTAATTATATCATAAGCTTTGTAAAAGTCGAGTTTCAAAGCCATCCAACCCTTCTCACCTTTCTTAGACTTAAAAGAGTGAAAAATTTCGTTACATAAGATAGAAGAATCAAACAAGGACCTACCGGTATGAAAGCATGTTGGTTTTGAGAAACAATCTTACCAAGAATGGGTCTAATCCTATTAGTGATAATTTTTGTAATGAACTTCATGCTGAAATTACACAAACTAATAGGCCTGTAATCTTTGACAGAAATAGGACTGTTAGTTTTAGGAAATAAGGCAATAAAAGTCTTATTAAGCCTATCATCAAATTGACCAGTAGCAAAAAAATTATGAACAAGAGCAATCACACTATCTCCTACATAATTCCAATATGTGGTGTAGAAAATACCTTGTAGGCCATCAGGGACCCGGAGCCTTGTGTGCCCCCAACTGTTTAACTGCTCTTAAAATTTCATCAGCACAAACATCTTTACACAAATGCCAATTATCATCAGAATTGATAACATGAGGAAATAACTCAATAAGATCATTGTCATTCACATTAGTATTAGTATAATTAAAAAGAGTACTAAAATGATTAATAATATGATTCTCAATGTCAGTACTAGAGTCAATCCAATCACCATTATCATTTTTAAGCATCACAATGTAATTTCTCTTCCTCCTAACCAAAGTAGAAGTGTGAAATAATTTGGTATTCATATCACCTTCTTTAAGCCAAGTTATTCTAGACTTTTGCTTCCAAAAAGTCTCTTCAATATTGAGAAGTCTGAGATACTCTACTAGACACTCAGTCATCCTAATTTTGGCAGTATCAGATGGCCAGTTCTCAAAATCATTTTGGGCACTGCAAAGGTTCTCATGAGCTCTATCAATTTGAAGATGAATATTACCAAAAACATTTTTATTCCATTTCCTATATCTAGTGGCATCAAAAGACCACGAATTTTCAACAACATCCTTATACCCACTATCCTCAGTCCACATAGCTTCAAACCTAAATGGTCTACGCCTAAACCTAGTTTTCGGCTCTAGATCAACAAGAATAACTTTATGGTCAGAATTGTAGTAAGGAAGATGAATTACTTGAGCTTTGTTGAATCTATTCTGCCAATTGGAGTTGGCAAGAGCACGATCCAACCTCTCTTTGATATTAGCAGCACCGGTTCGCTTGTTTTTCCAGGTGTACTTTGGCCCATTAGATCCCAGGTCGATAAGCCCACAGACATTTATCACATCTTGCAGTTCAGAAATTTGGCTTGCAGTAGTGCTTCTTGTTGGATATTGGCTCGATTTTAGGAAACATCAGTATAATTTCCTAAATCAGTTTTGACTGATTTTTAGAATTATTGTTAGACTTCTATCTAAACATGGGTTTCCTATCTTAGCTAGTTTAGGTTTTCTAAATTAGAGTAAAGCTTGGTTTCCTAATCGAAGTTTTGTAAGCCTATAAATAAAGGCATAAGTCTTAGGTTATAGGTATCTACATCATCTACATTATTCTTGTCTAAACCCTTAGGTTGCAGACATCTCCTCACAAAGAAGAGAAGTAATCTCTCCATTAGCAAGATGTAGATCCTCTCATAGCTTTGGGGCTGAGAGAGTTGGGGGAGATTTGAAGGTGAGTTGAGAATGTGAAGAAGAAGAACGGGTCTTTGAGTGTCATGCGCATTGTGTATTCTCGATATATGAATAAAGTGAATTTCTGCTGCCGTGGACGTAGGCCATTGCCGAACCACGTAAATCTCTCGTTTCTTATGTGTTCTATGTGCATTAGCTTCAGTTGAATGTATAGTTTTCTGTTTCTGATGCCAGATCCTGGAATGCCTTGAGGATCAATATGAACCTCTCGGCACAACAAACTAGTATCAGAGCTTAGGTCTAGGTTCTTGAAATCTAAGAAGATATGTGAAGATATCAAAGAAGATGTCAAATTTGAAGAAGAACACAAAGACAAGGTGACATTTTTTGACTGAAATTTGTGGTGAAGAATCGTGATAGTTCTGAAAACTTGCGGTGAAGGTTGGTGACAGTTTTAGAACTATGGTGCAAGGTTGTAAATGGTTCCATCAGAAAACGTGGTGTATTGAATTAGCAGTGGATTTGTGGAAGAATACATACTTATAGATTGAAGTAAAAGCCTAGAATATGCATCAATAGCCCAGAGGATCAATATGAACCTTTAGGCACAACAAACTGGTATCAGAGCTTAGGTCTAGGTTCTTGAAATCTAGGGTTTGCTCGTTTGAATTGGGTCAGAAACGATATGTGAAGATATCAAAGAAGATGTCAAATTTGAAGAAGAACACAAAGACAAGGTGACGTTTTTTGACTGAAATTTGTGGTGAAGAATCGTGATAGTACTGAAAACTTGTGGTGAAGGTTGGTGACAGTTTTAGAACTATGGTGCAAGGTTGTAACAGTTCCGTCAGAAAACGTGGTGAATGGAATTAGCAGTGGATTTGTGGAAGAAGACATACTTATAGATTGAAGTAAAAGCCTAGAATATGCATCAATAGGCTTGTTGCAAAATCAAGTTATGTCGGTTTGAAATCGAGTTACTTTGGAATTCGAAAATCATTGTGCAGCCTCATATGAAAAATCTTGGAGACAAGGTCGTTTGAATTGCATCTAGGTGAAGAGGTGGATTTTCAGATTTGGCGAGCACCGTTTGAAGAATCAATTACTCATAAACGAATGTATTTGAAGTGTTTCATATTCGTTGATTGTTGATTGATACACTTTCGAAGTTAAAGCCCTACTTGAAGGGAGGATTTGACGTTAGTATACTTCTTGAGGCATAAACCCTATGTATTTTGCATAGCTTCGGGTAAGTAATTCCATAACCTTCTTAACTAGTTTGATAAAGGTGTTTGGTTGTTTTTGGTCTTTACCTCGCTTGTTTGAGACTTTTGTGGACTATTTGGGATTACTTGTTGGTTTTCCGTTTGAATGTGCTTGTTTTGCAAGCCAAGTTGCAAGAAACAAGAGTGTTGTGTTTGAAGTACAATTTGAATGGTTTGTACGTTGAAAGAGGTAAAGATGCAAAATTGAATTTCGTCATGATCCTTAGAATTGTACGAAGTACCAAGAGGAACGATTGTGAATGTTACCGGTTGTCATTAGTTCTATCATGTTTTCCTTGAAGTAGTCGAAGGAATTGAAGAAGAAGTTAAACTCAAGTTGGCCTCAGTTGCATGGATGAGTGAGAGGACTGCAGAAACCTATTAGTAGGTTTCATGTGAGAATTATCGACCATTTTCTTAGTGTTGTGAGAGCACTAGCGGAGGGTTGTTGAATTCTGGTTGAAGAGTTTGATTTCATGAAGAACTGCTTAAAGCTGGTGGCTATAAGCATATTGTATTGTTAATGATCGATTGAAGACGCGGTAATTGGATTTCCTATATGGAGATATTGTGTGTGGTGGAGCTGTAGTTTCTTGTTCTGTTTTGAAGAGAAGCGATTGAAGATGAAATCCACACAATTATTGGCATATGCACCGTAGCACCCCCTGTTAGCTGCCTGATTAATCCAAGAGATTAACCAAAAATGAGGCACTAACGATTTAAAACATCTATTTAAACATTAAGAAAGAAGTTCTAAACAAAGATTAACTCAATCTAAACCCTCTCCGAATTAAATACAAGAACTCCTATCAAGTGATACATATTTAATAATGAGTTGGTTTACAAATAGAATATACAACAAAATAAACATAGCGGAAGCTAACCAACTAACACTACACCAAATTTTCGGATTCGTAACAGAACATAGTCGTTACTAAAACGGGTTGTAACGGCTCCCTCCTGTTGCAAAAGTGGGTGTTATATTTTTTTTGTAACGACAATGGGGCCATTACGAATTTTGGTTGTAATGGCTCTAAGTAATAAACAGGGCCGTTACGAATTTGACACGTGGTAACAGCTAAGGGCCGTTACAATTTTTTTTTGTAACAACGTGGTCGTAACATCCCCGAGCCGTTACTACGTGGCACATTAGTAACATGCAAGAGCCGTTACTACGTGGCAGTTTGAAACGACTTATAGTCGTATTTAATTTTTTCGTAATGAAAAAAAATTATTGCCATCAACCTTGACCGGTCAAGGCTGGATGGCGATTCATTTTTCTAGGAAGTAAGCCTAATTCTACATATCCCCGCATACACCTTTCAATCCGTTCATCATATCAATTCACATCAACGAGTCATTCAATTCATACAATACTCATTCCATTCATACGAAAAGGAAAACAAATTCTTTACGTACCAAATAAAATCCATCAGAATACGTAGAAACTTCCTAAGTTCAGTTCATGTTCACTTATATCACTATAATTAAGTTCATTCCTATGTCCTAAGTGAATACAAAATATGTGTAGTACAAAGATCATGAACATATTTTGTACCTAAGAAAACTATATACCTATAATCGTGACTACAACACTTGCAGTGTGAACACTTCCACACCTAATTACTTCCCGCAAACAACAATAGCTTACATTAGAAAGTATTCAAAGAAGTGTAAATGTGCATGATGGAAGGAAAAAACCCATGGAATACAAGGCAATGAAGAGAATTAAAGGCATGATAACAACACAAGGCTCGTGTGGAAATTAAACTCCTAAATGTCTGTCAAAACTGTGTAACCACATACCTTTGTTTGTAGTAGACAGTAAACATGGTCCCTATTGAAACAGAGTTCCATGCAGTTGAAGAAGGTGTCTTCTCGGCTGACCTGTATTTCAACAGCCAATGCTTATGCATGGAAGAGGTAATCATTGCCTACACAAGGAATATTTCAATAAAACAGTTCAGTTTTTCTATTTTCAACTTCCATGCTTTGAAAATAAAATGCATACCTATATACAATGCAACAGTCCACTAGTGATAGAAGTTGAGAGTAGATGTGTAAAGAGAAGGGCAAACTCCCCACCTCTTATACAAGCCATGGCTAGTTATTAAAGAAAACTCAAACCAAACAGTTTGTACTACAAAGCTAATAGCAATCCAGAGATCTATGAAGCGCTTTACAAAAAAATTTATGCGATAAGAAACTATCAAAAAAGTTCAAAACTAACCTTCAGTCAGGAATCAATTATTCTGATCAATGAAAAGTTCATATCTCATTCACAATTGGCCTCATTATGTACAGGTTTCACTACATGGCTATTACAGATAACATGAAGGTTTTACTAAATGGTGTCGAAAAATGTAGACACTAAAGCAGATCTAAATACATGCAAGTTTCAAGTACGAGACGAATTCTGATACAACAAGTGCAAGAGAGCGACAAGAAAGGCCTGATGCCTGCCAACAATTACTGAAAATACGGGAGAACCAAACTTAGATGAGTATGCAAAGCAATTGCAGGTTTGTGAATATCATGGATTGAACTTGGAAGAAATTAGATAAAAGTTCCTTCTCGCATCACAGAAACAACTAGCGAATCAACCAAAACATTACGACACAAAGAAAGCTCCACTTACATTGTTGAAACTAGGACCACTCATTTACATCTCCCTATAATTGCGCCAAACTGCACAGAACTCCTCGCAGAATGTGTTGAGTCGTGCCTTCAGGTTAGGTGTTCGAAAGCTTGCATGCAAACAGTGGCTGCAAAAGATGCCTCATAATCAGGAATAGTGGCTGCACAGGATGCAAATAACACAACCTTGGGTCAATACCCTGCCATCCACAACGAAGTGAGAACTAAGAGCAATAAGATAGCAGAAAGGTATGCAAAGAAGAAAAAAAAAAAAACAACTCTAAGGCTAACGGTTATGTCAGGAAAAAATTCATGTTGTACAATGAATGAAAAACAAACACCAGTCTATCAGCGGGAATCATAAGAAACCTCTACTCATTGGAGGTCCCTGTCACGCCCCAGTTTTCTTACTTCTACGTTTAAGGCTAAATTGGAGACACCAAAAGACTTTATTGATTCAAAAACAACTTCGTGAATACCTATACATATTACTACTTACATTCCACAACTACTGCATACATAATTACATAAGTCAGTACATGCATATCTCATATATTACATGCATATAGCACCATATCCACCATTTCCCAAAATCCAACAAAAAAGTGTTTTACGGGGCACATAAAAGACAACAGAAGCCACAAAATACTTTTTACTTCACAACCCATCTACTTGGAATTACTTACTCAAGCCAAACGTAGTATTCACCTTCCTCTTCTTTTCCTTCGTTTTTCACTGCAGTTGTCCCACCTTTGCTAAGAAGAAACAGAACAATAAGCAAAGCCCGGTGGGAATTTTACTTTCCATACAAATGGAGAATTTCGGATGACAAGTAAATACGAAGTAACATATCAAGACAGATAACAGAAAGATATTCAATCACTGCCTAATTTAAACAGGCCATCCTCATGAAGAGCCTACCCAAGCCATGAGTCTGCGTAGAATGGATATCCTAAATAGTCGTATATATATATATTACCGAAACGGAAGGGCATCCGCCCTACTAAATAATATCCAAACGGAAGAGCATCCGCCCTACTATAATTAGTCAGTAATAATATCAAAAACGAAGGAGCATCCGCCCTACTAAGTAATATCATAACGGCAGAGCATCCGCCCTACTAAGTAATATCATAACGGAAGAGCATCCGCCCTACTAAACTTAGCAAAAAGCTGTGCGGATAAACACAGACACTCCCTGCGGAAATCCCAAACCTTGCATACTACACGGCACCCATCGATTTCAAACAATATTCACACCTAGCAACAATTCCATTCAATAGCTCTCAAGTAAAGGCAGAGCATCCGCCCTACTAAGTAATATCATAATGGAAGAGCATCCGCCCTACTAAACTTAGCAAAAAGCTGTGCGGATAAACACAGACACTCCCTGCGGAAATCCCAAACCTTGCATACTACACGACACCCATCGATTTCAAACAATATTCACACCTAGCAACAATTCCATTCAATATCTCTCAAGTAACTGTACCAATGAAAAAAAAAAGCAATAGCGAACAAACGATACACTACCAGAATTTCTGTCTAAATTCCCACCTTATTCTCGAAATGAAATCTTACGCCAATTAGTCCTCGTCTTAAATTCCCATCCCCTTAATCCTATATAAAAGCTATAAAAAAACAATACTATAAGTTATCATAATTAACCAACTCTAAACAATCATTTTCTATTTTGATTACAACTTCATGTCTAAGTACCATTTCAAAATGGAATTCGGCCTAAAATTCCACCATGCTTCTAATTCTATCTAAATCCAATTCATAGCACATACACACAACTCTTCCTCTTAACCGGAGTATCCAATGCAATCCATTTCTAGGTGTTGATGGTGGTTTTTAAACGAAGGGTAAAGTCGTAAAATCCCAAATAACCTAATGTCACCAAAGTGACACATTTATTAGGACATTTAATGCATGTAGTCGGTAATTAATAAGGGTATTTTTTCAAATTAGGTTACAACGAACGAAACCCTAATTCCCCTCCATGCCAATGGCAAATCATGCCACCCACACCTAGCCCAAGCTAGCCGCGCCATGCCAAATGCACTCGCCTTGGCCCTAGCTACGCTAATCACACCAAATGCGCCAAAGCATGCCAACCATGCTAGCCGCACCTCCGTGCCGATGGCAAATCATGCCACCACACCTAGCCCAAGCTAGCCGCACCTCTATGCCAATGGCAAAGCATGCCAGCCATACCAAACGCGCCGAAGCATGCCAACCATGCAAGCCGCACCTCCGTGCCAATGGCAAATTATGCCATCCACACCTAGCCCAAGCTAGCCGCACCTCTATGCCAATGGCAAATCGTGCCAGCCATACCAAACGCGCCGAAGCATGCCATGCTAGCCGCACCTCCATGCCAATGGCAAATCATGCCAGCCACACTTAGCCCGAGCTAGCCGCGCCATGCCAAACACACTCTGCCTTAGCCCCAGCTACGCTGGTCACACCACGCCAAGCCCAAACACCCTTACAAACGCGCCATGCCAAAGTAGCGCTCGCACCTAGGCTTGCAAACCATGCAACCCCAGGCCAAATTGGCCCACGCATGCCATTGGCACATGCCAACACGCACCGCCGGTAGCTTTTTCTACCAAGGCGCGACCCAAATTGGCCACGCATGCCATTGGCACATGCCAACACGCACGCCGGTAGCTTTTTTCTACCGTGGCGCGCCCAAACTGGCCACGCATGCCATTGGCACATGCCAACACGCACCGTGGTAGCTTTTTCTACCAAGGCGCGACCCAAATTGGCCACGCATGCCATTGGCACATGCCAACACGCTCGCACGGTAGCTTTTTCTACCAAGGCGCGACCCAAATTGGCCAAGCATGCCATTGGCACATGCCAACACGCTCATTGGTAGCTTTTTCTACCAAAGCGCGCCCACGCATGCCATTGGCACATGCCAACAAGCTCATTTGGTAGCTTTTTTCTACCAAGGCGCGACCCAAATTGGCCACGCATGCCATTGGCACATGCCAACACGCTCGCCGGGTAGCTTTTTCTACCAAGGCGCGACCCAAATTGGCCACGCATGCTATTGGCACATGCCAACACGCTCGCTTGGTAGCTTTTTCTACTGGTAGCGCTGCCAAACCGGCCACGCATGCCATTGGCACATGCCAACACGCTCGGGTAGCTTTTTCTACCAAGGCGCGACCCAAATTGGCCACGCATGCCATTGGCACATGCCAACACGCTCGCCGGTAGCTTTTTTCTACTGGTAGCGCCCAAAATGGCCACGCATGCCATTGGCACATGCCAACACGCTCGCTGGTAGCTTTTTTCTGGGCGCGGCCAAACTGGCCGCGCATGCCATTGGCACATGCCAACACGCTCGCTGGTTGCTTTTTCTACCAGGGCGCGGCCCAAACCGGCCACGCATGCCATTGGCACATGCCAACACGCTCGCCGGTTGCTTTTTCTACCAGGGCGCGGCTCAAACTGGCCACGCATGCCATTGGCACATGCCAACACGCTCGCTGGTAGCTTTTTCTACCAAGGCGCGACCCAAATTGGCCACGCATGCCATTGGCACATGCCAACACGCTCGCTGGTAGCTTTTTCTACCAGGGCGCGGCCCAAACTGGCCACGCATGCCATTGGCACATGCCAACACGCTCTCGCTGGTAGCTTTTTCTACCAAGGCGCGACCTAAATGGCCGAGAATGCCATTGGCACATGCCAACACGCATCGCTGGTAGCTTTTCTTACCAGGCCACTGCCCTAATGGCCGAACACGCCATTGGCACTTGCCACACGCGTCACTAGCAGGCATTGCCAATTACACTCAACGTACAACCTACCACCAAGGCATTCCGCACATGCCATTGGCACATGCCACTAGCAGCTCTGGCATTGCCACTCGCACTCAAGATGCAACCCGCACATGCCAATGGCACATGCCACACGCGCCACTAGCAGCGCCACTTGCACTCAAGGTGCAACCAACACTCGAGATATCAACCTACCATCAAGATGCTTTCCAGGGTTTTGGTTTGGCGGTCACAGCTTGCAGCGTACACTACGCTCACATTAAGAAAGCGTGAAAAGGAATAAAGCGGTCAAATAAATGAGGAAATAATGGTGAAAACGTTTTCACCCATAAACACCATGCGGTTACCACCTCCTCCCATTATTTCACCCTTTACTCTCTTCCTTCATGAGGCCATGGTACGTTTCAATCTCGACTTGTATAAATAGGTCTTACCTATTTCCACCGAGACAACAAGTCTCGGTCGGAGAAAAATACAACACTCTTAAAAGGCAACTTTGCAAGCTATCCAAAAGCTTTCATCTCTTGCAAGATTCCTAAGCTTTCACTTTCGATACAAGTCGAGACACTACTCTCCCCGAGTGTTCGGCCTCAACACCTTTCTTTGCTTCCCTCCCCAAATCAACCATTCTCCTCCACTTTGTGACCGGGCTAAGTCCTGAACGGCCATTTCTTGGTTTAGGCCGGACTTGTGCAGATTGATCTCTCGAATCTATAAAGTGCTCACGTGCAAGACATTTGTTTAGGTTTAAACCAGCTTTCTCACTCACTATCGAATTTACCGAAATCGGCGAAACGATTTTCACCTATAAACAATTGGCGACCACAATGGGAGGATTGATCTATCGGCTACGATGTCATACGTCGATCTCGTTCTTTGACCCGAGATGTCAAGATGGTAGGGGATGGCGACTCAATCCGAATCAACCGCCAAAGACAACCTTTTACCCGTTGTAAAAACTATACACGAAAATCGGGACTCGGCGAAGATGCTACCCGCGATTGGGGACTTGCGACTCAATTCGACTCAACCGCCACAACCTTGTTACCGGTTGTTAAAACTACACCGGAAAACCGGGGACTCGTTGAAGATGCTACCACCGATTGGGGACTTGTCAAGATGCTACCAACAAGGCCGCCTTTACATGGAGAGGGGCGTGTTCGCAAAAACCTCGGAGTGAGTAAATTTAGACCCGGGCAAGATATACGATCTGTTTTAGGTTCTTAATAAAACCGTCATACTACTGCATCTTGTGCCTATTGCTAGCGCACACTTTTATAAAAAGCAATATTCCTTTCCCAAAACATGATCAGAGTTATATTATCAAAACCATTCATCCCAGAAATAATCCAATATCCTCAAAAGCTACCAGCTGTCTACCAAAACCGGGTCAAACTTTGAACCGGACATCCAAGTATGTCTTTCAAAAAAAAAAGAGAAGAAGAACCTAAATGAAAGTTTAACGAGAGAAACATTCAAGGAAAATCATCCAACAAAGGTTTGTTCTTCTTGGAGAAAGTCAACTTTGCATCTTCAAGAGCCGCTCTCTTCATAGTCAACATCTTGGAAAGCTTTTCGAGTTCTACTTCCTGTCGTGCAATCTCCTCGGCGTAAAGGCTTTCGATTGCTGCATCTTTCAACTTTTGGATCTCAACAAGGCCTTCGACAAACCACGAAGTGTTGAACTCCTTTCTACGCACACGTCGCGGTGGTGCTCCCGATCGGCAATAATGTCTTGAAACGGTGTGACCAAATCACCTCACGCATATCCTCGATGGAAGATAAAGCCTCTTCCACATGCTTAACCAGCGCAAATCGACTAGTGACTTTCTTGGTTGTGGCCATATGTCCGTACTTCTCCCAGATTCTGGTGTACAACGCCTCATACCTAGCCGGCACGCTGAAGCCGCCAACCAGCACATGACCTGGATAAAGAACCAAATACGGGGGATCGAAAATGGCGCCTGCAACTGGCCTCATGACTCGCAAAGGGTCTTTCTCCATGTCTACAACGAAATCATCGAGGGAATCATCCACCGTTTGAACTACATCATTGCCGGCGATTGGCTAACTCCCATCCCCAAGTCACCGGCAGCGGTCACCAAAGGCAAGTTTTCGTGTGGCTCCACCCCAGAATCGTCCTCCGAACCGAATCCCTCCTGCGAACTTGAGTTAGACATTTTTCAAAAGAAGAAACGAAGAAGAAAGAAAAGAAGCGCGAAACTCACCAACCACTTCCCCGAAAAATAACCGGTCTTTGCGGAGGAATCACTCTCACTTATTGAACTTTCTTCTTTCTCTGACTCATCACCGCTATGAGTAGGCTCAGTGCCGCCGGAATTCTTCGAAGAAATTGCCGTCTCCTGGCAACGTGCAAGGGCAGCGAAAGCATTAACACTACCGAAACCCTGGAAGAAACAAGGCAGATGTTTTCAAGCGAGAAATTCACGTATTTTGAGATAAACCAACAAGGAGATGACACACACCCGATTATTGGAAGAACCGAAAGACACGAGAGTCATGGGAAGATCTTTTGAAACCGCCGGAACCCACCAAAGACGATTCTTCGTTCTCTGTTCCTTGGCTTGGGGACTTTCCGAGTTGCTAGGCAACTTTCGTTTGAGATCTCTCAACATTGGATACTTCTTCAAAACTGCTGGGAAGCCAAAGGTCGTCGAAGTTACTCTTCCCATTTGAAAGAAGGGAAGGCGGATACCCTACTCAAGGGCACCGGCATTGAGGGTGGCACGCAATGAATCCTTAGGAATCACCTAGGGTGTAAGCAAGAGGCACCCTTGATCGAAACCCATGTGACGAGCCACACGGTCAATATTGTAGCGGCTATCCTGGAAAGACCCCATGAAGAAAGACGGCATATAACCTACATGCGGCTTTGAATTAACAAGTTTTCACCAACGCTCAAATTGCCACCAAGACAAAGACATGATCGGAGCGGAAGCAAAGGTGTCAATTTGAGTCACCGACCTATAGACCGGCTCCCATGGGCGAAAACTGATTTCATGTGACTTATCGAGAAGACTAACCAAGCTCACGCCAACTCTTGGACGCCTGTTCACCCATCGAAGAATTCGAGAGCCCCCCCCAACTCGCGAGAATCGAAGGCATCGGTTTCGCAGCATACTTCTCAAAGTGCTCCCATAGCCGGACTTGCGTAAAAGCAACGTGCACATATGAATCCACTTTCATGAAACCATTCGAAACTCGCATGTTCGCAACTAGGTGATCCGGATGCACATACGAGGAACCGAGGAATAGCTTGCCAATGGGAAGAACTTCACCTTTGCTAACTTCACAAAGAATCACTAGCAACTCGGTCTTATTTCCTTCTTGCCGAACCGAGTCATCAAAAATGTCTCTAGACAACCGGAGAGCCAAAATGCTTTGCAACATGAAGATCACTGCACTCTGTTTAGGTTCCACTCGTCCTAGGAAACCATTGAGATATCCACCAGCTATAAAATCACCTTTCATCCTCTTTTCCGACGTAATCCTTCGACTTCGCAGTGGAGTCTTTCCGAGCGTAATCTCCCAACTTAGCGGCAAGGTCTTCCCGCATCTTTTCCTTACCTTGAGACAATCGGATATTAAGATTCCCTGATTCACGGAAGATTGACAAAGAGAGCCACACTCTCCAAAGAGAAAGTTATTTCACCCCATCTACATATGATCGTATGGGTGTCCGAACACCATCTGGAGATGAAAGCAACCAAGCCCGGATATCCTTCCTAATCTGGAGATTTACTGAAGCTCTGACAGCATCAATAATCTGCGCTCGAGTCAAGTTGGTATTTATGTGCTCCCTACTCACCACGAACTCCTTCCGCACCAGGAAACCGCCAACATTCCGGTAATTGGAGGAGAGACACCTCATACGGGTCCCAAACGACAACCTGCATATGGGTATTCATGACAAAGAGAGCCCTAAATCGGCGTTCTCCAAGTCTGCGAGATCAACAAGGTTGAAATTGAAGGGAGGGGAACGACTAGGTCATCCTCGTAGATAACGAACACATGCTCCAACGGGATATCTACGCACAAAAGGGAAATTTTCCATTCACCAAACAAGTGATAAAGCGCACGTCATCCACCAAAGAAGAAGAAAACATACCGGTATGATTTTCTTAACCCGAATAACCTTTGTTGGGATGCTCCCCGCAAGAATCGGATCTCGCGCCCGTCACCTAGAGAATCTGGCTGGTTAGAAGATGATTCATCTCTGCGCGACATGACAAAGAGAGAAACTCGACAAGAAGAACCCTTTCTCAAACGAGGGAGATGATGCAATTACGTTGGGTATGAATACGGAAACTTAAAGAAGGAAAGGAAGTAATGATGGACGTAACGCTTCCAGATTTTTGGCATGGGTGATGCCCGATTGAAGCCGCGTGAAGGAAGGCAAAATAAGGAAACTTTGCTATCTGTAAGAAACACTTACTCCCTCCTTGTTTTCACCGGCCCTATCAAGTTGCACCGGTCCCACCAATTGCGCCCAACTTCCCAAGGACCGCCCAAGTCGCGCCAGCAAGCACGCACAGCTTCCCCACCTTGCGCCGGTCCCACCAGCTAGCACGCCCAGTTTCCCAACTCACGCCAACTTCCCAAGGACCGCCCAAGTCGCGCCAGCAAACACGCGCAGCTTCCTACCTTGTGCCGGTCCCACCAGCTAGCACGCTCATTTTCCCAACTCACAACAACTTCTCAATGCCGCCTGACTTCTGTCTCTCACGACGCTAACTTCCTAATTGTGCCACCTCCCGATTTGCGCAAAACTGCCGAGAGGAAAGGATTCCAAGTCCTATTTATAAAAAGGTCGACGAGCCTCCTCAATTCTCTTTACAAGTTTGTTGTTGATAGTTTGTCACCATCTTATGCTTACCTCGCAACAAAGCTCTGCTCCGAGCTAAGCAGGGGACTTAATGTTGATGGTGGTTTTTAAACGAAGGGTAAAGTCGTAAAATCCCAAATAACCTAATGTCACCAGTGACACATTTATTAGGACATTTAATGCATGTAGTCAATAATTAATAGGGGGTATTTTTTCAAATTAGGGTTACAACGAACGAAACCCTAATTCCCCCGTGCCAATGGCAAATCATGCCACCACACCTAGCCCAAGCTATCTCGCGCCATGCCAAATGCACTCGCCTTGGCCCTAGCTACGCTAATCACACCAAATGCGCCAAAGCATGCCAACCATGCTAGCCGCACCTCCGTGCCGATGGCAAATCATGCCGCCCACACCTAGCCCAAGCTAGTCGCACCTCTATGCCAATGGCAAAGCAAGCCGCCCATACCAAACGCGCCGAAGCATGCCAACCATGCTAGCCGCACCTCCGTGCCAATGGCAAATCATGCCCGACCACACCTAGCCCAAGCTAGCCGCACTTCTATGCTAATGGCAAATCGTGCCACCCATACCAAACGCGCCGAAGCATGCCAACCATGCTAGCCGCACCTCCGTGCCAATGGCAAATCATGCCAACCACACTTAGCCCGAGCTAGCCGCGCCATGCCAAACACACTCTGCCTTGGCCCTAGCTACGCTGGTCACGCCACACCAAGCCCAAACACCCTTACGGCCCGCGCCATGCCAAAGTAGCGCCGCACCTAGGCTTGCAAACCATGCAACCTGGCCAAATTGGCCACGCATGCCATTGGCACATGCCAACACGCACCGCCGGGTAGCTTTTTTCTACCAAGGCGCGACCCAAATTGGCCACGCATGCCATTGGCACATGCCAACACGCTCGCTGGTAGCTTTTTCTACCAGGGCGCGGCCCAAAATGGCCACGCATGCCATTGGCACATGCCAACACGCACCGCCTGTAGCTTTTTCTACCAAGGCGCGACCCAAATTGGCCACGCATGCCATTGGCACATGCCAACACGCACGCTGGTAGCTTTTTCTACCAAGGCGCGACCCAAATTGGCCACGCATGCCATTGGCACATGCCAACACGCCGGGTAGCTTTTCTACTGTGGCGCTGCCCAACCGGCCACGCATGCCATTGGCACATGCCAACACGCTCGCTGGTAGCTTTTTCTACCAAGGCGCGACCCAAATTGGCCATACATGCCATTGGCACATGCCAACACGCTCATTGGTAGCTTTTTCTACCAAGGCGCGACCCAAATTGGCCACGCATGCCATTGGCACATGCCAACACGCCGGTAGATTTTTCTACCAGGGCACGCCAAACCGGCCACGCATGTCATTGGCACATGCCAACACGCTCGCTGGTAGCTTTTTCTAACAAGGCGCGACCCAAATTTGCAACGCATGCCATTGGCACATGCTAACACGCTCGGCGGGTAGCTTTTTTCTACAAGGGCGCGGCCCAAATCCGCCACGCATGCCATCGCACATGCCAACACGCTCGGGTAGCTTTTTCTGGGGCGCGGCTAAATCAAGCCACGCATGCCATTGGCACATGCCAACACGCTCGCTGGTAGCTTTTCTGTGGGCGCGGCCAAATCAGCCACGCATGCCATTGGCACATGCCAACACGCTCATTGGTAGCTTTTTCTACTGTGGCGCGCCCAAATCGCTACGCATGCCATTGGCACATGCCAACACGCTGCTGGTAGCTTTTTCTACCAAGGCGCGACCCAAATTGGCCACGCATGCCATTGGCACATGCCAACACGCTCGCCGGTAGCTTTTTCTACCGGGCGCGGCCCAACCGGCCACGCATGCCATTGGCACATGCCAACACGCTCGTTGGTAGCTTTTTCTACCAAGGCGCGACCCAAATTGGCCATGCATGCCATTGGCACATGCCAACACGCTGCCGGTAGGTTTTTCTACCAAGGCGCGACCCAAATGGCCGAGCATGCCATTGGCACATGCCCACACGCATCGCCGGTAGCTTTTCTTACCGAGGCCACGGCCTAATGGCCGAACACGCCATTGGCACTTGCCACACGCGTCACTAGCGGTGCATTGCCACTTACACTCAACGTACAACCTACCACCATGGCATTCCGCACATGCCATTGGCACATGCCACACACGCCACTAGCAGCTCTGGCATTGCCATTCGCACTCAAGATGTAACCCGCAACAAATGCATCCCGCACATGCCAATGGCATATGCCACACGCGCCACTAGCAGCGCCACTTGCACTCAAGGTGCAACCAACACTCGAGATATCAACACAAACGGGGATGCTTTCCGGGTTTTGGTTTGGCGGTCACATCTTGCGGCGTACACTACGCTCACATTAAGAAAGCGTGAAAAGGAATAAAGCGGTCAAATAAATGAGGAAATAATGGTGAAAACGTTTTCACCCATAAACACCATGCGGTTACCACCTCCTCCCATTATTTCACCCTTTACTCTCTTCCTTCATGAGGCCATGGTACGTTTCAATCTCGACTTGTATAAATAGGTCTTACCTATTTCCACCAGACAACAAGTCTCGGTCAGGAGAAAAAAAATACAACACTCAGAAAAGGCAACTTTGCAAGCTATCCAAAAGCTTTCATCTCTTGCAAGCTTCCTAAGCTTTCACTTTCCGATACAAGTCGAGACACTACTCTCCCCGGAATTATTCTCGGCCTCAACACCTTTCTTTGCTTCCCTCCCCAAATCAACCCTTCTCCTCCACTTTGTGATCGAAGCAAGTCTGTAACGGGCATTTCTTGGTTTAGGGCCGGACTTGTACATTGATCTCTCGAATCTATAAAGTGCTCACGTGCAGCACATTTGTTTAGGGTTTAAACCAGTTTCTCACTCACCTACCGAATTTACCGAAATCGGCAGAAACGATTTTCACCTATAAACACTAGGTATGGCTCTATACACCTAATTAGCTGTACTAATCTGAATTCATAAGTTTCAAAGATATGATAAGAGATGCAAGTATATATTAATTAGACTCACCTTAGATCGTGTTAATTTCACATTCTTCTTAACCTTCTTCTCCCTTTATCAATTTTCAAAAGACTGAGAGATATAAAATCATATCTTCTATTTTCACCTCAAGAGGCAGATGCAAATTCCTATCTCCAAAAGTTGCCCAATTTCTATCACTTGAAATCTATGCTATCTCATTTTCTAGGTTTTGTAAAGAGAAAATAAATTTCTCCCCTAACATCCACGTTTCCCCTATTTTCTTTCCTTGTTTAGCCTTTTTGGTGTCTCCAATTTAGCCTTAAACGTAGAAGTAAGAAAACTGAGGCGTGACAGTCCCAAACGAGAGAATTCACCAATGGCTAATTATAGTTCATAAACAAAGAAAAAACAACATTTCATATGATTACAACAACTAGCGATTATTAGATACTTCAACCACAACATTTTACTGCCCTTCTGTCAGCTTCAAGGCTAAAAGGTCAGACATAATATCTGCAGTAACTCCCCCAAGTTTCTGTAATACAACAACCTTCAATCCCATGGGCAGGATGATACTTCAAGTAACACGCTATGCATCTTTGTTTACCTCAGAAGTAATGCGGCCAATGGAATGTCCACAAGCACCAATCGTAAGGCAAACCACACGAGCTCAATCTAAGCGATTAAATTTTATCGAGAGAAACCAAAACGAATCCAAACGAATATGAACCCTGTCAAAACTCAAAACTCAAAACCAATACAACCAGATGTGATTATATAAAGTAACAAAACTCAAAACTCGATCTATAAAACTGAAATTGAAAACAAAATTATGCTTTAAAACTCCATAATATGCAATTAGAGCAGTAAATCGATGATGAAACCCTAAAATCTGATTAATAAACTGGACAACAAACCCTAAAATCGATTAACAAATTGAAACCCTAAAAAACCTAAAAAGCAAAACCCTAAAAGCAACATGTTGAAAGAATTACACATATAATGAAATACGATGATGAAATCTAAACGCCAAACTCGATTAACGGAGATGATGAAATCGAAATCCTAAGCTCGATTAACGGATGTGAATCTTCAGGGAAGAAAAAGAGAGAAGAAAAGGCGATGATGATGAACATTAGAAATAGTGAAATTGCAATCGAAACGGATGATTGAATATGGTTTCACTAAGGTTTCGTGAGGGGAAGAGAAGGCAATAGGAGCAGAAAAGAGAAAAAGAAAGAGAAAGAAAAATAGAAATGAAAAGATCAAGTTGATAGATGGGTAGAAAACCCTTACGTATGGGAGGAAATATCCTCTAGTATTACCCAATTTGGGTGGAAAAAAAACTACACGCATGTGAATTGCACACGCACCAAATGCATCTGTTACGACCCTGGTGTGACCAAGCATGTGGTCGGCACGCCTATAAAAAAAATTCGTAACGGCTTGGATCTGTTACGAAATTTTTAAAATTTAGTAACGGCTTCAAGCTGTTACGAATTTTTTGTAACGGGCATTTGTAACGGGAAATTTGTAATGGCCCATAAGCCGTTACGAATTGCTGTTACGAATCCAGGAATTTGGTGTAGTGTAACGAAACCAACTCCTCGAAGCCTTTATCGCCACGTGCACATCTTGAATCTGTCTCTGAAACTGAAAGTGGGAATGGGTGAGCACATCATCCCTAATAGGGGTGCCCAGTAGAAATAATAACTAACTTTCAAGTAATCACTAGAATGATTTAAAGACAATTCAGGTTTTACTGAAAACCGATAAAATACGGAAAATAGATAAAACATAAATAAGATAATTAAGTGTCTTGAATTATAAAGTTCTACCAACCAATCTTTCGTACACGATTCACAAATAAATAATAGTTAAGCGACGCGATCCTTCGAGTAGTAAGGCGTGACTCTTGCGATTCTTCAATGATCATTAAAGAGCCGTGAGGTTTGGCGACCCGTAGTCATATAAGATTTGTACCTTACCAAAGTACTTTATTATACGCGCACTCTACATAGCAAGTATCTCAAGAGATCTAATGGTGTTAACGTTATAGCCGGAAGAACTTTAACATGAAGAACCCTATACCTCTCGCATGTCAAATCCAACAATCAGACATAAGATTCTCAACATCATTCTCTCTAAACAACAAAACATAATATAATAGCTTTTGAAAGTAATTTAAAAGAAATAATAAACATTCACGTATGAGACATGCGTTGCCCGTACAGAAATAGGGAAATAATATTCGGTGACACGAGTACACACCTAGATAGCTTATTAGTTGGCAGCAATTTTCACTCCTTTTAGCGCATAAATATAGATATAAATTTTGGGCAACCACATCACACACCAATCAAAAGGAACCTTCTCCTTTTCATGCTAACAATAAGTAAAGAATGTAACCACTTTCCGATCAATGGAAAGAATCACTTTGAAGATAAGTAAGTACTCCCAAAAACACAGGTATTAGTTGTTTCAGAAGATCCAACCCCATCCCAAAATGTAAAAGAAAACTAGTTTGTATTACACAAAAATAATACATGCATACGCATATCATATGCTAGCAAAGATATGCATGCCTTTCGTAATATAAATATATATTATAAAACAATAATGAAAACAAGAGAGTTCGTTATCGATTCCCACCTCTTTTGATGACAAGCCTCTTTACCTCGAGATCCATAATCCACTTGGTTCATTCTTTAGATCGTTCGTTGTTAATAAAGATTAACCGTTAATCACACAAGCACTCTAAAGATTAGCCAAAGGCTCATACAAGGCTCATAACACATTTTCATACAAATCTCTAGTTATAGATTAAATGAACTATCTAATGGTTCTAAGCCCAGTTATGGTTCTATACCTTTTTATTATCTATCTTTAGCATATTTAAGGTTTAGTAATTCAATTAGGTTGGTTCTATAGTCTATTAGATAAGTCTTACAAAGATCTACCACTTTGTAGAAGGAACCAAGGGTCAATTCGGACCATAAGTGGTCCAAAGATACAAAATAAGGTTTCTGGCCCTAAGCCCAAGCCCATGGGTTTAATCCGGCACGGCCCACTAGTCCGGCCCATTACACAAGGTCCAGTCCAACAGAGTCAACTAACGGTCAACGTCCGGTCACTGATCAGACTAACGGTCAACGTCAGTCAAGGTCAGTCAATGGTCAACGGATCCAAGGTCAGGTCAACGAGTTAAGTCACTGAGTCAAATCGGGTCAAGTCTGGTTACATGGTCAACTCAGTCAGAAGACTGATTCAGGCAAATAAACCGACTCAGGCGAGTCATACCTAAACTATCAGCTAGCCAGCAAGAACACAAGGCCTGAGCCATTAGCTCATGCCACAAACAAATGCATTACAACACACACACAACACAGACCAATCCTACATCTCTTCCTTACTTCAGTTCAAACAACAGATTCACCATTTCTAATTCTAATTTCAATACATAATCTTGTAACTCGACCACCATTACAATCCTGTAGTTTCAATTCATCTAACTATTTCATACATCTAAACTTCAGTATAAGTTCAACCTCAACTTGTTTACAGTTCACTTCCAACAGACTTCAGTTTTGAGTTTCATCAACGACCACAACTACAACCATTACATTACACCACCACCAGACCCTCATACACAATTCTAACCCATTCATCTAACTAATTAACAACACTTACAACACAGTTCACCTCATTAATACTACCAGCACCACAAATTCATCTTCCCCATATCACAGAAAACAATCATTCTTCATCTTCTTCTTGTAAATTTCTAACACATACTAACTCAACATCATCACTACCAGTGACTCAATCTCCATCTCCTTCTAACTCAGGAACCCTAATTTACTTTGAAAAAACTCTAATTTACTTTGAAATCAAATTAAACTTCACACAACCAATCATACACCATTTAACAATAAACCCATCTCAAAATAATCATCTAAACAACCAAATTCAAACAGAATAAACTTCAAATCAAAAGAACCCTAATTTACCTTTTCTTCACTGAGAATTGAAAGTTGAATATCAAATCTTCTTCTTCATTCTCAATACACGAAACCCATCATCTA
This sequence comes from Papaver armeniacum, assembly GCA_023531295.1. Taxonomy (NCBI): domain Eukaryota; kingdom Viridiplantae; phylum Streptophyta; class Magnoliopsida; order Ranunculales; family Papaveraceae; genus Papaver; species Papaver armeniacum. The sequence continues at coordinate 289,743 of JAJJWW010002131.1, read as the reverse complement.
TTGCTCGGTCTCCTCATCAAATTAACACAAGTTCAATCGTCTCCAGAAATCCTTAAATCAAAACATTATTCTTCTTCCTCTAGGTCTAAATCAACTTCCTGAATCATCACCTTCTTATTTGATTCATCATCTTAACAGATTTGATATGAAGTACTTAAGAAATTAAACTCAATTCTTCAGAATTGAGATCGGCAAGGAGAAAGGGAAAGAACAGAGAAGAAGAAAGAATAAATGAATAAGAATGAGATGGGATCGAGTTTATCTCGATGGATTTGATGATAAGACCAAGGAAATATTACTAAAAGCACCCACCCAAATGATATGGGCAGCCAAAACAGTTTAAGGAAAAATACTATCACACTAATCTGATGATATCTTCTGCGTCCGGTCTCCGAATGACACGTTCGAGTAGTCTAATTCGCATAACTTTTCGAGATATATCTAGTGATACTAGTTTCGTATCTAAATCGTTGTTAGATTAATTTATTTTAATTAACGTTCGTCTCTAATTAATCGAGTCATTAGCGGCTTAGTCGTCTCTTGGTAGTCTAATAGCGATTGACGAGCTTGAGACTCGTTACATTCTCCCCACCTTATATCATTTTCGTCCTCGAAAATCGATCCGCTCTTCTGGATTGCAAAACTCTCCACCTTATAGAGAGAAATTATCTCTCAAACAAATGCAAGTATTGCTCATACTTACAAACGCGCGAAAACTAACTCATTTTAAATGAGTTCGAAGCAAACAGAAACACAAACCTATATGGTTTTCTACAACTAAGAATCTACAATTTGTAGCTCTAAGTTCAAAAGACTAATCTCTATTTCACAATATGATTGTCTCTAAGTTCACTATGGTTAATTTGATTCTAAAAGACAAGTATGTCTATGTTCTCCGTGCTAAATTTTATAGTCTAATACTTAATAATTTACTAATTTGATATAGTTTATCCATATAATTAAACTTACATTTTTAATTAATTTTAAATCTTACATTTTATTATTTAAAATTTTAATCAATCTTAAATCATCGGTTATCAAAATTAAACCATTATAAGTAATACAAAGTTACCTGTTTATTTAATCATTTCATTTTGATATATACTAATACTTTATTACTAACTACATTTTACACATTATCCCTACTTTCACATAATCTATTTAATTTATACTATATTTATTTAAATGAATAAATTTAATTTCTTTATTAAAATGGCAATATCATATTTTCCTATTAATAAGAACTTGTTTTATCCAAGTAACTAATGCAAATTTGATTTCATGTAAATCTATAATATTTTCTATTTAAATTTTACTGTTATACAATATATAAATTTTCCAAATATTATTATCTACTATAAATTTGCTATTAACAAAACTATTCAAATACTATTATCGCGGTGTTATTATTTTCTACATCTCTATTATTATCTTTATAGATTTGTTTATAATCCCGTTGGTACCCTAAGTCTTAATTTTCTAAGCACGACTATAATTGATTTTACCTAATCATATCGAGTCGGTATATTATATATATTATATTAAATATTAGCGTTGGTAACTTAATATTGTTTCAATCTGAATTTATAAAAATTTTGTGTATCGTAAAAGTCTTTAGATTTTTCTATCAATATAAAGTGTCTTATTAATATAAAATTTTATTTTCTTTCAAGTCTATTATTGTGCTAGGCATCCAAATACTATAATTATTTCTTCAGGTGTATATTATTTTAATAATTAACCATTACTAATTTATTTCAATAAAATTTAGTTATTGTCAAATGAATCTAGGTTCCCGTAAATTATTATTCCCTATCAATATTTATTCAGTTATTAGTTCCCAAAGGTATGATTCTTTAAATCAATTATTAGACTAAATATAATTTGGGTATAAGATTACTAAGAAATTTCGTCATTTTATTTTATGTAAAATATCTTACGATCTTAAGTCTAAATTAATAAGTCTTATATTATCTATCTGGTTTATTTCAAAAAGCAAAAGAATATATTTCTAACTTTATTTAATTTACAAAATACGTAGTAGATAATTATTAATAATTTCGCGTAACTACTTCGTCCTAAGTATTATTTTAATCATTATATACTTACTAATAAGATTTTAATTGGATAAAGTTCATTACAGTACTATTTGATAAGTGTTAATATTACTTTTGTCATGATTATTAGTGATCCTATTATCATTTATTAGTATTAACACTAATGGTCAAACTATTATCTTAATTACTTTTAAAATTTAACTTCATTTCTAATTTAATAGGTAAATGTTTCTAATTACGAGAAGAGGTACTCTATTAGTTTCTAAATAAAATTTGGGATATATCAGTTTACTAATAGAAGCAAGTCTTCCTAATATGAATGGTAATCCATGCTTGTAGTTGGCCTGTCCAGGTTAGCAAGACCCGACGATGGTTTCCTACGAACAAAGACAACACAAACACACCGAATTTCAAACCTCACTATTCTCCAGTGCCAGATTATCTAAGTATCATTCAATTGAGACTAACTAATTTCTAGTTATCTATTGAAATTTCTAACTTATATCACCATTGGTTTCAGCCTACAATTTTTACTTCATAGATATATACACGCAAAATAAGAAACAAACAATCAACATATTACACAAATTAATCAATCAATTCAAAAATTATTTTAGTTCTTGATTGCTTTTAGTGATTAAGATTTATCTCACAAACCCAACCCAGTTCTAAACTAATCTATTTCACTAACTGGCACTGGCTATTCCTATTGACGCCCATGTAAGATATAATAATGAGCTCTGATACCAAGTCTGTAGCACCCCCTAAGCTAGCAGCTGATTAATCCAAGAGATTAACCATAAAATGGGGCACTAACGATTTAAAACATCTATTTAACCATTAAGAAAGAAGTTCTAAACAAAGATTAACCCGAATCTAAACCCTCTCTGAAATAAATACAAGAACTCCTCTCAAGTGATACATATTTAATAATGAGTTGGTTTACAAATAGAATATACAACAAAATAAACATAGCGGAAGCTAACCAACTAACGAAACCAACTCCTCGAAGCCTTTATCGCCACGTGCACATCTTGAATCTGTCTCAAACCGAAAGTGGGAATGGGTGAGGACATCATCCCTAAAAGGGGTGCCCGTAGAAATAATAACTAACTTTCAAGTAATCACTAGAATGATTTAAAGACAATGCGGGTTTCTAAAAGGCAACCGATAAAATACGGAAAACAGATAAAACATAAATAAGATAATAAGTGTACTGAATTATAAAGTTCTACCAACCAATCTTTCGGCCAGATTCACAACGAAATAATAGTTAGCGGCGCGATCCGCCCGGAGTAGTAAGGCGTGACTCTTGCGGATTCTTCAATGATCATTAAAGAGCCGTGATGTTTGGCGACCCCGTAGTCATATAAGATTTGTACCTTACCAGTACTTTATTATACGCGCACTCTACATAGCAAGTATCTCAAGAGATCTAATGGTGTTAACGTTATAGCCGACGGAAGAACTTTAACATGAAGAACCCTATACCTCTCGCATGTCAAATCCAACAATCAGACATAAGATTCTCAACATCATTCTCTCTAAACACCAAAACATAATATAATAGCTTTTGAAAGTAATTTAAAAGAAATAATAAACATTCACGTATGAGACATGCGTTGCCGTAAATGAGAAATAGGGAAATAATATTCGGTGACACGAGTACACACCTAGATAGCTTATTAGTTGGCGGCAATTTTCACTCCTTTAGCGCATAAATATAGATATAAATTTTGGGCAACCACATCACACACCAATCAAAAGGAACCTTCTCCTTTTCATGCTAACAATAAGTAAAGAATGTAACCACTTTCCAGTCAATGGAAAGAATCACTTTTTGAAGATAAGTAAATACTCCCAAAAACACAGGTATTAGTTGTTTTGAAGATCCAACCCCATCCCAAAATGTAAAAGAAAACTAGTTTGTATTACACACAAATAATACATGCATACACATATCATATACTAGCAAAGATATGCATTCCTTTTCGCAATATAAATATATTATAAAACAATAATGAATACAAGAGAGTTCGTTATCGATTCCCACCTCTTTTGATGACAAGCCTCGCCTACCTCGAGATCCATAATCCACCGGTTCATTCTTTAGATCGTTCGTTGTTAATAAAGATTAGCGGTAGTCACACAAGCACTCTAAAGATTAGCCAAAAAGGCTCATACAAGGCTCATAACACATTTTCATACAAATCTCTAGTTATAGATTAAATGAACTATCTAATGGTTCTAAGCCCGGTTATGGTTCTATACCTTTTTATTATCTATCTTTAGCATATTTAAGGTTTAGTAATTCAATTAGGTTGGTTATATAGTCTATTAGATAAGTCTTACAAAGATCTACCACTTTGTAGAAGGAACCAAGGGTCAATTCGGACCATAAGTGGTCCAAAGATACAAAATAAGGTTTACGGCCCCTAAGCCCAAGCCCATGGGTTTAATCCAAGCACGGACCACTAGTCCGGCCCATTACACAAGGTCCGGTCCAACGAGAGTCAACTAACGGTCAACGTCAGGTCAGCGATCAGACTAACGGTCAACGCGTCCAATGTCGGGCAATGGTCAACGGATCCAAGGTCGAGGTCAACGAGTTAAGTCACTGAGTCAAATCGGGTCAAGTCTTGCTACATGGTCAACATTCGGAGCAAATAAACCGACTCGGGCGAGTCATACCTAAACTATCGCCTAGCCAAAGAGAACACAAGGCCCGAGCCATTAGCTCATGCCACAAACAAATGCATTACAACACACACACAACCTGACCAATCCTACATCTCTTCCTTACTTCAGTTCAAACAACAGATTCACCATTTCTAATTATAATTTCAATACATAATCTTGTAACTCGACCACCATTACAATCTTGTAGTTTCAATTCATCAAACTATTTCATACATCTAAACTTCAGTATAAGTTCAACCTCAACTTGTTTACGGTTCATTTCCAACGAGACTTCGAGTTTTGAGGTTTCATCAACGACCACAACCACAACCATTACATTACACCACCACTTTGACCCTCATACACAATTCTAACCCATTCATCTAACTAATTAACAACACTTGCAACACAGTTCACCTCATTAATACTACTAGCACCACAAATTCATCTTCCCCATATCACAGAAAACAATCATTCTTCATCTTCTTCTTGTAAATTTCTAACACATACTAACTCAACATCATCACTACCAGTGACTCAATCTCCATCTCCTTCTCCTTCTAACTCAGGAACCCTAATTTACTTTGAAAAAACTCTAATTTACTTTGAAATCAAATTAAACTTCACACAACCAATCATACACCAATTAACAATAAACCCATCTCAAAATAATCATCTAAACAACCAAATTCAAACAGAATAAACTTCAAACCAAAAGAACCCTAATTTACCTTTTCTTCACTGAGAATCGAAAGTTGAATATCAAATCTTCTTCTTCATTCTCAATACACGAAACCCATCATCTATTGCTCGGTCTCCTCATCAAATTAACACAAGTTCAATCGTCTCCAGAAATCCTTAAATCAAAACATTATTCTTCCTCTGGGGCTAAATCAACTTCCTGAATCATCACCTTCTTATTTGATTCATCATCTTAACAGATTTGATATGAAGTACTTAAGAAATTAAACTCAATTCTTCGGATTGAGATCGGCAGAGAAAGGGAAAGAACAGAGAAGAAGAAAGAATAAATGAATAAGAATGAGATGGGATCGAGTTTATCTCGATGGATTTTGATGATAAGACCAAGGAAATATTAATAAAAGCACCCATCCAAATGATATGGGCAGCCAAAACGGTTTAAGGCAAAATAGTATCACACTAATCTCAATGATATCTTCGCGTCAGGTCTCCCCGAATGACACGTTCGAGTAGTCTAATTCGCATAACTTTTGAGATCTATCTAGTGATACTAGTTTCGTATCTAAATCGTTGTTAGATTAATTTATTTTAATTAACGTTCGTCTCTAATTAATCGAGTCATTAGCGGCTTAGTCGTCTCTTGACTGGTCTAATAGCGTTGACGAGCTTGAGGCTCGTTACATGCACCTTGGGCATATGATTGAAGAAGGGCTTGTTTGAATGCGTTGACTTTGAAACTTACTTATAGAATAAGCTTATGAACATTGGATTTACGCAAGCTTTTGTTGTTTCCACAAAAATGCGGGAGCAGATTTTCTTAAATCGTTGAACACCGCAAATATGGTACGTTTTTGAGTCTTTGCGGCACCTCGTTGATTTACTATTTTTGAAAGAGGAGGCTGGGTGGTTTTTTTACCTTTGTTGTTTTGATGATATTTGGCGGAGAATAAAGGTGTTTACTTTTTGAAGACATCAAGTTGAAGAAGTGCAAGACCGTGGTAAAAAAAAAAAAACAGATTGGTCATATGGATATGTTCCGTTTTTGAGGTGAAAACTCGGTTGCAACAAACAAGGTATCATTGTGGCACTTCACAATTATAAGGTACAATGCTACATGTGAAGTATATAGTTAAGTGAAGAAATCACAAGTTACTTGAAGAATGCGGTATATGAATTGAATTGAATTCAATTCAATTCAATTGCTTTTTGTCATAAGAAAAGGCATTGGAAAACAGGAAAGAAGTTTCAAGTTCATACGTGAATGTTGGAACATGAAGATCTAATGTTGATGAAGAATATGTGGAAGTTCTCGAGTGTTTGAATGTTTGTGTATCATGTGCATCCTCTAGGGAATGGTTTCTAACTTTTAGGAGTTGGAGTTTGCAGTTAAAGATGTTAAACATTCGTTTGAAGTACCTAGGTGCAACTCGAGAAGTTTGAAGTTGTTCGGTGTGTACCGAAGTTTGAAGAAGATTCTGAAATCGATTAGATCCATTTAACTCTGTGGGGTTTAAAGTTGTTTAAACGGTGGAGTTTTTCTTTTGAAGAAGTTATTTCCAATGCAGATGAATTGATGAAAGGATTGGAGAATGGAAATCTGTATTGTTGAATATGGAAGTCGGAGTGTTAGATAGTGCGCAATCTATTACATTTGAAGATCATGCAGGTAAGGCATGAAGTTGTAGAACGCAGAATCATGCAGTTTAGGATTTTGCGAACATTGTGTGAAGGTGGAGAAAGAATCAAGCTTTGGAGTTGGAGTAAAAAGTTCTAGTTTGTTGAAGATAAGAAAATATCATGAATATCACCACATATGGAATACTGGAATGTGTTCACACAGATGTTTGGGAACTTACAAAGACTGCATCTTTGTAAGGTATGAATTATTTCATCTTTGAAGAAAACTTTGTAGGTGGGTACACCATACATTTGCATGTGATGAAATATTGAACTCCGCATTGAAAGACGAAATGTTGGAATTTGAAGAAGTAGGATGGAGGAAGAGCTCAAATTCGACAAGTGAAGTGGTGATCTGAAGTCGAAGACTATATCCTACACGTTGAAGCAAATGTTCAAAGAATTGAATCTTGCAAGTTTGAAGAATATGTGCATGTGAAAATCTATGAAGTCAAAGACACGTCAGGAATTCATAGATAACTGGAATTGCTGAGAAATCAGCCAAATTCTGAAAAGAATTGGTGATGTTTAGGATTGGCCATCTTGAACTAAATCAATGACTTACGTTTGCAGCATCTTTAGGTGCATTAGTATGTTGGTGTTTTTTTTAAGACACAGTTGCAGCCCTATCATGGGATCGAATTTGTGAAGCACATTGCATCCTTAAAAGGAATTTGAAACACCATTTGGTGTTTGGTGTCGGTTGATACATTTGAACCTTAGACAAGGATTTTGGAAGTTGCACCAGTGCAACACCTACGGGTGAGTGAAGTATTGAAGTCCTTTAGTGGAATTGAAGCATCTACGGATGAGCGGCACCTTCGGGCGATTGAAGGCAGTAGAATACGAAGGCGTGGAAGGTGAATGTTGAGATTTCATGCCAAGGTGGAGAAATCGAGAGAATAGTAAAGTTGAAGTTGTCCTAGAAATCTTGCCAAGATGGAGAATTGTTGGATATTGGCTCGATTTTAGGAAACATCGATATAATTTCTAAATCGGTTTTGACTGATTTTTAGAATTGTTGTTAGACTTCTATCTAAACATGGGTTTCCTATCTTAGCTAGTTTAGGTTTTCTAAATTAGAGTAAAGCTTGGTTTCCTAATAGAAGTTTTGTAAGCCTATAAATAAAGCATAAGTCTTAGGTTATAGGCATCTACATCATCTACATTAGTCTTGTCTAAACCCTTAGGTTGTAGATGTAGATCCTCTCATAGCTTTGGGGCTGGGAGAGTTGGGGGAGATTTGAAGGTGAGTTGAGAATGTGAAGAAGAAGAACGGGTGCTGAGTGTCATGTGCATTGTGTATTCTCTGATATATGAATAAAGTGAATTTCTGCTGCCCGTGGACGTAGGCCATTGCCGAACCACGTAAATCTCTGTGTCTTATGTGTTCTATGTGCATTAGCTTCCGTTGAATGTGTAGTTTTCTGTTTCTGATGCCAGATCCTGGAATGCCTTGAGGATCAATATGAACCTCTCGGCACAACACTTCTTCCACCCATCTTCACCAATAGTGTTAAGATCTCCCAACACCATCCAATCCGTGTTTGGGATTTCAGAAATAGAATTCAGTTCACTCCACATCCTCTTCCTTGCAACCTTGTTGGGACTGTCATAAAGGGAAGACAAAATCCAGGGTTGCTGGAACTTTGCAGTAACAACAGCATGTACTGCCCACCTAGACTTCCTAGTAGCTTGCACATCAATCCTATCAGAATTCCAGAGTAAACAAAGTCCTCCAGAAAACCCATGGGGATCAACTATAATAGATTCAGTAAAGCCTAACTTGCTCACAATTTCAGAGACATTTTCCTCCAAAACCCTTGTTTCAAGAAGAGCGACAATAGAAGGGTTATGTATCTTAATGAGTTTCTTCATAACTCTCACAAAAGAGGGCCTAGCTATACCACGAAAATTCCACGAAGGGAGACACAAACCAGGATTAAGCTCATGCAGTTTCATGGGTCTCTGAAAGTCCTTCCATTCCTCCGCAGCTTGCTGATGCATCGACGTCAATGGGCATAGTCTTGTTTTGAACATCCTCTGGTTGCTCACATCCAAATCCAATCTTGTAGTTATCTGCATCTCGAATTGCCAGAGTCCTTTTAGGCTTTTTATTAGAGATGGAGTCTCCACCAGTGGTGCCATGATCACCTCAGAATTGTTGCTTCTAACCAAATCTTTGAGTCGCAGATTGCTTCTTCCTCCTCTACTCTTAGAGACTCTTCGGGTTCCCGATGATTCCAACTGGACCTTGAAAGTCTGATTGGTCTCAAAAAATTTCTGCTTGTTGTAAAACACCATGCAGATTCACTTGCTCCGGAATGTGCACCAATACTGGCATCATGCCCGACAACTGGTTGTGCTGAGCTTCGATCTCCTTTGTCAACTGAATCAACTCTTCCCCTCTCAAGATTTGCTTTATCAGTAACCCCATTAAATCTGTTTCGATTGCATCCAACTCCTGTTCTGCCTTGTGAACAAACAAGTCTGCTACCGTCCATTCTTCCACCAATGGCATTGGAAACTGCTGAGAAAAGGCATTCAGAAGAGTTACCTGATGCTCAATTTGTGTTTTTCCTTAAGTAGTATATGTTGTACTAGCCACCTTGTTCAAATCAGAATCTATACTAGTGTTTACACAAATCATACTACCACTATTCCTATCTTTATTTGCTCCATTAATGCCATTTACAATATTTCTTGTAACTCCCATAGCATGAGAGGAGGAAGCGTCATTGCCACCATGATGAGAGTTACTCTCAAAAGAATTTCGTAACTGTCGTTCTTTACCACTTCTCTGATTATTCTTAGTGTATTTTCCCACTGCCATCTTTAATCAATGGTCTACTATTTTTATTATTACCAGAAGTAACTCCCCCATTATCACATATTCCACCATTAAAATTCCCATTAATAGGTTCTGATTCACTGCCTATGATTTGTAACATAGCAAAACTGTTGGATGAACCAACAACTTGCCATTTTTCCTACTGCATAGTCTTATGCTTGATTGACTGTATGTCTTCTCTTCTCCCATTTGGATGTTTCCTTGCCACCATAGTCCATGAATCAGTTGAACCAGCACCTTGTCCAAACATCAACTCATTCTTTGCATCAGACTCAACTACTTTCTTCTTTTTCCGATCTTCCACCAGCATCCAAGGACCAAACTCTTCATTCTTTTTGCTGTCACTTACCCTTGCACCAATGTGAGTCTGGTTTCCCCACACATTCCCAATTTCTTCATTCTGGACTACTTGATCACACATTCCCTACTTATGTGAGACGTTGCCACATTTGAAGCAAATATGGCTCAAACCTTCAAACTCAATATTCTGTATACACCCTCCAATTTTGATACATGGCATTAAAGGCTTAGCAGTCTCAATCTCCACAAAAATTCTGGCAAACCTACCTCTAGCAACTTGTTCTGTGGTGAGATTTACTTTAATTGTTTGACCAATTTTGTATAGAACATCTTTATCAAAATATTCTAGTGAAAATTCTGGAATCCTCACCCACACAAGTGTTTTCTCCAATTTGGCTTTTGAAGGCCTGAAGTCTGGACTCCATCTCTACAAATTGAGAAATTGTCCTGCAATAAACCATGGACTACCAAAAACCACTTTCTTGTAATCTTCTAGGTTACCAAATTTGAACAAGAAAAAATCACGACTAAGATCTAAAATCCTAAGGGGGCTGATAATTTCCATAGTTGATTTACCTTCTCCTGAAGAAATTTGAACCCAACCGTCTTCCCATGAACTTTCCCAATAATACACCACTTCCATTTTTGGCAGATTCTTTTCCTAGTATCCAAATCAATTTCAATGATTGGAATACTTGAATCGGAGTTATCATCCTCACTGGGTGAGTCATTTCACAATCTGCCAAATCATTTGTGATATCATTAAGAAAAATTTCTTCACTGAGAAAATTTTGAGACCCAATCGACAGCAACTTTTCCTTGAAATACACCGTAGAAAACCCTGCACCACCTTTCATCATCTCATCTTTTTGAGATTTAGCAACCTCCGTCTCAACTTCCATACATTGAATCTCAGATTGATGTGCAATACCACCACCTGGATCTGTAGCTTCTTCCATCAGAAACTAAACGAAAAGAAATCTCACCCTCTTTTTTCTCCTGGAAAAAACGTTATTTCTCTCACCAAAAATGCAGACCGATTAGTCAAGTAGTCAACGACTTCACAGCCATTAAAACTCTTGAGGTTAGATGTACGACCGTTCCACATGTCCTGCATATGAATTTCGTGGATACCTCCTGGACTCGGCACATCAGAGATCAGACTAGCTTGCTTGAGCTTATTTCAGGCCTAGAAAATAGCAAACACACAATTCTCTATTTTCTTACAGTGGATAGGGATGGCTATACTCTGGACGGATCACCCCAGCTAAAATCTCAGTCTATTTTGATCATATGCCTCATTAAGAGCAACCACAGTGGGCGATTAAAACTATAAATATGGTCCACAAAGCAGACACAGTCGATCGGACTAAAGAGCAAAATCCGGACTAAAACCAAATCTCAGAGTATATTTGGTCTGGGACCAAGACCAAAACCAAATATAGTCGAGCGGACATTAAAAGTGTGCCTGATACCGAGCGCAGGTATAATGTCCGTTTATAGCGGGGCATAAGTATAAAATCCGTATGATGGTGGGTATTAGCTACTCCATTGCCATACCTATGAACAAATTTCAAACCAATAATATAAATTGATATAAATCAGACACCATCAGGAGGCATTTCTTCCCAATTAAAATTACATATAAAGTTTCTAGCTTTTTTGGTAACGGTATTAGTTACTCCATTGCCATACCTATGAACAAATTTCAAACTAATAAATTTTTGGCAACCCGATATTAATATGTTTGTTTCATCCAAAATCGCCTTACTTACTCTGCTAGGAAATGGAGACAGATCGTCCATTCAAAACATCCATGAGATTCTTATAATCACCCTCTATACTGAAATTATGCAAATGCTCCTCTTTAACCCAAGTTGCTGCCTGGAGAAGACCTATTAATTCTTTTGTTTCTTCTGGGATGCTCTCTGAGATTGGTTCCATTCTTGCCCTTTCGAATATACTTGCAACATTTCTGAGAATGGATCATTTTCGGAGATCCAAGAAGTATCAGTATTAATCCCTGGTTCAGGTTCTATCCAAGGTGTGTCCAAGTATCCTTTGTGATATTGTTTTAAATTTTATTGTTATTTGATTAGACTAGAAATTTAGATGTCTTTGTATTTTTTAGGGCTATTTAATATGATGTGTTTCGTTTTCCTTGAAAAACTCTGACACATCTTCCTTTCGATGTGAACCACATTTTGGTTATGGCACTTTCAGAAGTCATAGATAATTGGAAATCTGAGATCCATTCTTTACGAATATATCAATAAAGCTACTTGAGGGTGGAAAGTTAAACTATATGGATTTTGAGGGAGAAGCCACACAGATTTAGCAAAAGGACAATGAAAGAACAAGTGTTCTGCAATTTTATTATTACCACAGCCAAAATAACAAGAATGTGGGATATCTTTAATAATTCGAAAAGTCTAAGTTTGTGGGAAGCGCATTCTGCAGACATTTTCAGAAAAAAATAATTTATTCTTTGAGAAATTTATAAATTCCATAATCCTTTCAAAACTTATGTATCCTGCATATTTAGATTGGCTGAATCCAGGCCAGGTGAATTCAGCTTTTTATACATGGATTTTGCAGTGAATTCAACTGAAGGGGTTAAGATCCATTTGATTGTATACGCCTTAGGATTATTTTCAAAGTAAGTGAAAACTTTGATATTACGTATTTTGGTAGCAATATAATAAGGGAAGATAAAGTGAATGAGAGTGGAGTTCCACTTTTTTGTTGACATCTAAAAGATCTGCAACGAGTGTTAAATGGTTTTTGGAGTTATTCTTGAATTGTGCCAAAGTACCTTCCGAGTTTGGTGCCCAAATCTCATCCCAGATGTTTACATTAAAGGCCAAACGCGCCCTACCACAACAACATATTGGTCGGCATGCCAACATACCACTCTACCGCGGGAGCATGCATGCCACTCTACCGCGACAACTTCGCAACATCCTACCTCACAAACATGCCACTTCGTGGCAACCTGTCATAAATAGCCACCCACGACAATTCCCTACTCCTATGGTCGTTTCCACACTATGGCCTTGCCATAGTTCCTTTAACATAGCCATGGCGCCATTGCACAAAAGTAGCGCCATGCGCAAATTTATGCCACCTAAATAAAAAAGTTTGGAAGTTAAGATTATATTTCTTTCGTTTGAGCAAATCTCACGTGGTAAAATATTAAAGGAAAAAAACAAGAAAAAAAGAGGAAAATCCCAACTATTTTTATGACAAACCCATATTAAATCATAAGGACACAAATTATACGATAAGTATTTGGGACACAAATTATACGATATATTAAAAATGAACCAACATCATGGCTACATCTTGTTGCAGCACGGATAAAGGCTAGTATAAGTATATAGTATATAATATATATACCCTAGTGGAAATGTATGGGGTGGGATTTGAACCCATGCCTATAGTGTGGGAGCTCAAAATAATACCACCACACTATCTCTCTAACTTTGGCATAAAATTACAAAACTATGTTTTAAATATATACCCCAACAGTTACGCAAAAATAAAAGGGGTTTTGAGTTTTCCCCCCTAAACAAATTACTCCCTAAATTGTTAATATTGGTAACTTACCCCCTAAATTATAATTTGTGACGAAAATATCTTTAGAGCATGTGTGCGATGAACTTGTGCGTATATTTCATTGTGAAGTGCCCATTTTACCCTCACATACAACATTGTTATATCCCGTGTGACATCATCGGGTCGTTAATTAAAGTCGAACATTTACATGTCATGGACGGTTGAACATATCCCTGGTCCCTCCCCAATGCCACCCGGCGCCGCCTCTAGCACTAACAAGTTCATATGAAAAAGTACAGTTGATTTCTATTGATAATATATTAGTGATAATGAATCGGAAGAAATACATTTTCTTGATAAAAGAGAAATGTTCATTAACTTAATTGATTTCTTGTAACAGAACTTCCAAATTCCATTATAGGTGCAAGAAACGAACCACCATCTTGTTCTTCAGTAAGCAATTCTCTTACTAACAAGAGTCTTCGATCCTTTCAAGTTTCCAGTTGTTTGGAAATAATATACGGTTTCGGTTTCTCGGAAATCCTGTCCATGCAACAAACAAAATACTAACAAGAAGAGAGTTAGAAAGACTTATCGGATTGGTTGATCGAGGCGAGGTAATCCTCTTTCCTTAAAGACAATTCATCCCCGCATACGGTGCTCACGGTTCTACGGATGTCGCCTTCCAAGATACAACGATCACGCCTTATAGTAAGTAGCACTACAATACTTTTAGGCCGAATGTTGACAATTCTTGTGCTCTTAAGTGACTCTGACTCTTGACTTCAAAACTGATGTTTGTTCTCTTCTAATTTGTAAAAACTCATTCAAAAAACTAAAACAAGAGATGGGTTTATATAGAGTTAATGGTGACTCTACAAGGTGTCTTTTTATCCATAGGTGACTCACCATGCAAAATGGTGACTCTCCATAACACTTGTGCACTAAGTGTCTTATGGTGAAAAGGCATGACCCTTAAACACACCTCTTGAAGTTTAAACTTCCAAAACCAATTTTTTCACTCACATAATAATTTTAGACCCAAAATTCCAACAATCCCCCGCATGAGTGAAAATGTTGACTTAACAAAACTTACAAACTTTTAAGAGCACAAGCAGAAAATATAATGCATCGGTAAATGGTAGCTTTTGGCTTTGAACCAAACCTAGTGAAAATCTACCGGATTTACTTGCCAA
The DNA here is from genome assembly GCA_023531295.1 of Papaver armeniacum. NCBI lineage: Eukaryota > Viridiplantae > Streptophyta > Magnoliopsida > Ranunculales > Papaveraceae > Papaver > Papaver armeniacum. The sequence continues at coordinate 274,723 of JAJJWW010002131.1, read as the reverse complement.
TCAGTGGACGCGATGTCGTTGAACCTGTCGGTAGTTGATGTAAATCGATACAATAAATCTCACACATTATATCTCCTTATAATCGTCAAATTCTCGGTTGTGTTCATTTCGGCCCTGAACGTTCTTGGAATTCTATGAGTGCTCTAGATTAACCTAGCCTTTAAAGTTATCATAGAAGCGGCCCAACTTCTCACTCATATAGGTGATCTCCTATTTAAAAGTATCCTACCATACTTTTCTTAGTTAGACTAAGCTATAGGAATCATTAAGAGAAAATCTCAACCTCTTACGTGACAGGCAACACTGACTCTTATCATAGGAATGGGAAAGAGAAAATATCTTTCAGTGTTATCTGGCGAGTCCGTCACAACTTAGTTTGCCCTCCCCTCGACATGCAATTTCAAGCTCTCTCTCGAATTTGTATCATTTGCCGGCGAATACAATTCTCAAACACTATTTCTTTTAGATGTGCGCACACTTGAGAGCAATTGCTTTATGGTATTGTGTTGACCTTGTATTTGAAGGAACGTACCATAACACTTTTTAGACACCCCCACAATTCTATGGTGCACTGGTCCTAGAAATCCATCCTTACTTTGCTATATAACAGTCTTGTTATATACGCCTTGCTTTTCATTTAGCAACTGGGTGCAAAATAAAATTCAGAACTTCTTACTGTTCTGTTTGTAACTTCAAAAACAAAATTCAGAATTTAGAAGTGTATTCCGCAATCAATGCTTTAAGCCTGACTATCACAATTACCCCAGGCCAAAGCTAACGATTCTTATTGATTAAGATCACACGGATCCCACAATACCCTTTAGAGACTGCATTTCTCTTTGGCGCTCAACACTTTCTCAGTTTCTACTATATCGCCTTATAGTTAAGAACTAATGTGTGGCGCTCTAACGGATCCGAACAGTCACCAGTCACCTGTTTGTATTTGAATTCAAAAATTCATAATCTTTAAATTCTGCCAATACGGACTGCATCTCCTCCCCCACATTTCATGAACATTCACAATTTTCATGAAACAACAAAATTTCAAAAGACGCTGGGCATTTCCTGTAGTATGAGGGTTACTCACACATGTATGACATTTCGTCATTCAACCTCCTGTATCATCAATTGATTTCAACGAATCCATATTGGTCTTTTGGTAAAGATGAACCAAACAAGGTCCCAATTTCATAATCAGACTCACGGACCAATGAGAGTAATTAAGATTACTTCATGGATGTGAACACGTCCAATTGCTTTTTATTGTAAATCCAAAAACCCATTCAAGTTTGATACAATACAAACTTTTACGTACAAGTCCTTGACACCAGATCTTACACGTTTAAGATCATCCCAAAATGTGATGAAACCCTTACTGCTTTAAAGAAATTGTGTCCAACTTCTCTGGATGTCATCGAGTTCTTACTCATATACTCAAATGATCAGATCTGGACATCTAAATCTAGATATCCAGAGAAACGCTACATTTTGCTGCAACCGTCTCCCATAACTCTTAACTGTCATTTTTAATTCAAATCCTTTGAGTACACATTTTGTGCTACTCCGTCCAGGAAGAGAAATTATATCTCTTATACTAATTTGCAATTAAGATGACATCTCTTTGCAAGAGTTATGTCCTTTAGAGGGGATGGACGATCATAGGGGAGAGTAACGGTTTGTCTTATAACCGTCAAGTACCCCCAAAAGGTGTCTCTGTGCAAAGCAACACAACCCTTCTTCACACATGAAACAATGTCCATGCAATTTATATGGAATAAAAATTTAAACAGAGAGAAGAAGATCATTTTTTTTTTCGCCATAAATAATCTTAAATGATGATCACTAATCGTAACAGATTATCATGCACAGATTCATAATTAAGATGGATGATAGATCGATGCCTATTTCTCTCATTAAGATTTTTCAAACCGTCATTTTGAAGTGTGTGAAGTCATACAGACAATTCCATAAAAATTGATTATTCAAGCAGACATTATGGAGCAAGTACTATTCCATCATTCATCGACTTTTCCACTGACTGCGTATATACATATCTGAATAATGGCAACAATGAAAACATGTACATTTTATAACTAATGCAGAACGGAAGCGTGAATAAAGAATTTGATAGTAAAAGTAGGAGAATAGTTGAGAAATCTCAATATTGGTTTATAATAATGTATATGTTACAAAGGACTTGTCTTCTATTTATAGGGAAGACTTTTAACTCTAGTTCTAAGAACCCTAACTTGCAATCAAAGTAATTCTAAAATTAAATAACTTCTTAAAATAACTAAATTCTAGAAATATGAATTACGTAAAATAATAATAATTAATAATAAAAATATTAATCCTAAATCTAACGGATGTCCTACATCAGGCCCGCCATCTTGAAAAGAATTCGTCTCGAATTAGCAAAGTATCGAAGAACATGTGCTACATCAGGCCCGCCATTTTGAAAAGAAGTCGTCTTCGAGTTCACCAAATATTGTAAACGACCCGCCCAACAAATAATATACTTTGAGTAAGTTGATGATCGTAGAGTAGAACACCATAAAATTGATTGTTGAACACAAAAGTTGATGTCGACATTGGCAACACTTGGAGTAGTAATTATCTGGCAATACTTTTGACTAACGAAAATATTTTCGCATAGCTTTTGATTTTCAAGAAGAATGGCATTAGGCGACTTACAAGAAGATGGTGTTTCCGGTGTTGATATTGGCAAAACTTCTTCAACTTGTTTTTGTTCATAAGAGACGTAACAATTTTCATCCACTTCACCGTTAGGAACACAAACATCACTTTGAAATAGGTATGAATGGTGGTTCTATAATTGGCGAAGGTGTTGATGATAATTCTAATGTTGGTGAAGAAAGCGCCGGTGCTCGAGCCTCTATCATTGGAGGAGTAACCTCATGAAGGGTATCGAGTTGTGACCAATCTATTTGATCCAAAATAAGCTTTGCTTCTACGAGATGTTGAAGACTCTTCTTTTGTGATTCCACAAATTTACGTTGGAACTCGGCTTGGGATTCTTTACGATTAACAACATGTGCAACCAAATTGGTCGAAATTAATTGAAGTTGACGTTGAGTCTCGAGTTGAGATTCCCTAAGCTGACGTTTGAAATCGGCTTGAGTATCCGTAAACTTTTGTTGGGACTTTGCAATAGCACATACATGATCTTCAAGACTAACACGATTGTCTTTTGTGCCGTCTTTCTCTTTGCCATTCATGATTAAATTAATTGATTAAAACCGGACGTGATATAAAAACATGTAAAGAATCGGGTTGAGTAGTTTGGGACGGAATGGGTTTCGAAAAAGGGAAGGCGAAAACAGATGTTTAATGGGAGTGAAGTTTAAGAGAGAAAAAGTAGTGGGCAGAATCAATTAACTAATGATTGGGAGGAAGGAAAGAAGTAGTTGGATGGAACGATAATAAAAAGATGGAAAAAGAATGGGAGGAGAAAAAGGGAGCAGATGGGATTGATCAATTGATTAAATTAATCAATAAGATAAGTTGGGGGTCTACTGGAGCGATAATGGATAGTGGACAGAAGAATGTGGTAGAGAGGTTCGGTGAAATAGCTACGTCTTCGTTCTTTTTTTTTTTTTTTTTTTTTTTTGGTAAACGAAAAAAAAGGATAGGGTTTAGAAGAAAAGATGCGGAGATCTTGATAAGTAAAGGTGACGAAAGGGTAGAGAAAATTTAGAAGAAAAGAATAAGAGGATCGAAGCCGAAGCTCGTGATGCCACTTAATGCAGAACGGAAGCGTGAATAAAGAATTTGATAGTAAAAGTAGGAGAATAGTTGAGAAATCTCAATATTGGTTTATAATAATGTATATGTTACAAAGGACTTGTCTTCTATTTATAGGGAAGACTTTTAACTCTAGTTCTAAGAACCCTAACTTGCAATCAAAGTAATTCTAAAATTAAATAACTTCTTAAAATAACTAAATTCTAGAAATATGAATTACGTAAAATAATAATAATTAATAATAAAAATATTAATCCTAAATCTAACGGATGTCCTACATCAATAACTCATGGCATGTATATATTGACAGACAAAAGTCACACAGAGAGTGTAAGTACGTCATGCATTCGATTCTGAGAATTAATATCACTGGTTCAAATGTGCATAAGCATGTATCCGGCGAGTAGAGATAGAAACAGTGTGAATGCATGCTTTCTTAACAGAACTTCCAAAATCAAATTTCCCAAGAAACCGGAAACAAATGAACTGTCTTTAAGATTGTTGGAAATAATATGCGGTTTCGGTTTCTCGGAAATCCTGTCCATGCAACAAACAAAATACTAACAAGAAGAGAGTTAGAAAGACTTATCGGATTGGTTGATCGAGGCGAGGTAATCCTCTTTCCTTAAAGACAATTCATCCCCGCATACGGTGCTCTCGGTTCTACGGATGTCGCCTTCCAAGATACAACGATCACGCCTTATAGTAAGTAGCACTACAATACTTTTAGGCCAGCGAATGTTGACAATTACTGTGCTCTTAAGTGACTCTGACTCTTGACTTCAAAACTGATGTTTGTTCTCTTCTAATTTGTAAAAACTCATTCAAAAACTAAAACAAGAGATGGGTTTATATAGAGTTAATGGTGACTCTACAAGGTGTCTTTTTATCCATAGGTGACTCACCATGCAAAATGGTGACTCTCCATAACACTTGTGCACTAAGTGTCTTATGGTGAAAAGGCATGACCCTTAAACACACCTCTTGAAGTTTAAACTTCCAAAACCAATTTTTCACTCACATAATAATTTTAGACCCAAAATTCCAACACCAGTGAGGTACACGATCATGCATAGAAAAATGAAATAGGATAATAGAAAATATAATACGATTTGCTTAAATAGTTGGCATTTAGTGATTATGCATACTAATGAAAAGAACACTAAATATTAGTGGATGAAATGAAACCAGTGTCGGTGATAAATCTATGGCTTATCACCAGCGTGAATGTATAGTTATTTGATTTTGGGTTTGGTTGAAATTCGAATTTAGGTTTAAATTATGGGTTTTCGTCGGAATTGGGTATTCAATGTATCGGGTTTGCATTCACTAGAATGTAAGCTTTGAATCGAAAAAAAGAAAAACAATTAATGGAGAAGAACATCAGCAACACGTCGGATTTTGTTTTAGGTTACCAAGTGAGGGAATGCGACAGATGTGGTGAGGGGATGCCATGCACGTGATGGGTAAAAAGGATACTTCGGATACACCACAAATGAGTCGCACATGTGCTTAAAGGATATTTTAGGCAGAAATATAATTTAGGGGTAAGTTACCAATATTAATAATTTAGGGGGAAAGCTACATTACTAATTCGTTTAGGTGGGAAAACTCAAAAACCCCAAAATAAAATTTAGTGGAAAATTATTGATCCCACCTTTCTTGTAGTAGAGGTCAATTCAACATCGAGTAGATAAATAGATATGTTGGATAATGACGAAGGATCCCATGGCAAGCAAGCTCCAAGTTAAGAGAAAGACCTACACTCTTTAACCCATTTGGCACTTGATCATAAAATAACTCTTGTAAGCCAAAACCAATTAGCAAGTATTGCGGAACCCCACCGGACAGGCATACACTCATTGGAATGTTTCATTTGGCATATTGCAGTTTGAAGCCTTTTTTCGCTCCACTATAGATGGGCCCATCATAGCTAGTGCGAAACAGTTCCACTACCAATTCTTTGAAGCGTAGTTATGCCGTTGGGTTTTCCGGTTACAGATTAAAGATACGGTCGATTTAAAAAATTATGGACTCAATGAAAGAGCTAGCAGAACAAATCCATATTGGACCTTCTAACCCGCATGCACAATGAAAAATGACGGATCCAGCGGAGAAAAATCCGTTTCGTTGGTATCAATGCCTGCATATGAAAAATGTGTGTATTTTCTTCTCCACATAGGACCCTATTACATGATTATAAAAATGTCCCCCACCGAGACTTCCTGACCTAGGAGTTAGAAATATCTTCGCTTTCTTTATGAACTTCCTTCCAAAGCTACTGCAATAGGTAAAATATATACCAGTGCTTAGAGTCAATAGAGTCCCCATTACATGATATTTAAATAAAAAAAGTTAAATCAACACCCTCAGTAAAAGGCTTCATAATTGACTTTCGGGTTTACAAATCGGATATATCAAAAATGAGCCAAAATGTATACTGAATGAAGCTTATAACAACAATTTTATGAAAATGTATAAAACTCATAAAACTCTAGATCAAAGTGAAATAAGTCGTCACGCCAATCCATGATTCATGTTTTCTAGACACTTCATAATCCAACTTCCTAAACATTTCTGAACCCGCAGTTGTCTCGTCGTCAAACATAGCCCCAGAATATTACCGTTAATCCCAATGTAACAATATGATGAATTCAGAAAGAAAGGTACAGCCATGCAACATAGCAAATATGCAAATAGAGCTATGAAAACCACAATCCGGAATTTCAATTATCAATATCAAGTAGGAGGGCGGGAATCTCAATATCTGTGACCTTTATTAGTGGCATGAGGTGACCTGAGCTTGCGCGGCATGCCTCAAAGAACGGATTAATTTCTTTGGATTTCTTTTCATCGATACTGATCCCATGTACTCCTTATTCTGGTTGTTGACGAACATACAAGGAAGTTTCTTCAAAAGCGACAATAAGAGTGAAAAATTGATATACACAAAGCAACAAACACACAAAATAATCTTGAGATCAATGAGACTCGACTTGGGATGCACTGGGGAAACTTTGAGACTAATGGAGAGAGTAAATGATATGTTGAGTGTCAAACAAATAACAAAACAAATTACTTGGATATATACTTTAGCAACGAAAGGACACATAAAATTGACATTCTGCGTTGTTTTGTAGCATTATAGGGTTAGCGCTTTCTTGATAATTTACTTGGAAGCAAAAATAAATAAGATAACGATATGGCAAATGCAAATAAATTCGCTAATTGACTGTAATATATCTTAGCTTGGTATACCACATTTCTAGCCAATAAGACGGGTTTCTTCTTGCTGCGGGCTTAATATATCAATCCAAGCGGTGTGCATGATCCACATAAAAAGAGGAACAAAGAAATTGGTCGAAACAAATAGGTACGAAAAATTGGTCCAAAAATAGTACACTCCACACTCGTCTTATTTCCTTTGTCACCAAGGATATGATAGATTAAGGGCTTTTCAAAGTTGTTACTTAATCGAGATATCCAACTTAAAATTTTATTAAGCTCGCTTTGATTGTCAATTATGAATTTATATATTAACATAACTTAATCGATCTAACCATTTCAAGGACACCCTAACTGCGGCTCCTTGTTGCCAAAGGGTTGTTGGCTAAAATAAAGAAAAATGAACTAAAACCAATAATGTGCGGCGGGTAAGGAGTACCTCCTTATCGGCAAGTATATGGGCTTTCTATGCCAAGCAACTACAATTCATACCATGTAAAAGAAGTTAACCCAATATATTCAAAAGAATGTACATAATACTTCACATATCGGTTAAAAATCTAATATATTGTTTGGATATCATGGACCACATGCAAATTGTCTCACGAGTCTCACACAATCGAAACTAAGTAAAAAAATCAAAATCGATTTCGGGGAGTGAATGTCAATATTTGTTTAAACTCTTTCCTTTCTATTTGGTTACGGATTATACTTAAGTTACCTTGTGATATATGCTCTTCTTTGTTAATTAAACAACGGAAACCAAACTTCCATAAGTTACCTTGTGATATATGCTCTTACTCTTACATATCGGTGCCAAGATATAGTTGTTTTTGTATATAAAATTTGAAGGAAAGCATTTGAAATTAATTGGAAAACAACACACACAATATAATCACCTAAATTACACAGACATATGAGCCCAAAAATTTCACTTTAACGTAATCGCCATAAGGAGAAACGTCTTCACGTAAATGTTGTGTTCATTGCACACCGATGAGAGATGCTAAAATATTTCAATGCCATGATATCAAAAATCGAAAGTATTTCATTAGTAATCGAGAACAAAAGATTAGATAATAAGATCCGAAAAGAAAAACCTTAAATTAATTTACTTACCACTTGAATACAACCATCAATTAGAGTCATGGGTTGCAAATCCATACAGACAATAAAAGGAAGATCACCGTCCCTGCAAAATCTTAAGTAAGCAAAGTTCATACCTTAATCAAAAAAATCAAATCAAAAATAAATAAAGACAATTAAGATTAAAATCCCCAACATATAACTATATTAATGATTTAAAAGATTTTAATTGCACGAATATCATCATATAAGAGCATGATGATATGGGCACAGTTACAAAATCATAACGATCATACTCGCATAATGAGAGAGGAGAACTTACAACGTGGTGAAAGAGATTGGATTCTCTTCTAGGAGGAAGAGAAGCCCTAATGAAGTCTGAGATATTCGATGGACGAAGAGAACTGTGTAAAGATGATTCCACTTTCTACGACAAACACGGTTTCCTTATTAAAAAAAAAGCACCGTCTTAATATGAGAAGTTCTAATGATGCACATATTCGATAGGCGAAGATAAGCGTGTAAAGAAGAAACCACTTTCCTTGCAAACACGGTTTCCTTATTAAAAAAAAATATCCACCGTGTTCTTTTGAGTTTCACGTTTTTTTTTCTTCTTTTTTTATTTATTTAACGGTTTGGACGTCGATTTCGTCCACCCTTACTAAAGTACTGATTAAATATAGGTGTCAACACGGTGTAACTAAATAATTCAAGTTTAAATTCTAACATAAGTATTGTCTACCTACTTTTTCCAACACCCGTTACTAACGGACCCAGTTTGATCGCTATGCATTAGCGTCAAAAATAAATTACACTTTCTTACTACTCAAAATATATAATGAAGCAATGGCAAGAAAGGATCGTTCCCATGAGTCTTGGTTGTCAAATTGTTTCGGTTCTATAAATAACACCGGGGTTTTGTGATTCTTATAAACTAAAATAAAATAAAAGCAAACAATAAAGGTAAACACGCAAATCAAGGATGAGAAAGTATTGGTCATGGATTTTCGTTTTCAATCACAAACATGTTTTCAACACAACAACTAGAATTGATATTTTAATCTCAACTTTTATCAATGGCCCTAGAATACCTTGATCGCAAGAATATCCCGCTAATCTCCTCTTGTCATCAACAAACACATTAAAAGATGCGAATATGAATTCTATCTAAAGGAACAACCTAACGTGTAAAAGCACTAATCAAGTTTAATTCCCTAGATGCAATAGGTTCTATGAAATCGGAGCCCGATCAAAGCAATCGAACGTGTAAAGCACTAATCCGATTTAACAAAGGTTATGGTTCACATATGATCATAAGAATATATCACTACAAACTATAATCATATTTATGCTACTTGCAATTAGGAATTATCACTTTTTGCGTATAATAACCTAATCTAGCAATAAAGATGAAAGCAAACTCAATCGATTCGCGTCTCGACTAAACAAGCATTCAAATCATGTAACAATATTAATAGTGAATCATAAACGATAATATGAGAGAAAACTAATTTATTGAACAAAAACTCATGTTTGGAAATCCAACTAATCCATAACCAAAAGAAAACTCTAGCTCATATTCATGGAGTTCATAACAAGAAGAAAGAAAAAGGTTTCATGTTGTAAACCCTAGAAAACCAAAATAGAGGCAAAGAATATTCCCCAAATTCTATCTAAGCTTCCCTATATATAGAGTTTTGTAACCTCTTCTTGAAGAAACTAGGAAACCTAGTAAAAATAGGAAAGTGTACCTCCTTAAGAATTGTGTCCGTGCATCACACCTCGTGCGAGTAGGTTGCCAAAGTCACGGCCAAGCACTGAAATAAGCTGCACCCTTAGTTATGTTCTTGTAAAATATTCGGCTAAATGGCCTATTGGGCTCACACTCTTATTCTAATCGTGATATGTGGATAGATTATTGGGCTTGCATTGTTCTAGCCCACTTGGTATCTTAAGCGGTTAGTCATGTGGAACCGACGGTGTAAGCATTATCATCAACTGTGAGTACTTACTCATCTCGTAGTTCATAGCCATTCGCGTCAATCATCTTTGCTTAGAACTCCAACTCGAACTCGTTCCCCGACTTCTCTCTCAAGTATTCGAGTACCACCAAACTCGAGCTCAAGCTTCCATTACCAATCTCCTTGAACATCTACCAATCGTGATTAACATCGACCATGATCACCCGTGAGCAGAGATCGTCATCCAAACCGCATCGAGTTCACTCTATTTCCAACTCGTATCATCCATCACCGTCCCAGACATCTTGATTCGAGCTTCTCTTCCAATGATTGGTTACTCTCATGCCATGTTTACACTCCATTATTGACTTCGGTCTTGTGACAAGCCAAAACCTTTATCGGTTCATTACGAGACTCAACCTTCGTCCACGAGTCTTCTACTTGCAATCAATCTCTGCGTTCCAACTTGAGCTCAAACAATGGCGGCGGCATCCTTCTCTTCTTTTTCTTCTCGCATTGTAAGACCCGCCGATCATTCTTCTAAATCACTTTGCAATCAACAACAACAAATCCTGGCCGTTACTACCAACTGCAACTCTTTCTCAAATGCGGTTCCACAGTGATCTTGAGATATGGATCTATTTGGTGACTTCTAAGGCTATTCCATCTCCTTCCCTATAGTAATTGCACATTCAACACAAAAACCCATCAAACCATTCAGAGCTCTAAGGTCTTCATCGATCTTTATCATTCATCGCTGAGAACTATCGACAACAAATTAAACTCAACTCCATCGCTGAAGCTTCTAATATCAGCAGCCACTTCCAGTCATCACCATCAGCCAACGAACCATGGCCCTTTTTCTATCGACCATCATACTCAAACCACCTACTCCTCCATCTCGGTCTTCAATCGACGGCAGCAAACGAAACCCTTAAGTCTTCATCATTCATAAACATAGCTTCCAGCATCACCACAGTCCACCAATATGGCAGCAACACTTGATGGCATCATCTTTATCTATCGGCATTGGCGTGGTTCGACTCGGTTTCCGCTCCATTGGCGACATCGAATCCATAGCTACCACGAATAGCGACATCGCGAATAATCGAGAATCTCTCTCGTGCTCCAACTCCATAATTGCCAATGGAAGCCCTTCCTGACGTTTGTCCATTCTTCTCCATTCCGAGTCGTTATTTGCCAATACTCAAGTTCTTCTTCTGCCCCGGGATCATCACGATCAATCTCGTCACAGACAACAACCACGGCAACCTCCTCTTAAGCTCCATCAATAACGAGAATCACCCAAACCTTCGCCTCCGTCTAGCCATTATCACCGACGTTCACGCAAACCAAACCTCCCAGTCGGTATCTGTTAAATTAGGGAAGAAGGCGAAGGTGCCCTAGTAAAATGACAAGTATCATTAGCACTATTTGATTTCTAGCTCCCCTAGTAAATGGCCTAGCGCTTTAGCGACTCCTTAGAAAGTGGCAACCCCTTAACGGAATGACTGCCCCTTAACTTGTATTGGGGTGCCAATAGCATTCACCACTAAAATGACCATCTTGCCCTTTTCTTTCCGCCTTCTCATTTTGCTCATAACTTCTTCATACGAGCTCAAAATGGCCCTTCTTCACTTGTGACTTCACTTTTGTAGCTATTTTCACTTCTTTTTGCTCCAAATGACTCCATTGCACCTAATAAACTCAAAAGTAAACATAAGATACATAATTTACAAGAAAACTTGCAAAGAAAGCATAAATACTAGATATTAAATACGGTGTATTCTACACTATCAACTTGATTAAGTATTTAATTTATCCAAATTGTAACCAAATTTTAATTATTACAACCAATAGAGTTATACCAAGTGTCCTCACCATAGTTTCTGCATTAGAAAAGGCCTTTCTAGGCCAAATGGCCAATAGGAAGCAAGGGTTTGATCACCATTTAATGTGAGAGCTTTATTTGTCAAGGCCTTTAAGGAGGAAGAAGAGCACTATATGGCCATAGGAGGAAATCACCACATGAATGTACATGGTTACAATATCAATTAGAAACTAATTTATAGTAAGGAATTCCCGTCTCTTGATTTAGACTACGGAGTCATGGTATTCCCCTTTTGACTAATTAAGTGGATTTTCCAATAGGCAACATTTACAAAGTTGTGAATTATTTTTTATTTTTATTTTTTGATCGGTAAAGAAGAATAGATTGATCAAAAAGACAGAGGATACAAAATGGCTTGTACCAACCTCAAAAGAGTACAAAGAGAGAGGAAAAAAAGATGTTGAGGAGTTAACAAACTACCTCTTCACACTAAATGAAATCAAAGTAAATCTTAGGCCAACTTCCCATTACATCATGAAAGTTAGAAGACTCTAAATTTTTAAAAACTAAACACCAAGTGAAGAGAGTGTACTTAATTCTCTGTTGAATTACGACTTCATTACTAACTTTATTCTGGAAGGCTCTGGCGTTTCTTTCATTCCTAATACACCAAAAAATAGCAATCGCAATATGCCAGATTTGAAGTTGTTGAGTATTTTGCATAGAAAGCTCCCAAGTCAAAAGCATTGTAAACAAATCATCAGGCATGACAAAGTTCCAGTTGAGCTTATTTTTGAAATGAGACCAGATCTTTCCTGCAAAGTCACAATATAAAAAAAGATGTTTTGCAGATTCATGATGGTTACAGAATAAACAAGTAGGAGAAACTTACATTCCTCTTCTTCTCAACATGTCCCTGGTTGGCAAATTTTTGTGAGCAATAGTCCAAAGAAAAAAACTAGTTTTATGAGGCAATTTCTGTTCCCAGATATACTTGAATATTGGTTAAGAGTCTTGTTTAGAGGAAATATAATTAATGGCATCATAAGTTGACCTGACTGAGAATTTACCCTTGCTACCAACAAACCACAGAATTTCATCAGCAACTGTAGAATTCAAAACAACCAAACTCAGACATCTTTGAAGATCTTCAAACTCAGTTCTAACTATAACATTCATTCTTCTGAGAATAACAGGTTCCAACTAGTTGTATCTGTGTTGTAGCATTCTGCAACAGTAAGAGTTTTAGACCTGCAAACTGCATAATATTAGGATACTTAGTGCTGAAAGGAGTATCAGAAAGCCAAATATCATGCCAGAAACTGATAAAGCCACCAGAATTAGCTTTAAACCGGATATGACTTCTGAATATTGAAATGCATTTCATAATTCCCTTCCATAGAGATCTGCCATAAGAGTTTTTGGGAATTTTAGAAAACCAACCTAAGAGCTCAACCCCATATTTTTCCACAATTATATTCTTCCATAAGACATCTTTCTCACGTAGCAAACCTCCATAACCATTTTTGTTATCAAGGCTTCATTCATCTTTTTAAGATTATTTATACCCAAACCACCATGTTTCTTCTTTTTCTGCAAAGCCTTCCCATTTAACCAAATGCAATTTTTTCTTTCCTTTGTTATCATTCTAGAGAAAATTCCTCATATTCTTTTCCAATTTCTTAGCCACTGAAGCAGGCATAACAAACAGTTGTGAACCATTTTCCGTGGTTAAATATCGTGCATTCGATTCTCTCTGTCTTTGTATTATACATGATGGATTAGGTTTGGTAATTTAGACGGGAAGGTTGTTTATTTCGTATATTCTTTTCTTTAATATTAGGATACGTCATGCATACCAACAAAAAAATTAGGATACATCATACCACGCGTCAACTTAAATCATCTCTGAGATAGATCATGTGAGAAATATTGCTAGAATTGTAATAGAATTCCTTTTATCCAACTAAATTTCGATTTTTTTTTTGAAGCAAAAAAATCGGTTTATTTAGGCGGGTGATGGAAATAATGAAGATTATGAATACTTTATAAGAGGTTTGATTTTATCATCCCATTATCGGAATCAAACTATAATAAAGCGACCACATGAAATTTTTTTGCTTTTTATTGAACAAGTAATTGGGGATAATCGGCATTAATCGGGGATCTTCAATAAGAGATGTTCCAATTGGTGTTTTGATAATGAAGCATCTCTTATAGAAGAAGATAATTATTTTAAATGGTCGGAGTTGATTACTTCACACCATCATTCGTCAATACTCGATTGAGTACGAAAATTGAATATCTTCGTGGTTCATGGCTCTTTCTCTTCGATGTATTTGCAATTGGTGTCATCATTTGTATTTGGGTTTTGATTTTCTTGTATTTTGGTGTTTTTGATAATCTTGTAAGCAATCATGTAATCACTATTTTGGGTTGAATGAATTGAAATGTGATTTCCATCAAAAAAAAAAAAAAAAAAAAAAACATTAATCTGGGAATTTGTTTTTATTCATGTCGGCGTTGAAAAACCATGTCGATTTTAATTGTCGGCATTGAAAAGCCATGTTTTATTATAAGCTGGGTTCTAGCTTCTTCTTTTTATTTCCATACATTCGGTTGTTTCTCTCCCTCCAAATTGTCCATCATAGTGCAAAGGAGAAGTCCCCAAAGCTTATTAATTATAGTATTTTCAATCTTATTAGGTAATTTTCACAGAGTGGACTTGATAAAACCGTCATAAGTTTATTTAAAATCAAAACTCTTGATAAAATACCTCCATAACTTGTAAGTGTCTTTCCAATGCAAAAAAAATGTTCATACTGGTTTCCTGATCTGAATTGCGAGAATAAGCAAACATTGTGATTAAACTAACTTGCAATTTGAAGAAAATTTAGAGTACGAGCTCCATGGTAACAAATGGATCACACCAAGGAAGTAACATTTAATGGAATTTTTGAGTTCCAAACTTGCTTATGAGGGACAGAGAAAGCCATTCACATCTATAGACTTGTAGCAGTTAGCAACGTAACATCATCACCCTCTGCATCCCATATCCTCTGATCATTTATCCTGAGTCTTCAATGATGCTAGTAGATTTACCCAACATCTGCAGTGACTGAATTACTTCACTTAATTTTTGTATAGTTAAATTTTCGATGAAACAAATCCCAAACTACTTCATTGGAGACATATTAAAATTAGTGGCATTCTTCTTCCTAAACAATTCTTCTTCTTTTTGTTGAAGAAAATCAAAGAATTCCAAAATAAAATATTGTTGCCATTATGAACCTCGGTATCTGAATGAGGTGATCCTTAGACCTTAAAAATCTCATACCACATACTATGCCATGCGAGCAAGAAGTAGAAATTTGGTAGAAAAATGTTTGAATTGCCTCAGTTTTGCGAATTATTTACTTCCATAAAGAATTCTTGTCGGGCCCAGACCTCAAAATCCACTTACAATGCAGTGTTTTATTGGCTAGTTTACGTTTCTTAACGCCAATGCCTCCTCTGTTCTTAGGTAAGCACACTTTTTCCTAAGAAATCCAACTCTTTTTCTTTGAATTGTCAGTAAAACCCCATAGAAAAGCTCGCATGGTTCCTTAAATTTCTTTCGTGACTAAGACATGCATTTCTAACATAGATAGATAGAAAATTCGCAAGCTAGCCATCCCACTATTTACCATGATCATTTTCTGGCCCTTGGACAAAGATCTAGTTTTACAAGTTGTCGATCTTTGATGAATCTTCGACTTATCACTTCTATAATAGCTTTACATTTACATTTAATCCGTGAAGGATTTCCCAAGTAGTTTATTGGTAGTTGAACTAACTCACAACTAAAATATGTGCACACTAGTCCCTATTATGATTGCTTTCAGTGCAAAAAATTGTACTTTTTAAAAATTTAATATTAGACCAGCAACAAGTTCAAAAGTAAATAATATGTTTTTCAAATTACTAACATGATCAACTGAGTTATCCAGGAAAATAATTAGGTCATCAGCAAACTGAAAGTGATGAATGAAAGTGTCATTTGACGCCACTTTAAATCCGAAACAAGTCGATTTTAGGTGCTCTCTTCAACATTAATGAAAGAATCTCATCCATTAATATAAACAAGAAAGGGGACATATGATTCCCTTGTCTATTTATTTTCTGTGATTTAAACATAATAGTAGCTTCTCCATTTATAATAGTGGGAAGTCTTGTAAATGAAATACACTATTTGATCCATCTTGCATCATCGGCTATAAACTTATTTTTTTAAAATCACTCTTCTAGAAAGACTAAAACCTATCTTAAATAGGTTCATATCTCTCAACTAATCCTCCTTTCTCCCAGGAAGACAAATCACTGATAATATTATAATTGCTCATGAGCTTCTTCCACTCTATAAAAACATCCAAATCCCAAAAAAGGTTACTTGGCCTTAAAAATAGATCTTTCGGAAGCTTTTGATAGGGTTGAATGGCCTTTTATTAAAAAGGCCTTCAACTCGTTTAGTTTCGATGATATCTGGGTAAACCTCATTCTTGATTATGTGTCTCTACTACTTATTTCCCCATTCTCCTAAATGGTGCTTGAGTCAATCTTTTCCAATTTAAGGGAATCAGACAGTGTGATCCTCTCTCCCCATATCTTTTTCTTATTTGCATGGAGATCTTCTCACGTCTCCTTGAATAAGATTTAGAGTTGAAAAAAATCCCAGGGCTTAAAACCAATAAACCCGCTCCAAATATCTCTCATTTTTTCTTTCTTTGATGAGTTTCCTTTTCATAAAGCGGATAGTTGTAATGGTTCGGACGAGACGAGATTTTTTAATATTGCTCCCATATGGACGTGCCATTTCATATTGCCGAACTAAGGAACTCTCTACCATTAGGGTTAAAAGAAACTTCGTAATGACCCATAAGTCCTTTTGGTGTACGGGACTGACAAAGAATATCAACCATTAGTCATAGCGGGAATATCGGCGATAAGTCATACGGGCAATACAATTGGATCATCGGCAAAATGCGCGATCGTTACAACCCATATCGCCATAATCCTTGGAACCCCAGAGATCTGTGTCCGAACTCTTTGCGCAATATTATCATCGTTCATATGAACCATTATAACCGATCACAATCTATATATGAAATCTTTGCGCATACTACCAATGATACTTTTGTTGATCCGTATTTTGATATGGGTTAAGCGATGTTGATGGTGGTTTTTAAACAAAGGTAAAAAATCGTAAAACCCCAAATAACCTAATGTCACCGGTGACACATTTATTAGGACATTTAATGCATGTAATCGGTAATTAATAGGGGTATTTTCTCAAATTAGGGTTACGACGAACAAAACCCAAATTCCCCTCCGTGTCAATGGCAAGTCATGCCGACCACACCTAGCCCAAGTGCGCACCTCTGTGCCGATGGAAAATCATGCCCGATACACACCTAGCCCAAGCTAGCCGCGCCATGCCAAATGTACTCTTGCCTTGGCCCTAGCTACGCTAGTCACACCACGCCAAGCCAAACACACTTGTTGGCCCTATCCACACCTCTGTGCCAATGGCAAATCATGCCCACCACACCAAAACAGCGCCAAGCATGCCAACCATGTTAGCAGCACCTCTCAGTGCCCAATGGCAAATCATGCCCCGACCACACCTAGCCAAAGCTAGCCGCACCTCTGTGCCAATGGCAAATCATGCCGACCACACCAAACACGCCAAAAAGCATGCCAACCATGCTAGCCGCACCTCCGTGCCAATGGCAAATAATGCCGGCCACATTTAGCAGAGCTATGCGCCATACCAGCCTTGCCTTGGCCCAGCTACGCTCAGTCACGCCAGCGCCATGCCAAACGCACTCTTGCCTTGGCCCTAGCTACGCTAGTCACGTCACGCCAAGCCAAGCACCCTTACCTTGGCCTAACCATGCCATGCCAAAATGGCGCCCACGCCTAGGCTTGCAAATCATGCAACCTAGGCCAAATTAACTACGCATGCCATTAGCACATGCCAACCCCAGCTCGTTGGTAGCTTTTCCTACCCGGCGCGACCCAAATTGGCCACGCATGCCATTGGCACATGCCAACACGCTCGTGGTAGCTTTTCCTACCGGGGCACGACCCAAATTGGCCACATGCCATTGGCACATGCCAACACGCGCTCGTTGGTAGCTTTTCCTACCGGCGCGACCCAAATTAGCCGCATGCCATTGGCACATGCCAACACGCTCATTTGGTAGCTTTTTCTACCAAGGCGCGACCAAAATTACGCATGCCATTGGCACATGCCAACACGCTCATTTGGTAGCTTTTTCTACCAAGTCGCGACCCAAATTATTACACGCATGCCATTGGCACATGCCAACACGCTCGGACGGTAGCTTTTCTCCAAGGCGCGACCTAAATTGGCCATGCATGCCATTGGCACATGCCAACACGCTTCGGCCGTAGCTTTTTCTACCAAGGCGCGACCCAAATTGGCCACGCATTCCATTGGCACATGCCAACACGCTCATTGGTAGCTTTTCCTACCGGGACGTGGCCTAATGGCCGAGCATGCCATTGGCACATGCCAACACGCATCATAGCTTTTCTTACCGGGACGTGGCCTAATGGCCCGAGCATGCCATTGGCACATGCCAACACGCTCGGCGGTAGCTTTTTCTAAACACGGGCCATGATTCAACTTGGCCACGCATGCCATGGCACATGCAAAACACGCATCTTTGGTAGCCCAACTTACTGGCGCAGGTGCAACCTAGGCCAACTTGGCCGTCACGCGCCATTGGCACATGCCAAAACCCATTTGGTAGCCTAACTTGCAAACCGTGCAACCTCTACAGCCAAGGCATTCGCACATGCCATTGGCACATGCCACACACGCCACTAGCAACTCTATGCATTTCCACTTACACTCAACGTACAACCTACTACCAAGGCATTCCACATGCCGGTGGCACATGCCACACACGCCATTAGCGGCTACGGCATTGCCACTTGCGCCCGAGGTGCAACTCGCAACAAAGGCATTCGCACATGCCATTGGCACATGCCACATGCGCCCTAGCAGCACCACTTGCACTCAAGATGCAGCCAACACTCGAGACATCATCACAAGCGGGGATGCTTTCCGGGGTCTTGGTTTGGCGGTCTGACTTGCGTACACTACGCTCACATTAAGAAAAGCGTGAATAGAATAAAGCGGTCAAATAAATGAGGAAATAATGGTGAAAACGTTTTCACCCATTAACACCATGCGGTTACCACCTCCTCCCATTATTTCACCCTTTACTCTCTTCCTTCATGAGGCGTGTGCGTTTCAATCTCGACTTGTATAAATAGGTCTTACCTATTTCCACCGGACAACAAGTCTCGGTTAGGAGAAAAATACAACACTCTCGGAAAGGCAACTTTGCAAGCTCTCCAAAAGCTTTCATCTCTTGCAAGCTTCCTAGCTTTCACTTTACGATACAAGTCGAGATACTACTCTCCCAGAATTATTCTGGTCTCAACACCTTTCTTTGCTTCCCTCCCCAAATCAACCCTTCTCCTCCACTTTGTGACCAAAGCAAGTCTAGAACGGCCATTTCTTGGTTTAGGCCGGACTTGTGCGAATTGATCTCTCGAATCTATAAAGTGCTCACGTGCGGCACATTTGTTTAGGGTTTAAACCGGTTTCTCACTCACCTCATCATTTACCAAAATCGGCGAAACGATTTTTACCCGTAAACAATTGGCGACCACAGCGGGAGGATTGATCTTTCGGTTACAATATCAAATTCTAGCTTAGTCCTCAAAATTCAGCAAGCATGGTCAGCTATCGGGCCATCTCCACGAACATTGATCCGCTCAAGGTCATGATGACTCGTCAATTTCAGGAAGCAATACGACCAATGAAGAGGTCCCAAGACTGGTTGACGATGCGTTCTCGGGAGATCCACTCCAAAAACATGGATCTAATGAAGGATGCGATTAATGCATACTCGACTTCCTCCTTCGGCCTAACATCGTAGCTAAGTGGTCCATTTTCCCCGGAGATCAAGAGCGGGGGACTAACATCCCGTGAGCATTCTCAAATCAATGGTTTTGTCAGCGGCCGGAAGCCGGCGGACCCGAGAGCGACCATGTTGGTAGAAAACTTATGTGAATTTCTACACTATCCAAGGACCATCGAATAAAAACATTCTTTGCTATTAGAATAGCAACTTTGACATCACTAGTTCACTGCACCCAGGGGACTCCAAGGATCCCCGGAAAATCCCCCAACAATATTGTTTTCACCGATGACGATATGATGGTGGAAGGCCGGTCTGGCAAGACCCTTGCATGTTACGGTTTTGTCGGGAACATAGAGTTTCGAAGAGCGCTCATTGACACGGGTGCATCTTCCAATGTCATCACTCTCAAGACACTTAAAGCTGCCGGGTGCGACCTAACGAGATCGTACGACAACCCACTACGATGACGAGATTTCGAAGGCAACCAAACTAGCACATACGGCTACATAAACTTGGAGTGGCAATAGGGCCAATTCAATCAAGCGTGAAGTTTGAAGTGATTGAAAAAGAACCGGGACTACCACATAATCTTGGGAAGGCCGTGGCTGCACAATCTCAAAATCGTTCCTTGACATACCACCAATGCTGAAAACATCTTGAGCGGAGAAGTTGTCCAGCATCCCGCGTCGGCTGTCCCCAATGCACCGATCTAATGCGTAGAAGCACATGGGCGAAGGAGGGTTCAAAAGGCGTGACAACCAAGATTCACGGTTTTACGCTACCAAAATGGACATCGCTCGAGATAGCGACAAGGCGGAGATACTCGCGGAGGAGACAGCCCTCCCACCGTCTCCTCGGAAGGGAAGACCCGCCCGATCTCCCACCACGGGCATAACCGTGCCCGCACCAAGCGAGAATGCACCCTTACCGCGGGGACGAAGCAAAAAGGGAAAACTCACATCATCACCATGTTAGCAATTAGCGGGGAGATCATGACCCGTCTCTCACTTGAAATAATTTTTTCACAATAACCCGGGAGGAAGTTCCGGACGCCCTCGGAAGGCTGCAAGACGGGACCGACTTGACCACGCAAGCGAACTCGAAAGCTGTCAATATAGGGAATGAGGAATTCCATGACCCATTCCGATCAGTTCGACTCTACATTCTGCGGAACGCTCAAAGCTAGTCGACCTACTCAAAGAATACCGGGACGTTTTTCGCATGGACTTACGAAGAAATGCATGGCTTGGATGAAAAACTAGTCACCCACCATCGCACGTGATACCGGGATCCAAGCCCGGTCAAGCGACCTCCAAGACAATTCGAACACGACGTAGAAGAACAAATCAAGGCGGAGGTCCCGAAATTACTAGCCGCTGGTTTTGTCAAACCTATTCACCATCCCACTGGTTGGCCAATATCGTTCTAGTTAAAAAGAAGAATGGTCGGATCGGATGTTGTGTTGATTTTCAGAGATCTGAACAAGTCTTTGCCCTAAAGACGATTTCCCGCTCCCTAACATCGACATCTTTGGTAGAGCGCTACCGGTGGACATGGTATGTTCTCTTTCATGGATGGATATAGCGGCTACAACCGAGATAAAGATGTATGAGCACGACGCGGTAAGGCCTTTCAGAACCCCTCTAAAACTTCTATTACAAGTAATGCCTTTCGGTCGAAGAACGTTGGCGCTGCTTACCAACGCGCCATGACTACCATCTTCCACGATATGATGCACAAGCAAGTCGAAGATTACGTAGATGATGTGGTGGTTAAATCAAAGACTCGGCGGATCATCCGAGGCACGCTACGACAAGTGTTCGAAAGATGTCGCGAATACAAGTTAAAGATGAATCCTTTGAAATGCGCCTTTGGTGTCTCTTCGGGGAAATTCTTGGGATTCCAAGTAACGACCCGCGAGGATAAAAGTTGACCCGGTCAAAACGCAAGCTATCCTCACGATGCCACCACCACGAACCGTAAAGGAGCTCCGAGTTTCATGGGCAAGGTAAACTACATTCGTCGCTTAATTCATCGGGTGGCACGACTCATTCTGCGTTTACCCCTCTGCTTTGAAAAAGGAGCCGAATTTCGCATGGACTACGTCTCGGCAAAAAGCGTACCCGGAAGATCCAACAAACGGCTGTCCTCCCCAGGCCGTCATGAAGCCTCCTATGCAAGGGAAGCCACTATGTCTTTACACAACCTTTAGCGATACCGCCATTGGATCCCTCCTTGCTCAAGAAGACGACAAATGAATTGAATATCCCATCTATTACTTCGATCGAATGTTGAGAGACGCTGAACTCGAATACCCCAAAGCGAAAAAGGCATGTTTAGCGTTAATTTATTCCATCCGAGAGTTCGGGCACTACCTCCTCTCCAACAAGGTGGTGTTAATATCCAAGTCGGACCACTGTAAAGTTCCTTCTCTCGAAACCCGCTCGACGGGGAGGCGGCTAAATGGCTCCTGCGGCTGTCGAGTTCGACATAACGTGCGTTTCCACAGGGGCCATAAAGGGACAGTACATTGCGGACACATTAGCGGCATTCCCGGGAGAAAACACCGCGAAAGTTACGAGAAGATCTTAGGAGACCTTCCGAGATATCTTTTTAGTCGAAAAAGAAGCATGGATCTTTTTGTTCTTCGACGGCTCTTCCACCCCAGCACTAACAGGAGGAGCGGGTGTGGTACTAGTATCTCTGTTGGAGAAGTCTTCTCGCACTCTTTCAAGCTAGACTTTCCATGCACCAATAACTTAGCTGAATCTGAAGCCTTCCTCATTGGACTATCACTAGCTAAACAGTAGGGGCCACGCGTTTGGAGATAGAGGAGATTCCAAATTACTCATCAACCGGTAAACGGGTTTACGCATTGAAAGAACGCGGCGGCACCATACGGTGAAGCACAAAAACTATTAAATTATTTCGCCGAAGCAACCATCACACATGTCGGCCGTAGCATTAACAAACATCTTGTTGCCTAGCTACACTAGCATCAAAGATACGATTCGAATGGCCGAGAAACCTAATATTAAAACGGCGAACCATAGCTTCAACATGGCTTTCTCAAAGCCCCGAGAAAGCCAGGGCAATATTTGGAGAACTCCTATCATTCAAGAACTCAACAACTCACTTTTCCAAGGAAGGTCGACCTCAAGACTTTGCGGAATTTCTTTATGCTTCAAGATGTTACGTATCATGAAATCAGACGACTCTTTGTCAAGGTGTCTCGGAAAAGAGGAAGCACAACAACAACTTGAACATGTTCATCAGAAATCTGTGGAATAACATCGATAGTAACCCTCTATCGTCGTTTACAACGACTTGGATACTATTGGCGGAGATGGAAGCCCAATCTCGATTACTCTAGAAGGCGTGTCCCGGTTTTCGGGGGCGCCCCATGTCGAACGAAGTCCTCAACATCGGTCACAGGGGGATCGGCGGGAGCCGTACATCGTTTTCTTTCGCGACGGCACTCTTCCCTCTTGACAAAGAGGATGCGTCCAAGCTAAACAAAAGTCCAAAAGATTCGTGTTCCATGGCGGGGTTTTATATCGCAAGAGTTTCGGAGGAAGTCTGCGGTGTTTGGGCGGTGCGAAATCCCGATTATGTTGAGAGAAATGTACGAAGCGAACACCAAGGGAAACGAAACTTTTCTGCGAGATACATGAGAGGTACTCTTGTGACCATGGAAGATGACGCAGACTACTTTCGTTCAGAAATGCCGAGAATGCCAGATTCACGGAAACCTCATCCACGCGCCCCCAACATCCCTACCCTCGATAAGTAGCTCGTGGCCCTTTTATAGCTGGGGACTCGACATCATTGGGAAGATCAACCCGCCATCCTCAAAACATCATGAATACATAATAACGCGACCGTAGTACTTTACCAAGTGGGTTGAAGGCACATCCGTTGAAAGGAACCACTTTGGAGCCACGATCGCGGCATTCGTCAAGGAACACATCATCTGCCGTTTTGGCGTACCTAAACACGTCATCACCGACAACAGCACACCTTTTGCTAACAAGCAAGTGCAGGAACTACTTGAGAGTACACGACAATCCCAGAACCTGGCACGAGCAATTGGAGTGGCTCTATGGGCGTCTGAACATCTCTAAAGCTCCACCGGCATGTCTCCCTACTCCCTTGTCTACGGTGCGAGACGCGATTCTCCCCGGCGAAATCAAGATCCCGTGCGAATCGCCGCGGCGAGTGGACCTCGGTGGAATGAAGCCGAATCACTCAATGCCGGAATCGCGGAACTAGATACTATGGACTCTAGAAGATCGGGCGAGGAACATGCACAAGCATACGAAACGGGATTTCCGGGCGTACAACGGCCATGTAAAATCCGGGGTTTTCAAGGAAGGAGATCTGGTGCTAAAAACCGCCAAACACATCCAGCAAGATGCATCGGCACCGAAGTTTTCTCCCAAATTGGAAGGGCCGTACATAATCACTAAAGCGTACGACAGTGGTTACTACAAGATTATCAAAGAAGATGGGGGAAAGCTAGAGGCAGTCATCAACGGAAAGTGGCTTAAGGCATACTACGCCTAATCATTTCCTTGCAACATGCAACATCAAAAGTGTGAACGTCCAAACACCCTCTCTGCTTTTACTTTTCTTTCTTGCCAATTATCAAATTTCAATACAATCCAACGGATTAATGGAATTTCTTTATTTCTTCAACAACAAAAAAAAAAAAAAAAAAAAAAAAGGAGCCTTCAAATCTCGTGATACAAGTCAGAAAAGCCCATCTAGTAAATTATAATCCCTACAAAATATCATCTTCAATCGTAGTGATATCTTTCAGCCCTACTCTTCAAGTCGCGAATTAATTCTTCAATCCTCTAGGACTCCAAGGCCAAAAGCTTTCTCCTCTTCCGGCATGGTTTTTGTGGCGAGGATCACACCGGCAAGAATCTGGGCTCTGTCGACTTTCACAATATTGAGACGATGCCGCATGACAGTGATATTAAATTCCAAGGATTCAAAGGTGGACACCATATTCTCCCACCTTTGAATGGCTGACTCTGCAGCAGCACGGATGGACATATTCTCCATCTCGGCAATTATTGGCAAAAGACAGTTCACTATGGAAACCAAGGCGGACGAAGACTTCACTACGCTCCTGGTAGCGATATGGCCGTATGTCTTCCATATCCTCGTATAAAGGACCACGAATTCTTTCCGCACTTTGAAACCACTTGAACATTAGATAATTGGAGGAGAGACACCTCATACGGGTCCCAAGCGACAAACTCCTGCATAGGGGTATTCATGACAAGAGAGCCCTAAATCGGCGTTCTCCAAGTCTGCGACGATCAACAAGGTTGAATTTGAAAGGAGGGGAACGACTAGGTCATCCTCGTCGATAACATTAACACATGCTCCAACGGGATATCTCTGCACAAAGGAAAATTTTCCATTCACCAAACAAGTGATAAAGCGCCGTCGAGTCCACCAAAGAAAGAAGAAAACATCTGGTATGATTTTCTTAACCCGAATAACCTTTGTTGGGATGCTCCACCGCAAGAAATCGGATCTCGCGCCTTCACTAGAGAATGCAGGTTGGTTAGAAGATGATTCATCTCTGTGCGACATGACAAAGAGAAACTTCGACAAGAAGAACCCCTTTCTCAAACAAGGGAGACGATACAATTATGTTGGGTATGAATACGGAACCTTAAAAAAGGAAAGGAATCAATGAGGAACATAACGCATCCAGATTTTATCATGAATAATGCCACGATTGAAGGCTGCGCGTGAAGGAAGGCGAAATAAGGAAACTTTGTTGTATGTAGAAACACCTACTCCCTCCTTGTTTTCATAGGTCCCATCAAGCTCGCGCCGATTTCCAACCGCCCAAGCCACACCGGCCCCACCAAGCTGCGCCAACTTCCCAATGGCCGCCCAAGTCACGCCGCCAAGCACGCTCGGCTTCCCCACCTTGCGCCGGTCCTTGCCAACTAGCACGCTCGGTTCCCAAACTCGTGTCGATTTCTCGATCGCTTGACTTTCTGTCTCTCAATGATCTTGACTTCCCAATTGTGCCGGCCTCCCGTTTGTGCAAGGCGCCGGAGGCAAGGATTCCAAATCCTATTTATAAAAAGGTCGGACGAGCCTCCTCAATTCTCTTTACTGGTTTGTTGTTGATAGTTTGTTACCATCTTATGCTTACCTCATGACAAAGCTCTGTTCAGAAACTAGCGGGGGACTTAATGTTGATGGTGGTTTTTAAACAAAGGGTAAAATCGTAAAACCCCAAATAACCTAATGTTACCGGTGACACATTTATTAGGACATTTAATGCATGTAATCGAGTATTTAATAGGGGTATTTTTTCAAATTAGGTTCTGACAGACAAAACCCTAATTCCCCTCCGTGTCAATGGCAAGTCATGCCAGCCACACCTAGCCCAAGCTGGCCGCACCTCTGTGCCAATGGCAAATCATGCCAGCCACACCTAGCCTAAGCTAGCCGCGCCATGCCAAATGTACTCTGCCTTGGCCCTAGCTACGCTAATCACACCACGCCAAGCCAAACACACTTACCTTGGCCTATCCACACCTCATGTGCCAATGGCAAATCATGCCAGCCACACCAAAACGCGCCAAAGCATGCCAACCTTGCTAGCCGCACCTCCATGCCAATGGCAAATCATGCCAGCCACATTTAGCCCGAGCTAGCCGCACCTCTGTGCCAATGGCAAATCATGCCAGCCACACCAAACACGCCAAAGCATGCCAACCTTGCTAGCCGCACCTCCATGCCAATGGCAAATCATGCCCGACCACATTTGCTTGAGCTAGCCATGCATGCCAAACACACTCTTGCCTTGGCCCTAGCTACGCTAGTCACGCCGCGCCATGCCAACGCACTCTGCCTTGGCCCTAGCTCTGTTAGTCACGTCACGCCAAGCCAAGCACCCTTACCTTGGCCCTAACCATGCCATGCCAAAATGGCGCCCACGCCTAGGCTTGCAAATCATGCAACCTAGGCCAAATTGGCCACGCATGCCATTGGCACATGCCAACACGCTCGTTTATTAGCTTTTCCTACCCGCGCGACCAAAATTGGCCACGCATGCCATTGGCACATGCCAACACGCTCGCTGGTAGCTTTTCCTACCGGGCGCGACCCCAATTGGACACGCATGCCATTGGCACATGCCAACACGCTCGGCGGTAGCTTTTCCTAACGGTAGCGACCCAAATTGGCCCACGCATGCCATTGGCACATGCCAACACGCTCGCTGGTAGCTTTTTCTACCAAGGCACGACCAAAATTAGCCACGCATGCCATTGGCACATGCCCGACACGCTCATTTGGTAGCTTTTTCTGCAGGCGCGACCCAAATTGGCCACGCATGCCATTGGCACATGCCAACACGCTGTTTGGTAGCTTTTTCTACCAAGGCGCGACCAAAATTAGCCACGCATGCCATTGGCACATGCCAACACGCTTTCGTTGGTAGCTTTTTCTACCAAGGCGCGACCCAAATTGGCCACGCATGCCATTGGCACATGCCAACACGCTCGCAGTAGCTTTTCCTACCAGGCCGTGGCCCTAATGGCCGAGCATGCCATTGGCACATGCCAACACGCATCGCTGGTAGCTTTTCTTACTAGGACGTGGCCCTAATGGCCGAGCATGCCATTGGCACATGCCAACACGCTCGTTTGTAGCTTTTAAACATGGGCCATGATTCAACTTGGCCACGCATGCCATGTACATGCAAAACACGCATCTTTGGTAGCCCAACTTGCAAGCCGTGCAACCTAGGCCAACTTGGCCGTATGCGCCATGGCACATGCCAAAACCACGCTGTAGCCTAACACAGCAAACTGTGCAACCTACGCCAAGGCATTCACGCACATGCCATACACGCCACTAGCAACTCTATGCATTGCCACTTACACTCAACGTACAACCTACCACCAAGGCATTCCACATGCCATTGGCACATGCCACACACACGCTACTTGCAGCTCTGGCATTGCCACTTGCGCTCGAGTGCAACTCGCAACAAAGGCATTCCCACATGCCATTGGCACATGCCACATGCGCCCCTAGCAGCACCACTTGCACTCAAGATGCAACCAACACTCGAGACATCAACACAAGGCGGGGATGCTTTCGGGGTCTTGGTTTGGCGGTCACGCTTGCAGCGTACACTACGCTCCACATTAAGAAAGCGTGAATAGGAATAAGCGGTCAAATAAATGAGGAAATAATGGTGAAAACGTTTTCACCCATTAACACCATGCGGTTACCACCTCCTCCCATTATTTCACCCTTTACTCTCTTCCTTCATGAGGCCGAGTGCGTTTCAATCTCGACTTGTATAAATAGGTCTTACCTATTTCCACCAGACAACAAGTCTCGGTCAGGAGAAAAATACAACACTCTCAGAAAAGGCAACTTTGCAAGCTCTCCAAAAAGCTTTCATCTCTTGCAAGCTTCCTAAGCTTTCACTTTACGATACAAGTCGAGACACTACTCTCCAGAATTATTAAGGTCTCAACACCTTTCTTTGCTTCCCTCCCCAAATCAACCCTTCTCCTCCACTTTGTGACCAAAGCAAGTCCGGAACGGCCATTTCTTGGTTTAGGCCGGACTTGTACAGATTGATCTCTCGAATCTATAAAGTGCTCACGTGCAGTACATTTGTTTAGGGTTTAAACAAGTTTCTCACTCACCTACCGAATTTACCAAAATCGGCGGAAACGATTTTACCCATAAACAACTGATCATCGCGAAGTTTGTGGCCATTGTTCTAAAGGGGTCATCCGTATGGAGATATGGGTTGTAACGATCATCGCATTTTCTAGATGATTCAATCGTTGCTCCGTATGACTTATCGCTCATATTACCGCTATGACTTATCGCTCATATCGGTTATTATCGATCGTATGACCAATGATAAGTTTGCGCGAGAGAGTTCATATAGGTATCGGTGGGGGTTAGAAGGATATGCTTGTGTCCATTGTTAGAAAGGGTCATCAGAATCACCATCATAAACTATACCGTCCTAATTATCATTCTCACAAACTTCTTCTCCATCCTCGTTATCCTCTTCCTCAAAATCCACGAGCTTCTTCATACAACCAACGTCCATAACAGATCAACAAGGGAAAGCCTTGTTCCAAAGCTTGATAGAACCCCCTCCTACATCAAGCGGAGAAATCGGTTGTACCCCTAACCTCTATAAGAACAAGAGATGTATATTATCATTAATCAAAAAGTCTGTTTGGAAGTAGAAGAAGAACAACACTAGTTATCTTGTAAACAGATGGAGCAAGCATCAAGAGGTTGGAATTCCTTGCGTTATCCACTCCTTCAAAGGAGAACCTAGACCAGCGTTGATGCCTCCTTAATTGAGAGGTATAACCTATGTAAATCCGGTAAAGCAGCTTGACATAATCTAAAGATGTTATTGTGTACGGGTCCTCTAAATACAAGAGCAAGTAGAAGGAAGGGGGTTAGTGGTACAGAAGATTTATAACAACGAAGTACATGCCTCACCAATCACCATTCGTGAAACAAAAAGCGTTCCATGTTATGGGGAATCTTGTTCAATTATAAAATTTCCTTGAAAAAGCCTGTTACGTTATAGGCTTGAACAGATACTATTTAGTTGAGAAGCCTGCTACAAAGATTTTTTTTTCTATTGATTCAAGTTGCTCGTTTCTTCTTGAATCAGGGTGAGATCCGTAAAAGGTTTGTACATGGAAGTTTCTGGTGTGATGATGCCAACACGTCACTACTATGGTATTGAACTTCAATCAGAGTCTAGCTATATGTTGACATAGCACGAAATATGTTTCTGTGTTGTCAATAGTTTAATATAGTTAAGGAAACACGACACAAATCACAAATGCTTAAATGATTTGGAAAATATAATATAGTTATACAACGAATGTGCGACTAACGAAGTGACGATCTACACAATATATAAAACTAAAAACAAAACTTATGAAAATAAAAACAACGGAAAAAAAACAACTACATAGATAACCTAGGGAATGTGTTAGTGGCATGGACATCAGGAGTATATTTTTCAGATTGTCCAATAAAATTCTTCAACGAGACGGCGCTCCTCATGTGAGGAATAATTCGAACCCATGTTTTCCACGGTATTGTCCCCCAAATTTCCATCCAAGTTCTGGTGAGTGTATTGTAACGCAATAAACGCCTATTCTGCCACAATAGGAGGTCGTTGTTATTTCCAAAAGCTATCGGGTTATAAGTCGGCCATTAATCCCCATCATTTTCCAAGATAATGCTCATCTTGTGATCCCAATTCCATTCCCTGCCAGGTGCCCATGTATGAATATTTTCTTCGGATATGGGTGCCTAGAAATCTATATGTGGCTTATCAACCGCCTCGTGGATGTAGTAAAATAAAAGGCGATCTCCGAAAATGACCATCCCAAGTGATGGGTAAGAATCTATCCAAAATTGACTCCCACAAATATGATGCGGGGGTGGCGAATGTTCATGGAACGTCTCGGTGTCTAAATTGAAAGATATTATGACAAAGATTCAGCAAGACAATCCTTCCGTAAAATACAACCATGTGCGTAGACACCGAACTCAGAAAAGTATAAGGAATATCCCTATGTTCCTCCATCCACTCTCATCTCCTAGAGTGTATATTTGAAGTATACCATCCCTGTCAATGCGAACTACCTTGTACGAATTGGTACGTTGGCAGTAGCCGAAACCCCCAATTACGTTGTATCGCGGATACCATGAAAGTATTTGATCTCGTGCAATTGGGATGCTTAGTTGTGGAAGATGGATGTGTTCCCGCGTTGTTGGATTCATAATGTAAACAGGAGCTTGTATGTCGTGGTGTGAAATGTAAAACATACCAGACCATTGCAGGATCCAACTTTTTGGTGTAAATTATTCCATTCATAGATTTCTTCATCCGGGACGTGATTATTGTTGGTTGTTACCATCAGGTTGAAATCTTCCTCGTTAATATGTTCTCTATAGAAGAGTCGAGTAACTTTGTCTTTCCCCATTCCGTGTGTGACACCAAAAAGGAGTCCAATTCTTTTGTCCGCAAGGACATTATTCCACTCTTTGCAAACCCTTTTGCTTGCTAAAACGCTTTCTGTAGTTTCGAGGCGCTGTAATATCTCGGTAGTCAATTCCGGCAACATCTCCATCACAATTACTGATGAAATATTATTATCAGCAAAAAATAACAAGTATTAAGGATTTTCTTATTGCAGATTGCTACAAGGAGATACGAGCAAAGCATATATAGACATCTTCCGCAGATTGCACCTGTTGGCCAATGGTCGCGTTCTTAATGAGCAGGCGTTATTTTGAAATCTATTTACGGTTACAACTATATGCACATATTAGCCAGTGATCGCGTTGCTTTGCAGCTCTCATCTGTCGTTGCAAGTATGTCTTACCGACAGCCAATAAGCGAGTGGAGTGAAATAAATTTGAAATAGAGTGATGAGTACATGTTGGAAAATATTGAAATAGTAATGAAAGTGACTATTATAGATGGAGGCCTATTATAGATGTGACTATTATGTATGCTTATGTATGCTTTAAGAAATATTGAAATAGTAATGAAAGTGAGTATTATAGATGGTACATAATCAAAAAGACTTGAAATAGTAATGAAAAGGACAGCACTTAAAAACCCACAAGGGGATTTCTTAAAGATCCTCACAAACACTACCTTATCAACATTGACATATTGAAAGAACTGTTAAGTGTCTTCAAAGCTTGTCAAAAACCTAACCACACAATTTGGGCGTTTCGGAAACATTAGAAGATGCTTCATAACACAATTTGTCTTCAAAGAGATTAATTACATTTAGCTCCATTGATTTCCCTTCGAAAATGTAAAAGCATTCCGCAATACGCCAACCTTCTTACAAAATTGGATGCAGATAACGTATGTCAACATATTTACTTATTTTTTTGGTCCCTCCAGATAAACCCGTCGTAGATGTGGCAGTCTATTTTCTGTATATGTAATCATCAGCGAAAAAATATAACAGGTAGTTATCGCTATTGATATCATGTGGAATCCACGTGATGAAAATCGTCTGAAAATTCTAGGCATCATATCAGAAGGTTACGCCGAGGAAGAGGAGCTGAACAACGAAAGTTCACCTCCTGCAAAAGACAAGTGATGTAGTATATATGAATAGACAACAATATCACAAGTAAAAATGACAGAGGAATTATGGACGATGTCCTCGAATATATCGTGTAAAGATAAAATTCTCCAACTTAGCGTATTTATGATATTATTGATCCGTCTAGAAAGTTGAGATTCGTCACTAGGACTATTATAATCAATCAAAAAAAAATATGTTATAAACAAATCAAAATGGAAATTCAGCAAACAACAGAATCAAAACAAGATAATATTATCACCATCTAGTTTATAGAAACATACACCTTGGCTATGGTATCAATTCCAACTCGACCCAGGATCTTCAAAGTTGAAACCCGATGAACAACTCGACCAAGGAAGATACATTTTTGACCCTTCACATCAAGCTTTTGTCGCTTTTCAGCCGGTACATGAGCATATGCAACACACCCGAACACACGAAGAGCTGCAACATCTGGTTTGAAACCGCTCCATGCTTCTTCAGGAGTCATATCAAGAACACTCGAGGTGGGACACCGGTTCAGAATATAACCAGCACATGCAACTTCCTCTGCCCAAAATAATTTTGGTAAATTCTTGTAATGCAATATACTACGAGCCATTTCAACGATAGTTCTATTCTTCCTTGCAGCGATACCGTTTTGTTGTGGAGTATAGCTGGCTTTAAGTTGATGCCTAATTCCATGCATTCTGCAAAACTCGCCAAAATCTTTGGAGTTGTACTCTCCACCTCTATCAGTGGGAAGTATCTTCAGATTATTACCACTTTGCTTCTCAACATAAACTTTGAAACTCTTAAATGCTTCAAAGTTTCCAGACTTGTTCTTTAGAAAATAGATCCAAGTCTTTCTACTCTTTGTAATCATCAATAAAAGTAAGGAAATAACGATTACCTCCATGTGATATAGTTTGCATTTGGCCGCAAAGGTCTCCGAATGTACAACCTCTAACTGTCTTCTTGCACTGCGAGATATTCCTACAGGAAACGGATGCCTATGTTGCTTGCCGATGATACAACCTTCACACACTCGGTTAACATCTTCCAACAATGGCATCCCTATAACCATTTCTTTGTTTGCCTAAGAACGAAGTCCATTAAAGTTAAGATGACCAAATCGAAAATGCCATAACCAATTGTCATCTAGAACAATATTACTGAAAGCACACACAATTTTTGCTTTTACAAGCAAAGGAAACAACCGACTCTTAGTTCCCAAAGTTCACTACTCCACGAACAGATGCATCAAGATGGGCAAACAACTCCTTATAGCCACACATATGATTATTGTTAAATATTGTCACCATCTTCTTGCGAAATAGTGCAAGCAAGGAACAACTTTTCTGGTTCCTCAATCTCTACAAAGTTTGCCTGCTCCGACTTCTTATTCGGCTTAAACCAACAATTAGTGTTGTACTGTCCAAATTTTTCACAATAGTAGCATTCAACTTTGGACTTATCTTTCTTGCGCGGAGAGCCATTTTTGCCTGGACTTGATGATGTTCCTTTGTTGGAGCTTCCTTTGTCGAAGGATAACGGCCTTGCTTTTCAAAGCATGTTCTAAAGAAGTTGTCTTTCTCTGCTTCATCCAGTACTCATAAGCACACAGTGAACCCTATAATCCTTCAATGGTTAGAGTAGACATATCATTTCCTTCTTCTATTGCAGCAACAACGTAATTAAAACTTTCTGTCAATGATCGCATAATCTTTTCAAATATACGATTATCAGCTAATGTCTCACCATTAACTCTCAACTGATTCACAACAACTTGAACTCGAGAAAAATATTCAGAAATGGATTCAGATTCATTCATGGACAGAGATTCTAATTCACCTCGTAAGGTTTGCAACCTTACACTTTTCACCTTGTCATTGTCTTTGTAAGCTTTCTGCAAGATGTCCCACGCTTGCTTAGATGTTTTCGCAGCTGAAATCTAACAAATAACAGCTAATAAACCTCCTACATAATTGGGATAGCTAAAGAAAAATTGACTGATTTATTCAAACAAAACAAATTTGAAAACGGTAAAACAGAAACTTATCTTAGTTTGAGATTAAACTACAACATTGGTGCCGCGAGGTGAGATTCTAAATTACATTGTCTCAAGACTTCATAATAGAAAGGATTTACCAAATAGTCTGTAGGTAAACAGAAAATCCTTTTTATTATGAGGTATTGAGCAAACATGCTGATATAGGATTATCTCGTTGTTTGAAAATTTTGCCTTGTCACAACTACATCAGGTAAATTTTACAGTAGGTGGAAAGGCGTAATTCTTTTGAACAATAATCAAGAGCTCATTCTTTCCTATGCCGGCTTCACAAGGAAAATAAAAAAAATGTCAAACACAATTTATTGAGATTTAGTCAGCAAAATTACCTAATAAGCTTATCTATGTACAATTGAACCCGAACAACTTTTGTTAGAGCATGGCTCGGTTGAACCCACCAAGCGTTGGTATGTCAAGTTTGGTTGTCATATTTTAGTGAATCAAAACTCATGTTAAGAGTCGCTTGATTATGTACTAGATTCAATTTCGTAAAGGTTAGCTTGAAAGTATTATGATATGAGACATTACAAGTATTGCGAAGTCTTGAAGATGTGAAGAAGCAAGGAGCTACAACGACAACAATCATCCTTCCACTTGAGGTTAGTGATATTTGACTTGAACTATTTCATTCCCTAACGTATCTTTCAAGTCGTGCATATTGAAAACATAACTGCGAAGCATATTTGAACTCTCGATAGACATAGTATTAAGGAATACAATATGAGGTTTATTGCTTAACCATTAAACTTTGTAGATAAGACATCGCCATAATCATTTGAATGCTATTGTGATTATGTATGGGTATGAGGTGAGGATTTCATCCTAGGGAACAATGTTTACATGTGTTCTAAGGAAGTAAGTTCATAAACTTGTTTGTGAACCGAAAAGGAAATTGCCAGTGTTATTGGTTTTGTTATTCATTGCATATCTTATGAACAACCAATATGTGTGATTGAGTATAACCGCTCACAACTTGTTTGTGTTCTTGGTAGAACTATTCACAAAGGCCTGACTTATGTATTGGTATGACTTTTATTAGTGAAACCGATGTTAAGTAATCACCTGAGATGGTATGATCGGGTTTGTGTTTTGTCTGACCAAATATGGGAAAGGGGAACCGATCCTTGTATGGGGTGCAGCAAGGTTTATAGCAGAAAAGGGGAACCGATCCTATGGACATGTGCAACACGTTTTTAGGCAAGGGGAACCGATCCTATGGACATGTGCAACACATATAAGTTAGATACCATATATATGTGGGGAACCGATCCTAGAACCTAGTCAACCGAATTTTGGAAAGCTAGCGTGACTATACACAGTACTCAGATGAAGGTAGAACCGAAACTTGTTTTGGTAAAACCGTTAAACCCATGATTGTGATTGAATGTTGGTTTGATCAATCACATAGTTCTTGAAAGTCAGATGAATCAATTCTAAACTTGTTTGGAAGTGTGGCAAATCGGTTTCAAGGTTGTAAGTGTGAAAGAGAACTTACAAAGTAAGGATGTCGACATACTTTGAACATGTGCTGTGAATGTTTAATTCTTTAATTGTTCAAAGATATTCCTTAAAGGCTAAGGGAAGAGAATCCCAGGATCGAAACATAAGTAAGTTAAGAATCTTTTGATTAAGGTTATTAATTTCATTTTGTAGGGAAATCTAATTAGTAATGTGCATTTACTAATTAGATTTTCCGAGAGATTTCGATCATTATATTTGAATGAGCATTTCCAGGGAATTATGGAAACCGAATTTGTGCTTTAATGAATATCTTGAGAATATTTTCGGTTTTGGAAATTCCTTGGTGTCCAAACTTACTTGTCTATAAATACTTGAAGTTTGCCTTTCTAGCAAACTAATCCTTCGTAACAACGAGACTTCCTCTTTGTTGTTGTTGCTGTGTAGCCGCCTATTCGGAGAGGAGTAACCTAATTAGGCGAAATCTCTTACGTACGCTCGGTTTAAAGTCTTCTTTGGGATTGAGAAGCTCTAGCGTGTACCGTTGGTGGAAACTAGATAATTGCGGTTTATCTTTTTGTTTTCGATTGATCTGATTGACTAACGGTGGTTGAAATTTGATTGCACCTAGTTTGTTTATTCTTGAGAATCTTCTCTTCTGATATAAGATTCACTCAAACTAGTTCAGAGTTTCGACAGGGATCTTTAGACTGTTGTTAGTTCTAAAGACGATCTTGTGATAATCCATTGTTAACAGACTTCATTAGGCGTGATTGATCACAAGAGATTCAAGTGATTGTGTGCGAGTTTTTATTGAAGATTTAAGAAGATTTGAAGATAAAGAAGATATTGAAGATCTGACTTGGGTTTTATAATCTTTGGTGTGCACAATACTTGTTTCGGTTAAAGAGTATCCATAATAATCGGTTTATCCTTGTGGTAGATCGTATTGATTAATTGAGTAGATCGGCATCAACACAATTCTTTTGATTAAGAGTGTTGTTGGCTTAATCTTAAACGATTACTTCGGTAATTGAACATAAGATAGATCTAAGGACCTGACGAAGGAATTTATGTTAAGATAAACGGAAGAGCCTTTGTCCGACTCATATCACTTGGTTGAATAGAGTTGATACCAAACAGATTTGTTATTCCTTTACTGTTTGGAATACGAACCAAAGGAATTGTTCCAAGTACGTGACTTATTTATAAGTTGGAGGCGTGGGAATACAGGCGGAACTAGGTGAACTATAGGTTTAGTTGCTTGGTCTCAACTATACGAAGTTACGTGTAATTTTGTGTAGCGGCTTAATCCTGAGAGTATTTAATTCTGGACAAGGTTCCGGGGTTTTTCTGCATTTGCGGTTTCCTTGTTAACAAAATCTTGATGTGTCATTTACTTTTATTTTCCGCATTATATTTTTTTTATTATAATTAAAGTAAATTACACATACGTTAATTCCTATTTACTTGATACGCAATCCTATTGTGTTTGGTTAAGTCCGAACCTTTGTATCAAGTAAACATACTTCGTTGTTGTATTGTCTCGATCTTGTATCCATAGACGATCACACGAAGTTTGAACCGATTAGTTGTATTGTCTCGACTCAGTCCATAGACAATCACTTTCGGAGAAAGGACTTATAGGTAGGAAATTTTTTAGCTTGAGGTATATTTGGGTACCTTCGCCTTTTCAATTCGTATCGAAAGCGAGCAAACACGAAAAGATCTAACAATCGTGTTTGGTGCGATCAACCTATATGAATTGAATCTAATGTACGATCTGGGTTAACGTTGAGCAAGAAGATAATATACTTCTTAAAGGAAATTTGTTTTCAAAACTCCGATAAATGACTCTCGACTTGTAAGTTCGCTAGTGGAACACAACTCGGGAAATATTAACCATGATGTGTTAATTAGAAAACAAACTGATGTGGCAAAGAAGTCGATTCGGATGAGCGAATGAGATCAAATTTTTAGAGAGCTTATTTAAAAATATAATCTAAAGGATAATACATATTATCCATCTCAGAAAAGATCGTCGAGAGATTTTTGATTCATGAAGATGTTGAATCTAAAGGTGTTGAACCTTCTCAAGCCAAAGGAGCAATATTAGTTAAAACAAGGATATGCGATTCTAACCTCCTAATCTCTTAACTAATATACAACATTGTGATTCAAATTGTTTAACCACACACAAGAATCATGATGGATGAGTTTTAGGGATAATCGTATGACTAGTATCCAAATCAAGACCAATTGTCATCCATGGTGACGATGATTATCTCTCCGGCGAAAATAAAGATCAACACTTACATACAAAAGGGAATGATTTCAGATCATGCTGTTTTGTTGTTGATCAACTGTCTAAATTGGACCCAGGAAACAATCTCATCGAATGATGATGTCATATTCCAAAAAATTCCTGGGTCAATATAAGAGTTCTGCTTTATTACACAACTCAAAAAATTCAAGTCACAATTATGATCATCAAGATGATCGCTCTGTTAAATCAAATCACTTACAGACACGGTGAAAGAAGTTTTTCTTGGAAGTATCCCAAAAGGATAAATATTTAGAAATATCATGATGGATCGTGTTACATAAACCCTGAGCTATCTCTAGATCACTCCAACAACTGATGTTAGCTTTCGGGATTTCCCTATGTTGTGCTCAATTCAAATAAAAATGGAAATTCTTAAAAGGAGCACAAGAATATGTGTTTGAATATATAATGTATTCTTATACTTGGAATATCTTTTCTATTTTTAGAAAAATACTCTCGATTCTATGGGATGTCCCTAAGAAAAATATTTTTTAAATATTTTCATTACTCCTAGGTCATGTTAATTAGGAGATGTTTCCGAAAGCATATGTTTTCACAAATAAATTACCGCAATTAGGTATTTCATCCTTGGCAATCAAGTTTGAATTCTTATATAAACCATCTTTTTGGACCGATACTCTTCTATGTTTTGTTTGCGGTCAAAGATGGGTGAAAATACTATTAACATTGAATCTCAACTTCGAAAACTTGAGACCTTTCCAGTTGAATTCAAGTGTTATTTCTCAAGTGAACATAAAAAGAATCATATTTCTTTTGAACTTATGCTTATGTTATGGGAGATTTTGAAGTCGCTCGTAGCTTTTGGAAACTGCAGTAGTGAATGAAAAACTACTTGAATCAATCCTCTTGAAGTCGATTATGGAATTGACTCTTCTGAAGCAAAGACTCAATCATCTGAAAGATAAGAGAAGACCCAAGAATCAATTTACCGAAAAAACTTCGGTAAATAATTAGAAGTCTTCTAGAGATTAAGTTAGCTACTCTAATACTTAATCTAAAAATAATAGACATCAATTTTTAATTTCTTTCATTGATTGTTTTTATCTATTATGAATAAAACTATTATGAACAAAATTATTTGATTGGTAATTTTTCTTGTGATAGTTTTCAGTTTACATAGCCTGTGCTTGAATGCTTTTATCTTATTGCTATGTATGTTTATGGGATGTTTGATTTCGGTTTTACTGCCTTAATATTCGATCTCATATATTGTGAACCCTTATGGTTTGGGTGACTTTTTGATTTAGCAGGATTATATTCTAGCCCATGTTGGTAGGCTTTATCAAAGAATCATGAGGGGTTCTGGTAGAAACAATATGTGAAAAAGTCACAATATGTTGAATCGTTTTTGGTTTAGCATAAAAGCATATGTGTTTCGACGGTTTTCAACTTTTGCTTGCAATTGTTAAAACCGGTTTTCAACCTTTCTCTGGTAAAGGTTGAGGGTTGTTGTTATTCTTTTGTTTTGGCATAAGGATGACAACGTGATGATATTTCGATATCAATTCTCCCTTGACGAAGATGCAAACATATTGGAGAAGTGGATGCGAAATTTGAGGTAACAATCTTGTTAGTTAATTGTTTTCCTATTTAAGAAAAGCCTGAGTTTATATTATATATATTTGTTGCTTTTGCTTAACAAAATTTCGATACAATTGATGTTTATTCCATGATGTGTGCGTGGATGTGTGATTCAATTGGTTCCGGTTAAGAAAAACTATTGTTATCTTGCTTTATTGTGTGGTATCAATTGTTTAAGCTTACAAAATTTCGGTACAATTGATGTTGTGTGTGATTCAATTGGTTCCGGTTAAGAAAAACTATTGTTATCTTGCTTTTGTATGGTATCAATTGTTTAGGCTTACAAAATTTCGGTGCAATTGTGGTGCTTTTAATGTCTATGTTGTTTCAATTGCTTCCGGTTGAGGTGAATAATTATGCAAGTTGATTTATTTTGGTTTGTATGAATTATTTATGGCTTAACAAAATAAAAAGTGTACAGGATGAGTTGTTAAGAGAAACTAAGTTAATTCTGATCTTAGTTAGACTTATCAAAGTGAGGTTTCGGTTATTCAAGTCTAATCGAATGCCTTAACAAGAAATGCTAGTTAACTAACCTAGTACTTGTCTTGTTTAAAATTGAAAGGTCTAAGTTTATGGATAATTAGAATCTGATGAGAAAAATAGAGTTTATCTTTTTTTTGGTCTTATCGAATTAAGCGGTTATTTTTTGAACAAGCGGTTTAGCAAAGGGACTAAAGTGCTTAGTTGTTTTTGGTTTGCTAAACTAAATTGGAAAAATTGTTTCGGACAATTTTTTCCCTGGTAACATATCAAAATAAAACTACTTGTAGTTTCGGTTTTGATAGTGGTTATCAGAACATGATGTGTGGAACCCTCGTGCCTAACTCTACAGGTTTGCAAGTCTATTTTGAGATTTGTAAGATTCTTTTCGTGTTGTCCTTTATTTTTTCGTTTCTTTGTCATTTTTGTGACAAAAAGGGGGAGAAATATATGGAGTAAACAAGTGATACTGGCATTGATTTTATATTGATTGGTATCGCTAAGGATAAGAACATTGGTGCTTGATCGTTTTATCTAACGAAAGAGTGAAAGCACAGACTAAGGGGGAGTAACATGTCATATGAATTGGTATAAGAAAGACGTGAGGATTGAATATCTACCTATCTTCCTTAGGGGTAGTAATAGCTTTGTTATTATAATGTCAACAACGACATTTTCAAGGATTGAATATAAGCAGTTTTACTGTGCTGTTGAATCTGGAATCAAGCGAATGTGTAATGAATTCTTGTACTTTGTTTATCCATATGATGTAAGAGTTTTGTCACTAAAATTGACAAAGGGGGAGATTGTTAGAGCATGGCTCGGTTGAACCCACCAAGCGTTGGTATGTCAAGTTTGGTTGTCATTTTTAGTGAATCAAAACTCATGTTAAGAGTCGCTTGATTATGTACTAGAGTCAACTTCGTATAGGTTAGCTTGAAAGTATTAGGATATGAGACATTACAAGTATTGCGAAGTCTTGAAGATGTGAAGAAGCAAGGAGCTACAACGACAACAATCATCCTTCCACTTGGGGTTAGTGATATTTGACTTGAACCTGTTTCATTCCCTAACGTATCTTTCAAGTCGTGCATATTGAAAACATAAATGCGAAGCATATTTGAACTCTATATAGACATAGTATTAAGGAATACAATACGAGGTTTATTGCTTAACCATTAAACTTTGTAGATAAGACATCGCCATAATCATTTGAATGCTATTGTGATTATGTATGGGTATGAGGTGAGGATTTCATCCTAGGGAACAATGTTTACATGTGTTCTAAGGAAGTAAGTTCATAAACTTGTTTGTGAACCGAAAAGGAAATTGCCAGGTGTTATTGGTTTTGTTATTCATTGCATATCTTATGAACAACCAATATGTGTGATTGAGTATAACCGCTCACAACTAGTTTGTGTTCTTGGTACAAATATTCACAAAGGCCTGACTTATGTATTGGTATAACTTTTATTAGTGAAACTGATGTTAAGTAATCACCTGAGATGGTATGATCGGGTTTTTGTTTTGTCTGACCAAATATGGGAAAGGGGAACCGATCCTAGTAAGAGGTGCAGTACATCACAAAGGGGAACTGATCCTTGTATGGGGTGCAGCAAGGTTTATAGCAGAAAGGGAACCGATCTTATGAACATGTGCAACACATATAATTTAGATACCATATATATGTGGGCAACCGATCCTAGTACTTAGTCAACTGAATTTTGGAAAGCTAGCGTAACTATGCACAGTACTCACAAGGAGGTAGAACCGAAACTTGTTTTGGTAGAACCGTTAAACCCATGATTGTGATTTAATGTTGGTTTGATCAATCACATAGTTATTGAAAGTCAGATGAACCAATTCTAAACTTGTTTGGAAGTGTGGCAAATCGGTTTCAAGGTTGTAAGTGTCAAAGAGAACTTACAAAGTAAGGATGTCGACATACTTTGAACACGTGTTGTGAATGTTTATTTCTTTAATTGTTCAAAGATATTCCTTAACGTTTAGGGAAGAGAATCCCAGGATCGAAACATAAGTAAGTTAATAATCTTTTAATTAAGGTTATTAATTTCATTTTGTAGGGAAATTCCAGAATTAGTAATGTGCATTTACTAATTAGATTTTCCGAGAGATTTCAATCATTATTTTTGGACAGAGCATTTCCAGGAATTATGGAAACCGAATTTGTGCTTTAATGAATATCTTGAGAATATTTTCGGTTTTGAAAATTCCTTGGTGTCCAAACTTCCTTTTTTATAAATACTTGAAGTTTGCCTTTCTAGCAAACTAATCCTTCGTAACAACAAACTTCTTGTTTTGTTGTTGTTACTGGTGTATTCGCCTATTCGGAGAGGAGAGTAACCTAATTAGGCGAAATCTCTTACGGCCGCTCAGTTTAAAGTCTTCTTTGGGATTGAGAAGCTCTAGCGTGTACCGTTGGTGG
This sequence comes from Papaver armeniacum, assembly GCA_023531295.1. Classification (NCBI taxonomy): domain Eukaryota; kingdom Viridiplantae; phylum Streptophyta; class Magnoliopsida; order Ranunculales; family Papaveraceae; genus Papaver; species Papaver armeniacum. The sequence goes on along the minus strand of JAJJWW010002131.1, from coordinate 232,314 downwards.
GAAACTAGATAATTGCAGTTTATCTTTGGTTTTCGATTAATCTAATTGACTAACGATGGTTGAAATCTGATTGCACCTAGTTTGTTTATTCTTGAGAATCTTTTCTTCTGATATAAGATTCACTCAAACTAGTTCAGAGTTTCGACAGGGATCTTTAGACTTATTGTTAGTTTTAAAGACGATCTTGTGATAATCCATTGTTACGAGACTGTTACATGCGTGATTGATCACAAGAGATTCAAGTGATTGTGTGCAGGTTTTTATTGAAGATTTAAGAAGATTTGAAGACAAAGAAGATATTGAAGATCTGACTTGGGTTTTATAATCTTTGGTGTGCACAATACTTGTTTAGGTAAAAGAGGATCCAATTAATAATTGCTTTATCCTTGTGGTAGATTGGATTGATTAATTGAGTAGATCGGCATCAACATAATTCTTTGGATTAAGAGTGTTGTTGGCTTAATCTTAAACGATTACTTCGGTAATTGAACATAAGATAGATCTAAGGACCTGACGAAGGAGTTTATGTTAAGATAAACGGAAGATCATTTGTCCGACTCATATCACTTGGTTGAATAGAGTTGATACCAAACAGTTTGTTGTTCCTTTACTGTTTGGAATACGGACCAAAGGAATTGTTCCAAGTACGTGACTTATTTATAAGTTGGAGGCGTGGGAATACAGACGGAACTATGTGAACTATAGGTTTATTTGCTTGGTCTCAACTATACGAAGTTAGGTGTAATTTTGTGTAAGCGGCTTAATCCCGAGAGTATTCAATTACGGACAAGGTCCGGGGTTTTTCTCGCATTTGCGGTTTCCTCGTTAACAAAATCTTGATGTGTCATTTACTTTTATTTTCCGCATTATAATTGTTTTATTATAATTAAAGTAAATTACACAAACGTTAATTCCTATTTACTTGATACGCAATCCTATTGTGTTTGGTTAAGTCCGAACCTTTGTATCAAGTAAACATACTTCGTTGTTGTATTGTCTCGATCTCGTATCCATAGACGATCACACGAAGTGTGAACCGATTAGTTGTATTGTCTCGACTCAGTCCATAGACAATCACTTTCGGAGAAAGGACTTATAGGTAGGAAAAGTTTTAACTTGAGGTATATTTGGGTACCCTCGCCTTTTCAACTTTCATGATGACAAAGCCGATTTTAAAGCATAGTCACAAAATCATGGGTTTATCATCTACCTCATATTATTCTGAATAAACTTATCACTGAATGAATCAAGCATGTTGAAACATCCGGAAACTGGTTCCTATCTGCACAGGTTCATTTTAAAATTTATGAAACTACTCTACATAATGTCGTTCAACTCCAGAAATAGGTATAGTGTTATCTTTTCAATTGAAAACCGACTTCAACTTGTTGGGAAGAATTAAAACAACCGGATCAGAATTCAATTTGTGTAATCGTCCTAATGACAAATAGTTAAATCATTAGATTAATTGCCTTCAAAACTCATATCTCTTTTGTTGGAGTTATTGTCGGCGGTGATTAGGTAAAGATGGTAAAATAAACTTCACAGGAACACAATACCTACACCAGAAATAGAACAGAATCACACATAGAACAGAATCACACAGCTAAAACCAAATATCAGATTCAAATAAGTTTCCCAAAAACTAACAATAATAAACTAAGAATCTCACCTTCCGAGTTTTCCCCTAATTATTTTGGGGTTCGTATTTTCACTTAGGATTAGAGTTGTTGTTCTTCGGAGAAAAAGAGAGTGATGCAGCGATAAAAGGAAAAAAAAATGAAAAAAGCCTAGGGTTTCAACTTTGGGTTTGACTTTATATTCAAGTTTAGAAATTCTAATCCAACGGCTGAAAATATTTACGGAATTTAATCTACGTCTGATGCATTCCTGATAATCCCCATGTTATCGATACTATCGATGATATATCAGCCTACACCCGGCTGTTTTCTAGAAGAATGAGACGGGATCACGGATCGCAATTTAAAGTTAGGCTGAGCGTAGTGGAGGAGGTGAGGGGTGCCTGTGCCAAAACATCACGTTTGGGAAATCCTTGCCCAAGAGTATTTTATTTATATATTTATTAGATTTTTTATTATAATATTTATTATAATAAAAGAGGAACTCCTCGTTTTTTGGGCAAGCCTATTTTGAAATCCTCGCATACGTTCAGAAAGGGGAATAATTTTTTTTTGAGTTTAGACCACGGTTTTATATCACTATCGCCGGGGCTACAATCTCTCCACAAGACTCAACCTTACGGTTTTTCTATAACATAATTCGGCAATTTAAAACTGCGGTGAGGATTTTGATATGAAGCTCATAAGTCAATCATCATATTTTACGATCATTGGAAGATCAAAAAAGCAAGCAAAAATCACAATTAAAGTGAAAAGATGGTAACTATTTTAAGGGTCAATGGGTAGATTAGAGTTCAAACATAAATTAGAACTTGAGTGAGCATACAAGGTTGGTCAACCATTACTTATATTCCATTTGGCCAACCACTGACCTTGGCTCCAGAATATATATATACAAGACCAAATCTCCGACGTTGCCTACCCCATCCCTCCACCTTCAACGGGTACCGAAATGGTCATCAAGCCGTAACTATTACTTATATTCCATTCGGCAAACCACTGTCGAATATATGGGTATTCCAATACCACCACCTTAAATTCAAGCTGTCCTCGGCTCATATATACATATATACACAAGCCCATATCTCCAATGTTCCATGTCCAGTACCTCAACCGGAACTGTCCCATCCGAGCACGCTTAACTGCAGAATTAATGAAATATTTGTAACACCCCGATATTCGGCAGTGATTGTCCGAATGGAATATAAGTAATGATTTTTCCTTTCCTAACACCGAGGCCTAATAGGTTCACTTGACCGAGTTGTGGGGAAAAACTTCTCAGTTAAGCGTGCTTGGCCGGGAGTAGTCACATGATGGGTGACCTCTCTGGAAGCTGCTGCTGGATAACCGCGGTGGGTAAGTGAGAACAATATCGGTGTTGTTGGGATACAACTAGGGGTAGTTTGCTTGTGCTCATATGGGGGAGTATGCTGAGGGAGTATGCCGGATCTCATCGCTCTCACAGGAGACAAGGAACGTCTACGTTATACCGAGGACTTTTCAGCACAATTGGCTCCAGAGTTGGCAGAAAACTCTGCAGTTAAGCGTGCTCGGGTGGGAGCAATCCAGGGATGGGTGACCATCCGGGAAGTTTCTGCTGGATTACCGTAGCGATGCCCGTTAAGACACGCGTAGTATTTACAAATTTTTCCGGAAGCGTAATGACCGAAGTCCCTTAGTTCGGAATTTTAATATTTCCGTCCCTTATTTTGTCAATCGCAATATAAGTGTCCCACGACACGGTATTGCCCCAAGCGGATATGGGTAAAGCAAAAAACATATTGGATATACTATATATCTTTGGGGAAATCACCGGACAAATGGTTATATCCATAAATCTGGAATCTACTTTAGCTCTAGAATTCATCCGAATCATGGAAAAATCATAGCTAAAATTCTAAAAGTTCCCCTGATGACAAAAAAGGATAGATACCTCGGCACCCCTATATTCTTTGATAGAAACAGGAAAAAAATAATTTGAGCCTCTTATTCAAAAATATTATGCAACTCTGCAAGGTTGGAAAGCAACACTTCTGAAAATGTGGGGGTCAAACAACCACACCCAATATTTCGCTTAGAAATCTCTATGGACTAACTCCAATATACTTTTAAGAGAATCAACTATACAGTCAGGCTCAATCTTAAGAAAATTATATCAAAGAGTTACATCTCACTTTCTCGATTCAATACTTACTCAAGCAAATAGAAATCTGTGAGTCTAATTAAATACAAGAGAATTCACTTGAACGGTACCAAAGACCAATGTTTAAGGATCAACAACATTCTTTTAAAAGCTACAAATTAGCTTAGATGATTAGTAATCCAAGAATCCAAGTGCCCAAGTCCAAGAGAAGTGGAACAAGTGCGACGAAACGGCGCAAAACACTCAAAAACAAGAGACAGGACAAATATCAATCTTAACTCATCCAAATTCAAGTTTTTTCATCTCCATTTTGAATATAATTCAAAGAGAAAGAGAATGCAACAAGAATGAGGTCATTCTGAGTTCGGACGAAGAAGTTACGACTAAAACAAGTTCTGAAAATCGATGTTAAGTATGCATACTTTTGGTTTGCAAGCGAATTTTCATGACATAGGGGAGTATGCAAACGTGTATGCATACTTAAACCCCTTGATTTTGATTTTAAATGACGTTATGCATACCTGGTAGGTGTACATGAAGTCCAAACATCCCGAACTACTATTTTCAAACCTAAACGTTTAAGAACCTTAAACATAGATCAAGTTAGGTAGAAATGAACGATAAGCAAGGTACATGGATCGTTACTCTAAGCAAACACAAAACTTGCTCAAGTATATAGACATACCTTTTTAGAAGAATCCGATCGAATTCTACAGCGTTACGAAACATTCAAAATCATACCCAACTTAATATGTGTGCCCCAGTTCTTGTGCTTCCCTCACGGTATACATAACAGGGCATTTCTTGGTGAGGATGCACTTTCAACACAATCAAGCTGTGTTGAGGTGAACAATGTCTTGATCCCCATGGCACCAAGAAAGAGTTTCTTTGCAGCAACTCTTACATCTTGTAGTGTTGAGAAACACCCAAGGGACTGTTTTTATAAGTCTATCAAAGAACTTCAAGAGAACCCAAAAAAATTTGTGTTTCTGATTTCTTGTTTTCCAACTTATAAAAAACAGTTTATGTAGATAGTTTTTAGTACTGCGAAGGAAAACTCTTTTGATAAAAGGAGACGTCCTAGCTTCTTCATAAAAGAAGACAATACTACTATCTTGATAGTAAGTATTAGGAATTGAGCAATGAATCGATTCATGCTTTGAAGTGATATACTCAGATGACTGAGATTTAAACTCCTCTTGTAATTCGTTTAGTTTGTTACAATTAATTGAATTACGCAGAGGAGGAGCATTGCTCTCACTGATTAGTAAATTAATGTCGACTTCAACATGAATATTATTCCTCATAACTTGATTTAGCTTATCAAGAGATTCTTGTTTTTTCTGGAGGTATAACTCAACATCAAGAGATAAGCTTTCAAGTTTCTTTTCAAGCCCTAAAAACACTTCAATGGATTTTAAACCTGGTGGAGGTTTATATAGAATTTCTTCTACAAATTTTATTAAATCATTCATAGAAAAAACTTCTGCAATCCCTGGATCTGGTGGTGCATTTATTGAGACATCACTACTGTCCATATAGTCAGATCGCTACAAACACAAACTTATGAGGTCTTTAACGTGTTTGCCTGCTCTAATACCAATTGAAAATTTGGGGGTCAAACAACCACAACCAATATTTCGCTTAGCAATCTGTATGGACTAACTCCAATATACTTTTAATAGAATCAACTAGACAGTCAGACTCAATCTTAATAAAAGTATATCAAAGAGTTATATCTCACTTTCTCGATTCAATACTTACTCAAGCAAATAGAAATCAGCGAGTCTAATTGAATACAAGAGAATTCACTTGAACGGTAACAAAGACCAATGTTCAAGGATCAACCAATTGCAATCAACAACCAAAGGTTGGATTTCCCAATTGATCAATTCAGCGCACAACCTGTGATATTTCAATTATATAACAAAATATAATGCGGAAAAGAAATAACACAGACACCAGAAGTTTTGTTAACGAGGAAACTGCAAATGCAGAAAAACCCCGGGACCTAGTCCAGATGAACACACACTTTATTAAGCCACTACAGACACTAGCCTACTACAAACTAACTTCGGTATGGACTGTAGTTGAACCCCAATCAATCTCACACTGATCCAAGGTACAGTTGCGCTCCTTACGTCTCTGATCCCAGCAGGATACTACGCACTTGATTCCCTTAGCTGATCTCACCCACAACTAAGAGTTGCTACGACCCAATGTCGAAGTCTTTAATAAACAAATCTGTATCACACAAAAAAGTGTACGGTAATAGATAAATATGTCTCCCGTAGAAATACCTACGAGTTTTGTTCCATCTTTTGATAAATCAAGGTGAACAGGAACCAATTGATAACCCGGACTTATATTCCCGAAGAACAGCCTAGAATTATCAATCACCTCACAATAATCTTAATCGACTAGCGAAAGAAGATATTGTGAAATCACAAACGATGAGACTAAGATGTTTGTGACTTCTTTTAATCTTGCCTATCAGAGAAATCAATCTCAAGTCAATCTTATGATTGTACTTAGTACGATAGAAATAACAAGATCAGATCACGCAACTACAAAGAAAATAGTTGTGTCTGGCTTCACAATCTCAATAAAGTCTTCAAGTCGTTAACCTACAGGGTCTCGATAGAAACCTAAGGTTAAAGGAGAATGGACTCTAGCTTATACAACTAGTATCACACAAGAGGTGTGGGGATTAGGTTTACCAGTTGCTAGAGTTCTCCTTTATATAGCCTTCAAAATCAGGGTTTGCAATCTAAGTTACCTTGGTAACCAAGCATTCAATATTCACCTTTAGATGAAAACCTGGTTAGATGCAAGCTAATATCTTTCAACCGTTAGATCGAAACTTAGCTTGTTACACACAAAATGAAATGCACGTTTATTTAGGTTTGTGTAACTGTACCCAAACATGTACACTTAGTTGGTTCAACAGTAGTTAACCAAATGGTTAGCCATATGAGCACTTTCAAATCAACCATATTCTTCTTTACCACAACTAGTTCAAATGCCTCAAATGAACTAATTAGAGAGTCGTTCAATTGCTTAGATCTTATAAAAGTATACAAGACACAATCGAAGCAAAAACAATTTGATTCACTCGAATCGATTCATGAACTTTATAGCCACGGTTTGCAAATATGCATTCCTTAGTTTATATAAGTTTGAGTTCACGCATAATCGTTTTTAGAAAATAACCAACTTAAGTACACATACTTTGTACGCGGTCTTATGTACCCGGATAAGTTTGTTTTCATTTAACAAAATCCAAAGAAAATTTCACGGGACGTGAACTTCCGATAGTGCGCGTATTAGTACGCGGACTTTAGTTCCGATTTTCCTGAGCAACAAAGTACGCATACTTTGGTTCAAGGAATAAGGACTTACACACGTATGAGTTACCACACAATGTTTATATCCAACCATGGTTATATCTTCTAAACTCTCATTTCAATCATAGAGGACGTTATATAGTTGTTGTTCACAAACCATTTTTCATCAAAGCAATTTTCAAGTAATTGAAACTTAATATGACTTTCGTCACTAGTAAAGATGAACTTGGCCAAAGCGAAAGCTTACCAACACATATTTCGAGAAATAGATAAGCGAGATAAACTCGGCTCAAAATAGCAAATGTGTATGATCAAAGTTTATATAGCAATACGACTTTTGTCTCAAGATAGGAGACAGAGTAGATAGACTTTTGAGTGATAGATAAGTTCAAGTCTCCATATACCTTTTAGTCGATGAAGTTCCACCAGTTCCTTGAGTAGTTCTTCGTCTTGTATGATGATCGTCATGGAGTCTTGAGCTCAACTACACTTTCTATCCTAGTCCGAGACTTAGCTATAAGTAGACTAGAAATCAAGATTTATAGTTTTGATCACTAACATTGACAAACATGCTTGAGATAGCAACGCATGCAAGTTCGACCGAGCAGTGCTCTAACAACTTCTATCACAAGCGGGTTGAACAATGTTAATCCAATCTATTCTCCAAGCATACCCAACATATCAAATGCAGTACTTTTGTCACTTCCTAAAGAAACATTGGACCAACTAGATCGAATTCAAAGAGATCTTTTGTGGAATAAAGGTGAGTCAAGAGGTTAAGGAGGTTATATAAAGACGTGGATCAGCATTTGCAAACCAAAATCACAAGGAGGATTGGGTATCAAAAATCCTCATAAGTTTAACATAGTCGTCTTAACAAAGTTGTCTAGTCGGTTAATGTTAGAAAAGATCAATTAGGGGTGAAACTTTTAGAAGCAAAGTATTTCCATAATTCCAATCCTATGGAACCTTCTTGAAACTACGAACTCTCTTGGATGTGGAAAAGTATACAAAAAGGTCTAAATATTATCAAAGGAAAACATATTTGGTGAGTGAAAAATGGAGATAATCACAGATTTTGGAGGAAATTGGATTCCCAAATCGGATGAAATTCACAAACCGACCAATAAAGAAGAACCTTTTTCCAAAAATTCCAAGAACTAATAAATCATGAAGGTTCTAGGAACTTTGAGAAATTAAATGATTTTTTTCTCTCCGAGATAAAAGAAAAGATTCTAGCAATATCCCCGAGATAAGGAGATACGAGATAGAATTCGATGGAAACATCACCATCCAGAGTTTCTCGGTAAAAAACATTTACAATATCTTCATCAACCAATATCCGACAAATGAGAAATAACAATGAGTTCCCTTGGAAAAAATTATAGAAGATGCAGGTGATTCCAAAGATTAAACTGATTACCTGATACATGTAGACTAGCAGCACATAATTTGGAGATTTCGCCAGAGTGTCCCATGTGCAAAACAAAATCTTCGAAAACGGAACATCATCTCTCTAGAATATGTTCTTTTGCTAGATCCATATGGTTTGCTTGCTCTTTGGACGCAGTAAACTATCAAATTTGCACAGATTCGATCAACACCTGGGTAGAAAAATGGGTTTCATATTCAAATTTCTCGCAATTTAGTAATGCAACCATTATTTGGTTCATATGTAAACATAGATGCGAGGTAGTATTTGAAGAAAAAAATCCAGATCCAACAAATTTAATTAACGAAATCTAAAAAGGTTATTCAATATCAAAGAAAAAGTCACAACTCATTGTGACTAGAAATAAAATATTACAAAACTTTCATGGTTCAATTTTAAGTCGGATTGGATAATATCAATTGATGCGTCGTATAAAAAACAAAATATTTATTCGAGGGGTATACTTTCATTTTATACTCAGTAGATCAAGAAGCTTTCATGCATCTTTCAGCGAGCTGGAATGGCCTCTTCAGCTTTACACACAGAAGCAAAAGCGCTACTGAAGGCTTTAAATTGATCTGAAGACAATCTACTTTCAAGTGCCTCCATAGTAACAGACTATTAACTCCTAGCGAATACAATCAACAACAAAAGAGCGGATACATCATTGCTAGCAGAGAATACTATCGAAGAAACTATTTTAATTCTAGTAAAACTTCCACAAGCACAATTTAGATATATATAAGCAGAGATCATCAGGGGCGGAACTGTATATAGACTTGGGCTGGCTTAAGCCAGCCTAAAGTCCAAAAAAACTCACAATTTCACCATGGTTTTGTATTTGGCAAAAAAGAATCAAGCCTAAAACATTGGCTTAAGCTAGAGGTGTAAATTGGGACGGGCCAGCACGTTTATGGCACGGACACGGACACGTTAAAATTCGAAAGCACGATCGACAAAGACGTGGCCGGCCCGGCACGGCACAACACGTTTGTTTAATGTCTTTGTCTTTGTCCAGGAGAAAAATAGGCACACGGCCCGGCCGGATAAAGACGCGGCACGTGTTAGCACACACCAAATTTACCCGGACAAAGACGCGAAGAAAGCACGCCACGTCATGCGTAAAACACTACACAATACATCACATTTGATGCATATTTCACAAAAAAATCATTGTTTTAGCCAATTTACGACATTTTATCTTCGATATGCTAATTTATTTCTATAATAATACATGTACTAACTAAAATATCTCAAAAATATTTATTTTTGGAGAACATAAAATAAGTGTGCTAGATAAGACAAAGACCAAGACAAAGACGTTTATTTTTACGCATTTTTGGCACGACGCCATTTAGCATTAAAGACAAAGACGTCAATCTCAGACATTTTCGGCCGCGAAGACGCTAAACACGTGACTTAAGTGGGTTGGGCATCTTGCCGTTTTACACCTCTAGCTTAAGCCACCCCCACCAAATCCAATTAGTTTTCAGGCCACCCTACCCTTATTTTCCAGTTCCGCCACTGGAGATCATAATTCATAATGCAAGAATTGGGCTCGGTTGCAAAAGATGCGAGGATCAGAATCCTTCAACATAGGTTAACGCACATGCACTAACGTGTTCAAAAAGCAAGCATTATTTCTAATGTTTTTTTTTTTTTTTGATAAAAATGAAATTATTGTACTACATTGGTTAATTAATTTATTTAACCTTTCCTGGAAGAAAAAATTAGTAGTTATCTTTTCTGATGGTTCAAAATAAATCTAAATAGGCACGTAAATTACGTATGTGATTTACAAATGAATGAACCCGACAATTATATGTACAAACGTCACATGGTCTGCTTTGCAGAATCAAGTCGCACGAAATTAGGATTTTCTAGCATGTTTGTTTGAATGAATGTCTAGTTACTTCACAGTTAATCTACTTACTTATCAACTTTTCATATTTTACGGCTTATATTCAATTAAGCAGCTGTATTATAAGTCTAACAAAACCATGATCACTCTTACCTGCTCCTGCAAAGGCTGCTACTAGGCTGCGCTGGCCTTCTACTAACTTTCTTATCTTTATCTTCCCTCCCACGTAATTTTAATGCTGTTTCTTGAATTGATATTTTTGGTGTTATGGGGGTGACTTACTTTATCATCATGTCACAGTTTTATCCATACAGCGATAAAAGTGACCAACTCCTTCATCAACGTTCGTACACTTGTGCGGCATTATTGATATTTATTAATGGAGTCCCACTTTATTAATGGATTTCATACGTGGCCGACGTACCTAATAATACCATTTTTGGCGTTGTATTCGTGTACGCAGGTCCACGTGTATAGAGATATCCCCTAAAAACACCAAGATTTGGTATTAGTGCGACGTGTTTTAGGTGAGTAATGCTAATTAGGACACTTATATGGGACTCTTCGAATGCACCTTAATCCAGTAAGTATTATACGTCCTTAAATGACGTTAGGTGTGACTTAATTACCACTACCTGTCAACCACATATGTATCGGTTAAGCTATCGGAATCAAAGTAAGCGTACGGCATTGTGCAACAGCCATCTGATTTGGCCACCATAGAGAGAGAGGCCTAGACCCATGAGGGGTAATGATGAACCATAATGTAAGATCTTTGAACATGAACCTAGTTGTTCACAAGAAGTGATTCCATTCCAAAGTTAAAAAAGATAATTTAGGTACAAAACGGTCGGCCATGCACATACGATCCATTGAACATTTTATCCGTGATCAAAGCGATTTTCAGTCATCGATTCGATCAAAGTAGCACGTACATGTAAACAATCTTATGAAATCTGAATCGAATATTTATTAAGGTTTTAAGAAAGAAATCAACTTTTGGCCAAATTAACCTTACTACAGCTCCAAAGCCCGAAAGAACATCTTAGAGCATCTCCAATGAGACATTGGAAATATCCTAAATATAAGGCCGCATAGGATTTTTAAGGATTTAACCAAAAAATCATCTCCAATGGAAATGTGAAGGGAGAAAGTAAAGATGATGTGTCTGGTAGTTATGTAGACATCTCAAAGCTATCCTCTAGTTTTAGAGGTTCTCTTAGAGGATGTGAAGATCCTACTCATCATTGTTAATGGTTATGATTAGTTGGATCAATGGTTTAAAAAGTTCCAAATTAAAGAAATACAATCTGTGGTTGGAGATGTTTTTCTTTCATCTCCTCAAATTAAGGAAATATTGGTCTTAACATAAGAAAAAACAACTTCCACGAAAGGTGCACACCAAGTTATCATTGGAGATGCTCTTAAAAAGAAAAAACAAAATTCAAAAGAGAGACACTTAACCGACATTTGATTCGAAGAACTGAAACTGTGGGGCTGAAGTGTGTACACATATTCGGTACAAATTCACACCTCCGTTCTGATCTAACCAGTCGTCTTCGATCTCGAAACCTCTACTGCTTCCAAAAAAATATCAGACACATACCATCATAACTTAGACACGTGGCATCATCTGATTAGTACGACGTGACAACACCGACCTCTGCCATTTTTTTGGTCTTATCGAGGTCGACTGATGGGTCCACTTTCTTAGATGTCAAATTCTTATTGGTAGTCGGTACATAAGTGTCAGCCGACTATTTCGGATTTCTTATCTTTATCCATTTTTGGTACAACTAGTATGATTTTATTCTCTTTCTTTTTCTTCAATTAATTAGCTTTCATTATAGTCGGTTTAAATTTTAATTACACAATGGCCACGATTTTTTTAACCGCCTTAAAATCGTGTCACAAACGCGTTATTTTTGTACTATAAAAAGGGCTCTATCTCACAGTTCATTTCCATCAAAAATATTCATTCATCTCTCTCAATTTACAAAACATTTCCAGAGTTAGTTCAAAATCATTTCATTGTCTGTCTAATTAAGCATTTTCATTTTTCACTAGTTTTTGTTGATTAATTTCGAAAAGCAAACAAAAAAAGAAATGGCTGATGAATACCAGAAACCAACCCATGGTTACAACTCCAATGTTAACGAAGGTGAGTGTGAACCTGAGATCAAAGATCGTGGTATGTTTGATTTCTTGAGCAAAAAGAAAGAAGAACCAAGTGTAGAAGAATGTAAACCAGTAGAAGAACATCACCACCACGAGTTCAAATTACCTGAACATCACCACACTAAGGTTGATGATGAATGTGAGGAATTGAAACCTGAGCCTTATTACGCCAAGGTTAATGATTATGAGGAAAAGAAACCTGAACATCATCAGAAGTTGTTTGGTCATCATGATGATGAACGTAAACCTGAAGTTGAAGAATTAACCACTGGGGTTGAACATGTTTACATTTCTGAACCACCATGTGAAGAAGAGAAGAAGCCTTCTCTACTTGAGAAGATTCACAGATCTCACAGCCACGGCAGCAGCTCTAGCTCTGTAAGTATATTTTAAAATATAAATCAATTTTCTGATTATCCATTTAGAAAATGCATGCCAAGTGGCATCCTTGTCCGATTAACTTCGAAAATTTTAACTAATTTTTGTTTTGTTTGATGAATTTACAGTCAAGTGATGAGGAGGAAGAAGTAGATGGAGTGATGATCAAGAAGAAGAAGAAGACTTTGAAGGAAAAGATCCAGGAGAAATTACACAAAGATGATGAGAAGAAAGAAGATTGTGAGGAGGACACCTCAATCCCAATTGAGAAGTGTGATGAACCAGTTGTTCATCATCATGACACTGTACACAGTGTCCATGAAAGAGAGAAGCAAGGACTTTTGGAAAAGCTTAAAGAAAAGTTACCAGGTAAGAAATGTGAAGAAGAAGAAAAGAAGAAAGTTGAGTGTGCTCCAATTGAACCCGTTCATGTCTCTACTTATGATCATGAAGTAGTACACAGTGTACATGAAGGTGAAGAGAAGAAAGGATTCATGGAGAAGCTTAAAGAAAAGTTACCAGGCAAGCATCATGAAGAGGAAGAGAAATGTAAAGAGAAGCCAGTTGAACCTGTTCATGTCAAGACTTATGAATCTCATCCAGAGCCCCATCATGAAGTGAAAGAAGAGAAGAAAGGATTTCTTGAAAAGATTAAGGAGAAGTTCAGCAAAAATGATGATGAATGCAAGGATAAGGAGGAGAAGAAGGAAACCCCTGCTGCATCTCACTACTAAGAAGGTCCTGTATGTTCTTAGTTTGTGATCAAGGTGGTGGCGTTCGTATTAGATTTGGTTGTTTGTTTTATTTTTATTTCCATTTTCATATTTCTTTGTGGGAATTTGTGGATCCCTAGTTTGTTTTTAATGCTTTGATGAGTTCTGTTCAGGGAGAGAGCAGTGTGTGAGTATTATCATCTCTCCTAGCCACCACCAGCTACTGCTGTTATTGCTTTTACTTGTGAATTATAAATGATTTGCTTTTTCTTTTAATCTGTTTCTTCCTTTGCTGATTCTACATTTTCCTTTTGTTATGCTTAGTGGTCTAAAAATATGCTCTGGCTGCTTTGTTCTTTGCTTGTGAGTTTTGCCATCCAAGTGTGCTGCTAAGTGTGCAGTAAGCAGGTGATATGCAAACATACTTAAATAAGATAATGCAGTCAATTTTCACTTTTTCTATATAATGACTACTTTTGAAAAAGTATTAAACCAAACCCATAAGCTCAGAATTTTGACAACTCCTTGCCAAATCAAAAGAGAACAAAGGAAGCATATAAAAGAAATTTCAAGAAAAAAAGTGTATAAATATCAATGAACAGTAACACTGCTGTTTTAATGTAGGGTAAGGTAATGGTCATTATGGCATGGTGGGATCTACTTTTACTTTGACCAGCCACTGATCAAATTCTAGGGAGCAGCGTTATGCCAACCAAGATAACACAGCCCAACAACTGTTTCACTAGCATAAGCCCATTCATTCACTAAAAACTTGGAAATTTAAGCTCAACAGTCACCTCTTACTTAACCTGAAATGTTAGGAACCCAGCATGAATTTATAGACCTAACCTAATAGAATCCTAGACATGGAGGTTCTCTTTCTCTGTGTCTATGGGCATTTGACATTAGTTCGCTAGATAAAAAGATGATGCAACTTGTTAGTTCATCGTAAATAACTCGAATCTCAGCAAGAAAACCATACCGAAAAGTTCACTTTACTGCATATTTAACGGACTTTACATGAATGAGAACACCAACACCAGTTACAACAACTACAAAATACCCTATTACTAGACATAGAATATCCCCTATTACTAACATTTGTAGCTCAATATAAAATAGTAAAATATACCCAAAGATTTGTAGACTCAACCAATGTCAATCATCATGATCACTAAACTTCCTAATTAAATCAGTGATACTCACATGCAGTCTTGATATGAGGGACGGGTTTGCCAAGTTCTTTCGGTTTCAGTGTTACGGAACATAGAACTTTTCTATAGAACTTGGGTTTTACGAGCCTTCCCAATACATAAGCCCTGGACCTCACCACAAATGTTAGGTTTAGTGGCACGCTCACACCCTGTACTCCATTCTCACTCAACTTCGACAGTCCTCCATACACTGGCAGGTGATCGGCAAACACACTTGTCACTATCTTACGCTCGCTCTTCCTTGACTGATAAAACTCTTTCATCTGTAACGAGAAAACAAAAATAAATGGAAGAATGGTCAGTAGATGGTCGAGATCTATTATAAGAAGTGGTCCTGCTGTAGGGCAAGCAGAAGGTCTGGAACGGCAAAGATAAACATATTCATGGCGATGGTGATTTCCAAGCCTAGAGTCACGAAAGTAGTGCCATTATTCTACTTGTACATCTTATAACAGAATAAATACAATTTCGAAACATTAGACTGTCCTACATAAGTTTTTGGTTATACTTCCCTCCAATGTATTAACTTGCGACAACGACGGAATACTGCTCACCACCACAAGTTGGTATTTCCATATTCATTGCTGAAACCAAAACACTAGGCCCATATCTTTACTCTTCATTACTAATTTTCCTAATCACAACAACTCCAACACACAACAGAAAGAAACAAAAAAAGCATTTACTTGCATTCTATCCATTTTCATAAGTATTAAATAAACCAATGCCATTTTCAATTCTATAAATCGGTCTCAAGAAACAGAGTTCATGGGGTCCTCAAGCAACCCCATTCGTCATAACCAGAATAAATGGACTTGTAAATGGGCAAGTAATATAGATAAATTTGAGCTTGAAAATTCCATATTGGCAGTAATTGCATTTCCACTATATTCAGCTATTTCCTAATTGAAATCCAGGGACCAATTCCTAGTACCAGTCATAAGTCAAACAACTCAACATCGATTGGCATTTCATGACGTTTAACCAAAGTCATTACCAATTTCCATCTAAAGACTAAAGATACAATAAGCTAAAAACTAGTGCATAAAGAAACAAACCAATTCTAGGAAATTAATGACTTTTCAATATGCAATTGGGAGTTGTTCGATATAATCTCCCTAGTTTTACAACCATAGGATTTTACCAAACTCTAAAATGTTTGTTCTGCTTTAGTGATAGTGGGTTTTGAAGATTCCAGCACATTGCTTTAGCTGAAAAGTTCTCACTTTTTTCCCTTTTTAGATTCACAGATTATATACACTCCATACCAAACAGTAAAACTAAAACCTAAGGGTCTTCTCAAAACCCCATACTTTCACATTGATTAAACTTAATTAACAATAAAATAAAAATGAAATTCTTTGATTACTTACATTCCCATTAGCAACCTTAAGCTGATATTGGTAGAAAGCAAGTGGTGTTGCAGAAACATGAACCCCAAAAAAAGTAGCTTTATTTCGATACAGAAATTTCACTCTTGATTTCAATGAAAGCATCCCTGTTGGAACACCAGAAGCATCTATCCCAGCCTGTTCTCCATAACTATCAAATACAATTTCCTGCGATCAAAATCAAACACATAGTCCCATTGTCAATTATAATCAACATTACAAAAACAACCCAAATTTTCAGAAAACAAGTAAATCCCAAAATGAACACCAAGATTCTGTAGATAAGCATGGGTGAAAACAACTAATTAAATTAGGGTTTTTTAATTACAGACAGTATATTACAAGCGTAAATTAAGGGATTCTATTTAAACTTCATAGTACTATCAGTTAGACAGACTGAGTTACTAGTTGACTCAGTGACTCAGTCTCCAAAAAAACCTTTTTTTTTTCTAAAAAGGAAACGGAAATGAAAATGAAAATGAAAACCCTGTGAAAAAAGAGGAAGTACCGTGATGGTGATTTCAGGTGGGTAAGCTCTGCTAGCACCCCATAAGATAAGAGAGAAGACCGTGAACAGAACAATAAAAGAGAATATGAAGCAAACGATATAAAATCTCTTAACATCACCAGAATCTTTATAACCTCCATCAAAATCATCGTCATCTTCATCTTCGTCACCATCATGAATGGTATTAATTTTTTTCCAAGTAGGTGGATTTCTAAGATTTTTATTAAGGGAAGCAGAGAAACGAGTCGTAGACGATTCGCGTGAATGATGAATCGGCGAACAATGATAATGATGATTTGTAGGTGATCCCATAGGACTAGAACCATATGACATCTTTTCAACATCATGTTGTGATGGACTTTGTACATAGTATAATGGTCTTCTTGGTGATCTTGGTGGTGTTGATGCATCTATACTTGTTCCTTCTGAATCTGATTTTACATGCATTGTTCTTGACGTTTTGGGTTCCCACATGGTGAAAAAGCTGTGCAGAAATGAAAAATAAATGGAGGGTTTTGATGAATGTTTGCTAGAGGAGGAAGATAGGAGTATATTTATGATTTTATCCTCCTTTGATAAATTCTTTCATTCATTCATTCGTTAGAAATAGTGGAAGTTTTTTCTTTTCCTGGAATGAAGCGTGTGACAGGCCAGCTGATTATTTAAAGCGGATTTCAAACGAGGTTCTAAAAGGGTTTTTGAATCACAGTTCCCGGTGTAATTTTCTATGTACTTGGTTAAGGACCTGTTTGGCAGAGCAAAGAAACTTTATATGCTTTTGCCTGGACGCATTTTCCTTTACCGTTCGATGACATTGCTCCTGTTAATCTTCGCCTAATCGAAGAATCAAAAGTTGCACATTGAGAAATGAATTTTAATAGTTGCCCAAATAGCATGAATATATTTGTTTGATAAAAGATCTCCTGGATTAAATTAAGTTTTCGTCTAAATGCATTTGATTTGGGGTAATGTAGAGATTATCCTTTATCAATAAAGTCACATAATCATTAGAAGATGACAAGTACCGGACTATTAATCTTTTGCTAAAGTGCACTTTTAATTCCTTCATTGAGTCATCAACAGAGGCTCAACGGATAATATTGTTCATTCCAAACAGTCCCTTACCCAAGCTGCCCATAGTGTGAAGTTTACGTCTTTTTAGGTAGTGTTTTTCATCCCACGGGCCACAGTCTTAGCAATGTACAGTTGGACTTGGACCTTTCTTTCTTTGTTTTCTTTACCATTTTCTCTCTTTGTTTTGCTTTTACACGGAAAGACTGTAGTCATACAATTTGTTCACACACTTTATATGTGAGAGAACGAGTTCAACCAGTAAGATGGGTCTTGGTCTTGGAGGGCCTATGATAAGGCTCAAGTATTGCGGTGTCATTCACTTACTTTATGTGTGGGTGAAGCTAAAATTAGCCGGCAATACATGGTCGCAGAAATGATAGAAATAGTCTGTTCCGTCTGAGATCAGAGAGAGAAAAGAGTGTTTGGTTTTATATGTGGGTGCACGTTTCTCCTTTCTTTTGTTAGCTAGTGGGATATGATTTGATGGTGTGAAAGAATATGCACCTTTAATCGTTTACATCGGATCTTTATAAAGAAGAAAAGAAAAAAGAAACAAAGGTTTGCACCGGATATTGTTTTCTTTTCTCCACTGGATAATTTTTTTTTTTTTTTTTTTGAAGCATGTATTTATTAAAGAAACTAGGAGGAAATTACACGAGGGTATCTAGTACCCATGGAATCGCTGAGTACAATTTGACTAATGAAACTTGGGATTGTCTGTTCCCATATTTTGGCTCCAAGATTTCTGTCGGCTTCCATCCATTGCGTGATTGGCAAGTCCGTCTGTCAGCTTGGTTTCCCTCTCTGTAGTTGTGTTGGATGGGCATTGTGTGGTATGTGATTGATATGATGCTTTATTTACGATATCATTCCTGTAAATACCACGGTCTTCTTTGTAGGTGAGGTAACAAAGCGCATTAAATTTTGAATCTGTCTCGAAAAGGACTTTCATCCATTGTCTTTACTGTCGCGGTTCTTGTGGCTAGCAACAACGACCGGGTTTCGCAATTAAGCCCCGTTAGTAATTCCTAGTGGTTGCGAGAGCCATAATGACTTTGCTTGAATTCCTGCAAATGAAGCCCGCCCTGCAATTCTGGGTGTCCTCTGCAGCGCCATGTATTTATTTTTATCGATCCAAGATGGGGAGGACCATCCTACCATTAATGTTGTTGTTGTTGTTTCCTCTTGAAGGAGTGGATGTTGGTAAGTCGCCGGAAGGATCGGTGGTAGGGATTCTTGAGCCCATATGTACTCTTGTTGTTGCTTTAAGGTTGAAACTAAAACTTCATTTGTTGTTGCTTGTTTTTGGCGGTAGACAAAATCGTTTCTAGTGGTCGAGTGACCGAAAAGATAACAAAAGGAGGTGATGAATGCGGGAGGGGCTTCTTGTTGTAGGTTGAGAGATAGTTGTTTGATGTGTAATTACGTTTTGGATTGTATTGAGGGATATTTTGGGTATTTGTGAGTTGATGAAGTAAGGTGTTCCGGGTTGTAATCAATACAGGGCAACGTAAGAGTATGTGATCGGTGATTCTATATCGGAATTACAACGAGGGCAGAGGTTGGAATTGACAAGATGGATTTTGTTTAAGATAATAAAGGTTGGTAGGCCTTCATTAATTGCTTTCCACAAGAAAAGCCTAATTTTTGGTGGACATGGTAAGGTCCAAAGAAATTTGGTTGCTGGAAGGGGGTTCTGTTGAGGTTGTGCTGCTTCTTGGGTTAGGCATTTGTAACCAGAGGCAGTAGTGTATTTTCCAGATTTAGAGTGCGGCCAGATGATCTTGTCCTCGTTGTCGCCTAGTGGGAGGTGGATATTTCTAATTCTCTGTGAAGCATGTAGGGGGAGGGTGTTTAGTTTGTCGTGGATCCAGTTATGAGAGATAGGATCAATTATGTCTGCTACCATCTGGATAGGGTAACATTGTGTTGAATCAAGGTTCGTTGAGTGTGGGATCCAATTAGCCTCAATAGGGGTTGTCAAACCGTTTCCTATTTGGTGGAAAGTATGTTTCTGGGCTGTCGGTATGAGGGATGCCAGTTGTTTCCATTGTGGGCTAGCTAAAGGTGAGATGGTGATGGTTCCTTGAAGAATTGGTGGTTATTTAGGTATTTCTCGTTACATAGGCTTGTGTATATGGAGTCTTTATGATCATGCAAACTCCAAATTCTTTTCAAGAGTAGAGCTTGATTGTGTTCTCTACTTTTCTTTATACCTAGCCCTCCATCTGTTATTGGCTTCGTTAATTTATCACCACCCAAGGTATGAAGTTTCCTAATCATGAGTCATGCCCCCAAAAGAAGTTTCTTGTGATTCGGTCTATTTGTTGATGAACGATTGTGGGTAAAAGTTGAGTTTGCATAATATGATTTGCGGTGGGTGTGAGAGAGTTTTTAATGAGAACTAACCTCCCGGCATTTGTTAGGCATTTGGTCATCCATCCTTTCGCTTTTCGTGCTAATCTTTGGAGGAGGGGCTCGAAGATGTGACGAGAGGTTCTTCCCATCTTGAATTGGACCCCAAGATAAATTGGGGGTTTTGATGTGGTTGGCATTAGAAAACTGTCGTAGATTGTCTACCTTATCTTTGGTCCAATCTTGGGTGGTGGATAATTATTGATTTTGAAGTATTAATAACACCTTTCTTTCCCTATGAGCTAACCAGAGGATTACAACAGTTCTTTAGATGATTGCTACTTTAGAAGAAGCTTTAAATGTGATGAGTAGGTCGTCGCATACATCGGATGCAAGATTGGTGGTGCCTTTTGAGATATGCGTAGCCCCCACATGTTTTTACGGTTTCCAAGTTCCCCGAGGTTGGTGGAGAGAATTTCCGCACAAAGTATGAAAATATAAGAGGAAAGAGGGTCATACTGTATAATGCCTCTAGTCGGAGTGATATAGCCGTGTGGTGTACCATTGATGTTGATTGAATATGTGACTGTGGTGATGCATAACATTATGTAGTCCACAAAAATTGTTGGGAATCGAGTTTGGTGGCTTTGTCTTGATGAAGCCCCAGTCTAAACTATCATAAGCCTTCGAATATCCAATTTTAGTGCTATTTTTGGGTCTTTTGTGCGGCTCGAGGTTACGATATGATGAAATAATTCTCTGCGATTGCAATATTATCGTGTATCGATCTTTGGGGAACAAACGCACTCGATAAAGGGCTTATCATAAATGGAAGTAACGGTCGAATTACGGTGACTAAAATTTTGGTAATGATCTTGTATGTAACGTTACAAAGTCCTATAGGTCCAATTGAGATGGTTTTGAAGGATGTTCTATTTTTTTGAGATTAAGGTAATATTTGTATGGTTCATGAGTGGGTGAATGTTGAGAGAGTTGAAAAAAGCTGCGGACCATAGCAATCAAATGTGTATGTGTAGTTTCCCAAAAGGTTTTGAAGAACTTACTAGTATATCCATCAGGACCAGGGGAACTTTCAGAGTTTATAGAGAAGAGTGCTTGCTTGATTTCCCCTGGTGTTACTTCTGCAGGTGAGCGAATCACATTGCACAGGTGTCAATCTAGGGTTGATTCCTACAAAGAGGTCTTCATCGATTATTGTCTTTCAAAGGAAGTGAGTATAAAGGTCGGTGTAATGGTTCAATGGCGGTTGTACCACTTTATCTTTGTTGGTAATCCGGTTATCTTGCGAGTCTTGTAGTTGTTGAATGTTGTTATGACTCCGATGAATGGTTGCTTTGGTGTGGAAGAAAGTTGTGTTGTTGTCGCTTTGATTGTAGCCATTGGATTGGATCTTTCTTTTGTGATGAAGTTGCATGACATTGGAGTAGGGTTGTGTGGTGATTCCTTAATTGATTTTCTTGTTGCAACCAGTATTCTAGCTCATTTCCTTGACTAGTTGCGCAATGGTGTTGGGCAATTTTTATTTGGGCCGTTGGTTTTTTAATCATTGTTGGGAAGTGGCCGTATGTTTGCTTATTCCAATCCAAAAGAGTTTGGCTGGTTGTGATAAGTTTTAGTTGAAGGGCAAGTGAAGGTTCTGTATCATGTTGTTGAATCCATGCGAGTTTTCTACCACTTGTCTCGAGTTGAGGGTGAGATAACCAAAAATGCTCGAATTTGTAGTTTTTCCCCCCTGCCATTCCACTGCTTTAGTTTGCAGCAAAATTGGTGCATGGTCCGAGGCGATTCTTGGCAGGTGAGTAACTCCAGCATGAGGGTTTGCTGTACGCCAATGTTGAGTTACCAATGCTCTATCCAGGCGTTCCATGATGTTATCTTGCCCCATCGATTGTTGGTCCAAGTGTATGGGTCGCCTCGAAATCCCAGTCGATAAGGCCCATCGATCTACCATTGTGAGAAAAGGTTGGGTTTGAGCGTAAGTTACTTGCCTGCCTCATTTTTTTTCGGATTGGTCCATTATGTCATTGAAGTCTCCCATCAAAAGCCATGGAGTAGTTGGAGTTATGTTTGGAAATATTGATGGAAAAGTATGCCAGAAATCTGTTCTTGCTACGGGGTGTGGCGGGCCATAAATGCCAGAGAATATCCAAGGTTGTTCAGGAGCTGGGGGGGTGATTATTGCGTGTATGTAGCTCTGGGTGTGTAGAGTTATTTGTACATTAATGTCGTTACTCCACATTAGACATAGTCCTCCTCGTCTGCCAATTTTAGGAACGATATAGTGGTTTTGGAACCGTAGTGATTGCGCAAGGCCCATCATATGATTTCCATTAGCTAACGTTTCGGAGAGGAATAGAATGTTGGGTTTATGCAAAGATATTAAACTTCTTAGGTGTTGTATTGTTGTTGGTTGGTTAACTCCTTGACAGTTCCATGCCAGGATATTCATTGTGGGCGAAGGAGAAAAAGGAGGTGAAAACTGAAGGGATTGTTTGTGGAAGCTGAAAGACTATTTGTGGTCACTTCTTCGGGAATATGGAGATGGCTTAGGGTTGGTGAATTGAATTGGTTATAAGAGCGGCTTGCCTGAGGGGTGGGTTTGAGATTTGCTATTTGTGAGAATTAAAATCTTAACAGAAATGAAATCAAAATGAGAAAAATGTATGCTTATTAATATGAAAGAGAGATTATATTTAAAGTTACTTACCCGGGCTGGCAATTAATCCTGCGTTGGAGCATCGTCAAGATTAGTGAGTGATTTTAGATGGTGGGAAATGGTTTTAAACGAGAGATAAAAGTCGAAAGATGGGGACTCACGAAAAGAAAACAAACGAATGTTTCGGTAGACTGACTAAAAATAATAATTCATAAAGAAACAATTCCTAAAGACGCCGTTGATAAATACAAAGCACCGACTATCATTTACATAAAGCAAAATAAAGGGAAAATTCATAAATTTTCTAATCTTCCACAAACCACTGACTGTAAACATACATAATATATGAAATGGGCAAACCACTGACTGCACATTCATAACATGAAATGGGAAAGACTCCTAGATTTTCTAATCTTTCACAAACAACTGACTGCAATTCACACAGGATATGAAAAGGTGAAAATTCAAAATTTTCTATTGTTTGAGTTACAACATCACCGGCATCAACATGAGGTTTATCTATCCATTCATTTTTAAACAATAATTATTATTATAGTTCCTTTTTCTTTTTCTTTTTCTTTTTTTTTTTTTTAATTTTTTTTTTTTTTTTTTTTTTTTTTTTTTCATGTAAGGCGACCAGCGCTTTTACTGAAGAACATAAAGCTACAGTGTTGCCGGAGACAACGCCACACCAGACCGATGCTACAGAAATTCCTCTAGAGATTAACTTTATACAAATAATCAATTCCATATTCACTATGGAATTCCAACGGTATATCAATCAATTCCATCCGATTTCAATGGAATTCCAAAAACATAATAAAATTGTACATCAATTCCAACCAACTTCACTGGAATTCCAAATACATAAAGCTATTGAACAAATGAAATTACATCAGACACTAAAAGGTCCGAGAAAGGACCTACACGGGATAATTTAACAAGATAGCGAATCACGTGGAAGAGAGGCCAAGAAATTAATAAGGACATAAGACATAAAGCAACAATCAGATGCAGAAAAGATCACACAAAAATGAGGATAATTGATTAACGACCGGAGCATGGAAGACCAAGGAAGATTGAATCTAGATCGACTAAAATGAACAGAAAAAGGTCAACAAAATTAAAGATTGAAATTACCTAAGGAAAGCAAAATAGAAAGGTTGAGAACATGAATCTCCCCAAACCCTTACCTTTAATTTAAAAGAGAACCCATCTTAGAAATCTTCAATTTCCGACCATCTTCATCACCACTTTCCTTAACTTATTATTAATTGCCGGGATTTTAATGCCATCCCCGGCAAAGATCCACTACTCAGATTCCATTGATTTATGAAGATGCTCTTCACTGGATAACTTTATGTACTCATAAGAAACCTATTGTACAGTGTACTCATAAGAAACCTATTATAGGGGCTCCAAACATTTGGTTTTAAGGTCTCACAAGATGACAAAATCGGGTTATGAAATAGTAATCAACAAAACTTCATATCTAACTATTTTTTGTAATGGCGAAAATACCCTCCATGAATTATAAAATTAAATTTATTATCTTTTCTTTCTCTTTTCATTCATAAATCATGATGAAGATGATGATCATATACAAAAAACTAAATGTATTGTCTTCTCATTCTCTTTTCATTCATAAATCATGATGAAGATGATGATCATAAAAAAAAAAACCTATTATTTTTCTTTCTCTCTTCTTCTTGTCCGTCGTGATGAAAAAGACGATCCTAAAAAGAAAAAACTAAGAAAACCCATCACTTATTTTTGCAAAAAAACAGTTTCAGTACTGTCTACGGTTGGGAAAATTCATATTTCCCAACCGTAGACAGTCTACGGTGGGGAAAATTCATACTTCCCAACCGTAGACAGTTCTGGTTGGGAAAATTCATATTTCCCCACTGTAGGTTGTCTACAGTTGGGAAAATTCATACTTCCCAACCGTAGACAGTTCTGGAAACCTGTTTTTCAAAAACCCAATTCGATCGATTCCGCTTATCCATGCATTGAAACCAACTAAATAAGATGGGTTTTTGATTTTTACCTTGTTGAAGTCATTGCGGGTGGATTGAATGGTGTTAATCGATAATGAATTATTTTGAGAATTGACGATTAATCGCATGAATAAGCGATGGAGGTGATGGGGAAGAAGAAAATGGAAGAATTAAAGGAGAGGAATGAAAACAAATTAGTTTTAGGTTTTCAATATTTAATAGGTTAAGGGTATTTTGGTATTTTTCTTATGAATTAGGTCCCCTTATCTTCATTGTAGGATATTTGAATCCTTAGGAGCCCTCAAAACTCTTTTCTTAGAGCCCCTATAATAGGTTTCACTCATAATAGTCTATCCAGAAAACCTCAAGTTACTCGATATTTGGGAGTAGTATAATTTAACATGCAACTCAATTTAAAAGTAATGCATTACATGTTAATCGCCATGTAATGTCCTATTGTCACCTCAAGGGGTGTTGATCTTTGAATCATAATCGACCGTGCCTTCCAATATAATGAAGCTATAAAACTATGTAACCAAATTTGTACTTTTTTTTTGTGGGTGGGGTGGGGGTAATCTAAGAAAAAAATTAAAATGGTCATCTGCTTCTTTAAAGGGTTACATCAATAGCGCCTCCACGTTGAACCGTGACTAAAACTCGTCATTTGGTTAAGCGTGTACAATACTTTCCTCGAATATTCCTCAATTCCACAACTCCTCAGACGAGAGTGAACCCTATCTTTTCTCACCCTATTTTCTCAAAGAACTTCCCAACTTTCCACATATTTTCTTTTCAGACCTGGACCTAAACGTTCTTATCATCTTTTATCCTTTCATCTTAAGAGAAACGACTTATCATACTCTCTATGTTCATCAACCTTGCATCTTAATCTGATTCATGATTGTTTTTGTTGTTATGTCTGCACACATAAGAAGCAAGGGTGCAATTGACGCTCTACATGGTGGTGATAATCTATGAGACCATTTTGTTGAAGGTATTGATCTTGCTTCATTTTCTTTTAACACGTTTAATTAACTATTTGATTTTTATTCGAATATCGTTGTGATTTTTGTCTTACTTTGATTTTGCAGCCATCAACTCCATACTCAAAGGTATTCTTCGATTCTTTTCTTTGTTTTGTTTTTTTGTAGGTGCAAAAGCATAATTTATTTATTTTTCTAAAAAGAGGCAAGCCTCATACACATTGATAATGATACTCCGATGTAAAATCGGGATCGATTACAGGGCTGACCAGGAGATTTTAAGCAATGACGTGAATTCCAAACAAGCAACAATACCTAGCAACACAGTTACAACTCATATTCCCATTCATAATCTTAACCATTTCATATAATTTTCTAAGTAGCAGGACAAGTTTAAATAGCCTAGTTTGGATTCCAAGTAACTCATCCAAAGCATATAGCACACGTACAATCGTAGAGATGTTAGAATCCGAGGATCCAACCATTTCTCAAGGTTTTTTCAAAAAACAAAGTAAAACAAATGACATAGGTATAAATAGATCCAAAGATCCACCCATCTCTCAAGGGTTTTTTTCAAAGTAACGGTAGTAGAGATAACCTAAATCGGTCATCATTGGACGAAATCGGTCTGGATCTTCATTCGAGTCGGTCTAGAAATATTTGTAGACCTTTAAAGGGCTACGTCAATAGCGCCTCCACGTTGAACGGTGACAAAAACTCCTCATTTGGTTAAGCGTGTACAATATTTTCCTCAAATATTCCTTAAATCCACAACTCCTCAAACGAGAGCAAACCCTATCTTTTCTCGCCCTATTTTCTTAAAGAACTTCCCAACTTTCCACATATTTTCTTTTTAGACCTGGACCTAAACATTCTTATCATCTCTCATCCTTTCATTTTAAGAGAAGCGACTTATCATACTCTTTATGTTCATCAACCCTGCATCTTAATCTGATTCATGATTGTTTTTGTTGTTATGTCGGCATACATAAGAAGCAAGGGTGCAATTACCGCTTTACATGGTGGTGATAATCTATGAGACCATTCTGTTGAAGGTATTGATCCTGCTTCATTTTCTTTTAACACGTTTAATTAAGTATTTGATTTTTAATCGAATATCGTTGTGATTTCTGTCTTATTTTGATTTTGCAGCCTGAAAATGCGGGGGTACAACAACCACACCCAAAAATTCGTTTGGCAATCTGAGAGGACTTACTCCAATATACTTTCTAGAGAATCAACTAGATAGTCAGACTCAATGTAGAGAAAAGTATATACAAGAGTTTATATCTCTGTCTCTTAATTCAATCTGCAATCAGCAAATAGAAATTTGCGAGCCCGATTGAATATATGAGAAGTAACTTGAACGGTACCAAAGACCAATATTCAAGGATAAATCAATTTCAATCAACAACCAAAGGCTGCATTTCCTAATTGATCGATACAACGCACAACCTGTGATATTTCAATTATATAACAAAATATAATGCGAAAAAGAAATAACACATACACCCGTAATTTTGTTAACGAGGAAAACCGCAAATGAAGAAAAACCCCGGACCTAGTCCAACTTTGAACACCACACCGTATTAAGCCGCTCTGCGACACTAGCCTACTACCAATGAACTTTAGACTAGACTGTAGTTGAGCCCTAATCAATCTCACACTGATTCAAGGTACAGTTGCGTTCCTTACGTCTCTGATCCCAGCAGGATACTACGCACTTGATTTCCTTAGTTGATCTCACCCACAACCAAGAATTGCTACGACCCAAAGTCGAAGACTTGATAAACAAATTTGTCTCACACAGAAAAGTCTATTGGTATAGATAAATCTGTCTCCCACAGAAATACATATGAGTTTTGTTTCATCTTTTGATAAATCAATGTGAACATGAACCAATTGATAAACCGGTCTTATATTCCCGAAGAACAGCCTAGTATTATCAATTACCTCACAATAATCTAAATCGTATGGAAGCGAAACTAGATATTGTGGAATCACAAACGATGAGACGAAGGTGTTTGTGATTACTTTTTATCTTGCCTATCGGAGATTAAATCTCAAGCAAATCTTAGAGAAGATATCACTCAAACGATAGAATTGGGCAAGATCATAACACACAACTACAAAGAAAATAAATGGGTCTGGCTTCACAATCCCAATGAAGTCTTTCAAGTCGTTAACCTACAGGGTCTCGAGAGAAACCTAAGGTTAAAGGATAATCGACTCTAGCTATGCAACTAGTAACACACAGAAGTGTGGGGATTAGGTTTCCCAGTTGCTAGAGTTCTCCTTTATATAGTTTTAAAATCAGAGTTTGCAATCTAAGTTACCTTGGTAACAAAGCATTCAATATTCACCGTTAGATGAAAAACCTGATTCAACCAAGATAATATCTTTCAACCGTTAGATCGAAATTAACTTGTTTCACACAAATGAAAAGTACCCTCATTTAGGTTTATGTAACCGTACCTAAATGTGTACACCATGTTGGTTCAATAATAGTTAACCAAAGTTAGCCATATGATCACTCTCATATCAACCTTGTTCATCTTAACCATAACTAGTTCAAATGACTCGAATGAAAATAGTTAATGAGTTGTTCAATTGCTATATTCTCATAGAAGTATACAAGAACATAATTGAAGCAAAATCAGTTTGATTCACTCGAATCAATTCATGAACATTATAGCCACGGTTTGGAAACATTGCATTCCTTATTATATAAATGTTTATGTTCATGTGCACAACCGATTGTAGAACTTTAACCTTCAAGTATGCAAACGGGTACGCATACTTGAAATACCCGGACCAAGATTGGGTTTCGCCGGTACGTAAACGGGTACGCGAACTTCCAATCCCAGCAGAAATATTCGGACATGAACCTGTATGCCAGTATGCAAACGGGTACGCATAGTTAGGTTCCTTGATTTCTCAAGCCAACAGGTGATGTGATTTTTAATGTTGTTGTAGAAAGTGGTGAGAAAGATGTCGTTCCTCTCAGACTTGTGAAGGATTTTTAGACTTAAACTCAAAACAAAAATAGAAAACTCACTAAAAATTATAGCAAACTCTGACAAAGATGTTATCAATATTAAAAGAACACTGAGGCTAAGATTCCACTATTTTCCAAGTTCAAAGTGATTTAATCCAATATTTATATCCATGCAATTTTCTCATTCAAGTTGATTCTAAACTATTTCAACAAGTAGATTCTCAAAATAGCAAGTGTAAATCCGAAGCATAGAACATCAAAAACCTAAGTCCAAGCATGCTCTATCAAAAGAAATCACAATTGCTTAACAAAATCATTCAAACAATTATCGATCAAGGCAAAATAATCATAAAAATAATTGCAATAAATAGATAAATAAGAATATACCACTTCTTGTTGGAAAAATAGCTTCCTCTATCGCCTCAGCAATGGGGTTTATCTCCTCATATTAATCATGATCTCAAAATATTATTTTATGGTTCAAAAGTTGATTAAAAGGTTGAGAAACAATAAAACAGATCATTGCAATGCTGTAATGGCGTTCTGAAGAAGTCATTACAATGGACCGTTATTGAGAGACCGACTTATTTACCATTGATTTGTCGTTGAATTTAAGACACTGTGAAACGATTTGTCTTTGAAGGTCTATTGTTCTTCGTGTTCTTGGTTTTGCAGCAGCAGAAGAAATTGTTCAACTCCTGATTTCAACTTCTTGTTCTCTTCTAAACCTCCCCAAAGTGTATCTTATCCCCTTTGTGACTCCCAGCAATCCTTTTTATAGCCAACAGAAGCCCTAAAACTCGATATAATCCTCTTTTTCTTTGGCATAAAGTCTCGGACTTTCCTTTCCCTGCCAAGCCACGTTATTTTCTCCCCAAGCTTCTCAACGCGTTTCTGAGCCGTACAAGTCACTCCAATATCTCTTATTGATTGATACGAATCTCAGGAAGTGTTTATCTTGCCTCAAATCTCCCGTAGCTGCCAAATATAATCAAATAAAGTCCCGTGAAACCTCACCTCCTCTGTTTTGCTCCAACACGAGTTCCAGCCCTATTTGATCGATTGTAACACTTGTACCAGGCCTGTTACGCTCTAGGAAGTCCAGCCCAACGAAATTAGGCCATTGAATCTCCAAAGAAATCGCTCAAACTCGAATTACAAATCCGCTTCGCTGCTGCCTTGTTTTCCCGCCCTTTTTGAAGTTTGAATTGTTGAAGATGAGGCGCCCCCTATCCAGAGTAGGGGTGCATTTAGCAGCTGCCTAGGGGTGTCCTGGGGGTGCCCCTTAGTAATTTGGGTACCCCTTATCCATAGCGAGAGTCCGAATAGCAAGTGTCCTCCTCCTAGTAACTTTTCGAGCCGATTTTTTTCCAAAAATGTTTATTTGGCCAAAATACCTACACACACATAAAACACCATAATAAGTACAAAAATGAGCACTATCAATATAAAGAATCGAGACAAATTAGACACAAAAATGTGTCTATCAAATACCCCAAACCTATTATTTGCTAGTCCTCGAGCAAAAATAAAATAAAATAAAATCTTAACTCACCGTCGCAGCATCGTCGATTGCATTTAGCGTATGCAACAAGCCTTTAAACCTCTAGGTGGCCCTAGTGGCCGAGTTATAGTCTCAGGAGGGTTTACTATAGATATACCCACAAAACCTTTACTCCAGACCCTAGTTATCTACGCAGAACCTTGGAAGGCACTAAAGAATCTCCTTGGTTGGCATACTTATTGACTACGGGAGGAAGTACCCCGATGTGAAATTCCAATTGTTGTACACGAGTTTGCACTCAAGCATACTAAAATTCATATATAAGTCACAGAGCTCTACTCAGATAGTCGCACTATGAACATCAATACCCGGAGTCAAAACTAATCACATGGATAGATCAAGAAGATGGATATAGAGAAAAATATAGATGGTTTTGATGTTTACTAAGTGAACAGCATTTCCCATATCTGTCTGAAGGCCTCCGCCAAAATGAACCTATCCTAATGGACTGAGATACTGGTCTGGACTAATATCAACACACTGGCATATACAAGGGAACCAATGGTCAATAATCCTAACTCTAGGTCAACACAACTGGCATATACAAGGGTTCCAGTGGTCGACTTTATTGAATTTATTCCGGTTGGTCAAATGGTCTGGTCTCACTTTTTTTTTTTTTTGTGTGTATCTCAATCACTCTAGTTCACCCTAGCATCGGTAACAACTTGATTCGTGGGCCCCACCTAATCACTTAGAGAAACATAGTTTAAAAACAAAATAAAAACAGAAGTGAAAAGGACTCAACGAGATATGGTGAAACTATCATGTTATTTCTAACACCTGAGCTCTGTGCTTTTATGAATAGACTCTTTAGATGTTGCCATCTAATCAGATTGGTTCCTCAACTCCTACAACCAAAATGCTTCCATCCACTTAGATCGGTTAGTGCCATCCTTAATAAACATAAATTTCTAGGCTCTGGAGTTTAATAATGCAACTAAAAGTTTCTCCCACACCCCAAACTTAAATCTAACATTGTCCTCAATGTTCTAAAGATAAAATTAAAAGCATGAACAAGGAGAAATCACTACCATTTGAAGCAAAAGAGTTAAGGAAAGATATTACCGTGTCGCATGAATGTTGGGTTACCTCCCAAGAAGTGCTAATTTTAACGTCTTCAGCCAGACATTACGTACCCATAAAATGGCTAATTACCCTTTCAAATCGTATATCAATAGTCGAAATAATTGTGGATCATCAAAATCAATTAAAACTGCCACAATTATGAGACAACTGCACCAAATCAGAAAAATGAACAGACATAGCACATCCTCATCCAAGGTTTCCTGCAAGACAACTGGGTTTTTCTGTGATACCCCCTTAGGCTTCATATGAGTGTCTTGGTAAACGGATTTACCCAAATAATGAGTCTCAAATAGCTGGATTTCCCCCTGGATAGTATCAGGAGGATCGGGTTTTGGAGTCGGAAGAGACTCAGGTAATACCTCAGACACACTAGGCTCGAGTCCCAAGTTAGGGACTTCAAATAGGGATACTTGACGATTACTACCCCCAAACTTAGAATTTTCGGTGTCTCTAGATAGACTAGTCACAATATTCCTAATTTCTAGACCATTAGGTTCCTGAAAAGGTCAATTGCTTTCTCTAATTTATAATCAGGTGGTTCATCCTCTAAATGCATCTGAGGCACACAAACTGTAGGACTTATATGTTTCATATCCTCTATGGGCAACCCTAAAGTTTCCTTATTGTCTTGAAGTACGGTCACCGGCCTACTCTCATGATCACTATCCAAATCGGAAGCTATAGGCAAAATCTCGTATGGGCCTAAAAATGCATAATTAGGGTCCAACTTAGGAGGATCTCTAGGCTCTTCGAAACAAGGGCTTAAGGTAGATTCAATAGCTAGTAATGGTTCGAACCTAGCTTTCCATTTATCGGTATCTAACATAGGAATAGAATCCAACAGAGCATTTACTTGTTCAATGTTGCTATCATCGTCAAAATCCATGCTAAAATGGGCTAGACAACTCTCTAATGGATCTTCCGATAAGGTGGTTGGTAATGACTCTTGAGCTAAGGTTCCTATCATGTTCACCTCTTCAATGCACGTGTCATCTAGCTCAGAATGCAGCTTATTGACATTAAAAATATTCAATTCAATAGTCATATTACCAAAAGATAGATTCATAATACCATTTCGACAGTTTATGATCGCATTAGACGTAGCTAAAAATGGGCGACCTAAAATCACATGTATCTGGTTCTCTGGGTCAGGGACAGGTTGGGTATCTAAGACCACGAAATCCACAGGATAAATAAACTTGTCGACCTCAATAAGAACATCCTCTATCACACCACGAGGAATTTTAACAGACCTATCAGCTAACCGCAGTGTTATCTTGGTAGGTTTCAATTCACCAAGTCCTAGCCGTAAGTACACATGGTACGGCGAGTAAGTTCACACTAGCTCCTAAGTCAAGTAAAGCTTTATCTGCCTTGATGTTTTCCTATCGTGCAAGCAATAATAGGGGCACCTGGGTCTTTATATTTAGGAGTTGTGTTGTTCTGAATGATCGAACTTACATGACTAGCTAAAAAGGCTTTTTTAGGGACACTAAGCTTGCGCTTTCGCGTACACATATCCTTAAGGAATTTGGCATAAGCCGGAAGTTGCCTAATTTCTTCTAGTAACGGAAGGTTTATGGTAACTTTCTTAAAAACCTCCATTATGTCATTAAAGTTGGATTCATTCTTTGTGGGTACCAATAGCTGTGGAAATGGGGCTCTAGGCATAAAATAGGGCCTCTCAGGAGCCGAATTGACATCATCAGAGATTTTATCAGTCTCCTCAGCTATGGATGGTCCTGATGGGTGAACTACAGTATGCTCACTATCGGGCACGGTTACCTGATTGTCTACTACTCTACCACTCCTAAGGGTTCTAATTGAATTCAACTGGTGTGATGGTTTTTCACCTACTTCATGAACTCCTCTAGGGTTTGTTTGTGTTTGACTAGGGAACCTTCCGTTATCTCTTTCACTTAAAGTCTTAGCTATTTGACCTATTTGAAGTTCTAACTTAGCAAGAGTCTGAGCATTAGTTTGAAAGTTCTGCTTGGTTTCATGTTCAAAACTAACTTGGCTTTTTATTAACATTTCCTGGCTCTGTGCTAACACATCCTGGCTCTTTCTTAATATACTAAGAGATTCCTCTAGGCTAGTCATTTTATTCTCTTAAGGGTTCTTATTATAACCAAAACCTGGGGGAACATTCGAATTACTAAGCCGACCTTGACTCGCCCTTAGACCACGAAAGGTTCGGATGGTTTTTCCAACCAGGATTATAGGTTTCGAATATGGGTCAAATTTCTGACGGTTGTCGAATCTAGTGTTATTATACAGAGCATTGGCTTGCTCTTCATTATTCTGGCCTTCCCAAAAAGGCTCCACTCTACCACTAGAGTGACCCAATTCTAAAGCTTCTAACCTTTTAGCTATTGCTGCAATTCTGGCATCTGATTCAAAGCCTCCTTCTACCCTATTAACGTTTCCTCTGCCTAGAAGAATTGTTTTCTTGGGTTCCCTACTGTTTTCCCATTGCTGGGTCTTTTCGGCGATTTCATGCAAATATGTCATCGCCTCATCAACTGTTTGGTTTTCAAACCCACCTGTACACATAGATTCTACTGTGGTCGTAGTGGAATAATCTAAACCCTCATAAAGGATCTGAACTAACCTAACCTTTTCTAGACCATGATGAGGACATTGGGCTAATAAATCATTGAACCTTTCCAAATACCTATACAAAGATTCTCCCTCCTGTTGAGAAAACGTGCAGATTTGCGTCCTAATAGACGATGTTTTGTGCCTAGGGAAAAACTTGTTCAAAAAGGTAGATGTAAGTTGTTCATATGTTTCTATTGAACCGGAAGCCAAACTATATAGCCAAGATTTGGCTTTATCTTTCAAGGAAAAAGGGAATAACCTGAGTTTCAAAGCATCATCATCAAGGTTTTTAATTTTTAGGGTACTACAAATTTCCTCAAAGTCCCTAACATGAAAATAGGGGTTTTCATTTTCTTTCCCTAAGAAGATTGGGAGCAGCTGTAAAGTCCCAGGTTTAAGTTCATAAGTTGCTTCTGTTTCAGCTAACCTGATACACGAGGGACGAGTAGCCCTAGTCGGGTTCAACAAGGCTTTCAAAGTTGCCATTTCTGGCACTATCGGAATATTAGGGATTGTCTCCCAGACGGACGTTCAAAAACGGACTCTTCAAAAATTGGACTTTCTAAATTGAGGTAATCGAGACGCTTAGAACTACTAGGTTTCTCTTTAACAAATCTACCTAGGGCGTCTCTTTACGTTCGCATGCAAAAGAATTAGGAAGGGGATTCTATGCAATCACAAATCAAGGCCGACTCAACCAGAGCAAACCTAGAGATTTCTAGCAAACAAAAAGCATGATGGCTCCACTTAGATTGTTTCTAGACCAGCTTCTAATCCTTCGAAAGGGAATTCGTTACAATTTAAGCAAACCCTCTGGAATCAATCCGAGTCAAAGTAAGTTGAATAGAGGCGAGGGAAGCTCGGTGGAGCTTTGATACCCAAGGCCTCACCGGAATTACAATGCGGCGCAGTCACGCATTCAACTCACAAAAACCTTCATAAACTTCGAAGTGTGCTTAAAAGAGTAACCAATATTTTTCGAATGACTTTCCTATTAAGCTCGTTACCCTATCGGTCTTGTTCTAGTCAAAATTTTAAGGCTTAGGTTCGCGTAGGTTACGTGTTCCTAAGGCGGGCAAGAAGAGAACGGTGATGAAATCCGAACCCTTATCTTGTATGGCCAGGCCTTGCCCTTTACTAGAAAATTAAAGCAGCCGTATTCAAGTCCTCAACATATATGCAAACGAAGGAGTCCAGTAACTCGGCGATTAGGGATTCGCGAGTGTTCAGAATCTTACCTCCCGTTCCAGACGGGGGATGAATCGGTTGTAGTCGACTCGGGCCACTGACTATTGCAACAAGTAAATTCTCATTCAAGTTGATTCATGCAATTTTCTCATTCAAGTTGATTCTAAACTATTGCAACAAGTAGATTCTCAAAATAACAAGTGTAAATCCGAAGCATAAAACATCAAAAACCTAAGTCCAAGCATGCTCTATCAAAAGAAATCACAATTACTTAACAAAAATCATTCAAACAATTATCGATCAAGGCAAAATAATCATAAAAATAATTGCAATAAATAGATAAATAAGACTATACCACTTCTTGTTGGAAAAATAGCTTCCTCTATCGCCTCAGCAATGGGGTTTAGCTCCTCATATTAATCATGATCTCAAAATATTATTTTATGGTTCAAAAGTTGATTAAAAGGTTGAGAAACAATAAAACAGACTGCTTGCAACGCTGTAATGGCGTTACGAAGAAGCTGTTACAATGGACCGTTACAGAGACCGACTTATTTACTGTTGATTTGTCGTTGAATTTAAGACCTGTGAAACGACTGTCTTTGAAGGCCTATTGTTCTTCGTGTTCTTGGTTTTGCAGCAGCAGAAGAAATTGTTCAACTCCTGATTTCAACTTCCTGTTCTCTTCTAAACCTCCCCAAAGTGTATCTAACCCCTTTGTGACTCCCAGAAATCCTTTTTATAGCCAACAAAGCCTAAAACTCGATATAATCCTCTTTTCTTTGCGTAAAGTCTCGGACTTTCCTTTCCCTGCCAAGCCACGTTATTTTCTCCCCAAGCTTCTCAACGCGTTTCTGAGCCGTACAAGTCACTCCAATCTCTCTTATTGATTGATACGAATCTCAGGAAGTGTTTATCTTGCCTCAAATCTCCCGTAGCTGCCAAATATAATCAAATAAAGTCCCGTGAAACCTCACCTCCTCTGTTTTGCTCCAACACGAGTTCCAGACCTATTTGATCGATTGTAACACTTGTACCAGGCTTTTTACGCTCTAGGAAGTCCAGCCCAACGAAATTAGGCCATTGAATCTCCAAAGAAATCGCTCAAACTCGAATTACAAATCCGCTTCGCTGCTGCCTTGTTTTCCCGCCCTTTTTGAAGTTTGAATTGTTGAAGATGGGGCGCCCCTATCCAAAGTAGGGGTGCCTTTAGCAGCTGCCTTGGGGGTGTCCTGGGGGTGCCCCTTAGTAATTTGGGTACCCCTTATCCATAGCGAGAGTCCGAATAGCAAGTGTCCTCCGGGCGCAACTTTTCGAGCTGATTTTTTCCAAAAATGTTTATTTGGCCAAAAATACCTACACACACATAAAACACCATAATAAGTACAAAAATGAGCACTATCAATATAAAGAATCGAGACAAATTAGACACAAAAATGTGTCTATCAACAGGTACGCGAACGGGTGCGCATACTATGGTTCCCGGACATGGATTACATATGTGCAAGAATACACAACATGACATATCCAATAATGGTTGAGTGTTCTAAACTCCTATTTCAATCATTGAAACTTTCTTAGAAGATGACAATAGCCGTTTTCACACACTATTAGCATCAAAGCAATTTTCAAGTTATTGAAATAATCCTAACGAAATATTCCAAGTCTACACCAAATGATTGTATCACACAAACCATGTAAGATGTTACTCGGTAATTTTCACATGATCATCTTTTGACTTGCGTCAAGAATATAAGATGAACTTGGTCGAAGCGAAAGCTTGCCAACACATATTCCGAGAAATATGTAAGCGAGTTAAACTCAACTCGAATTCTCAAATGTGTAAAATAGAAAACTATATCGTAACACAACTTATGTCTCAATATAGGAGATAGAGTAAAAATAGACTTTCCAAGTGATAATGAGTTTCAGTCTCCACATACCTTTTGTTGATGAAGTTCCACAAGTTCTCATTAGTAGTTTTTCGTCTTCAAATGATGAACGTCGTGAAGTCTAAGGCTCAACTACACAATCTATGTCCTAGTCCGAGACATCTATAAGTAGACTAGAAATCAAGACTTATATTTTTGATCACTAACATTGACAAACATGCTTGAGATGGCAACGCATGCGAGTTCGACCGAGCAGTGCTCTAACACAGCCATCAACTCCATACTCAAAGGTATTCTTCGATTTTTTTCTTTGTTTTGTTTTTCTGTAGGTGCAAGAGCATAATTTATTTATTTTTCGAAAAAGAGGCAAGCCTCATACATATTGATAATGATACTCCGATGTAAAATCGGAATCGATTACAGGACTGACCAGGAGATTTTAAGCAATGACGTGAATTCCAAACAAGCAACAAATACCAATATAATAACAATACCTAGCAACACAGTTACAATCCATATTCCCAATCATAATCTTAACCATTTCATACAATTTTCTAAGTAGCAAGACAAGTTTAAATAGCCTAGTTTGGATTCCAAGTAGAGCTGCACATGGGTCTGGCGGGTCGGGTGTTAGCTAATACCAACTACCAACCCAATTATGGCGGGTTTTTATTTTCATAACCAACCCCGCACCCACAAACATCAGGCGGGTTTTTGACCCGCCCGCTATGGGTCGGTCGGGTTCGGGTTTAAACCCGCTTCAGATTGTAGTTCAATATTTTTTGCAAGTTTTTCACCTGGAGTGTTTATATTTGTACTTGCTTTATATTCAATGATCATTCACACACACATTTTTTAAAGTTTAAACATACTTCTTACTTAAGTTCTTAATTACTTAAAAAATCAAACCATAAACATAAGTCTTCATTGTTAAGCTTAAACAAGTACTAGTGTACTATTTACACTAGTACTTCCAATAAAAACAAGTTTAAACAGTACTACTACTACAAAGTTAAGATTAAAACTTAAACAATAAAAGTTTGCAGACAAACAGTAAGTGATTCATGTCTCTTCTATCATCTTCAAGTCTCTCCTCCTAGCATCCTCGAGGATCAAGGACTTCTGATCCCGACGTTTTAATAACTCTACAACCATATTGAAATTTATGTTACCTAAGGATAAACAATCAGAGATTCAATACAATCCAATACAGATAAGATATAAATCTATAATACAATCAGCACAAATTGATATTCTTATTATACTAAACATATTTAAAAAAAATATTGGATCCATATATAGATATATTGATTGATTCCAGAAAATCAAATTGACACTAATCAAATCAAAACAAAACATAAGAACAGTACAATAATAATTCATAATCAACAAATTGAAGCGAAAAAGAAATCGAATAATCTTAAATGAGAAAAAAATAAAAACCCCAAATTTTTCATACCTAGGAAGTTCACAGATGAAGATTAAGTGTTGATTTCGATTGTTGGTGATGATTCGAAGTAGTTGTTGTTGTTGTCGTAGGTGAAGAAGAAGAACTGAGGAGGAAGAAGAAGAACTGAGGGGGCCGAACAGAGAGGAAGAGACTAGAAAGTGGATAGAAAGAGGGTTATCTTATCTACTAGTACCACTATGGTTTCAATAACGGACGGCTAGGATTAGTTTTATCAATGGTGTATATTTAGCGGGTTTTTTCGGGCGGGTTTTAGCTAATACCAACTACCAACCCAACTATAGCGGGTTTTTATATTCATAACCAACTACCAACCCGTTGCGGGCAGGTTTCGATTAAAAACCCACGGGTTTAGCGGGTATGGACGGATTCGGATAAGTTGGGCGGGTCTTGTGCATCTCTAATTCCAAGTAAGTCATCCAAAGCATATAGCACACCTACAATCGTAGAGATGTTAGAATCCGAGGATCCAACCATTTCTCAAGGTTTTTTCAAAAAACAAATTAAAACAGATGACATAGGTATAAACAGATCCAAAGATCCACTCATCTGTCTAGGGTTTTTTCAAAGTAACGGTGGCAGACTGTTAATTCACTTTTTCTCAGAAGCATTTTGATGAAAAAATCTGGTATTGTTGTCATTTTCCTTGATCCATTTATCTTTTACATGCTGACTCCAGTAAATTTTTTCTATTTCATACCATGAGCTAAGATCATTCTGAAGTTGTTCTATTTTTACTTTTGTCTCTAAACAGAAAGGTTTTTTGTTTTCTTCTTCAATAGCAACAAGAATTGTAGATATATTTCTAAATATATTCCCAAAATCCTTCTTATTCCATGTTCTAAGATCATATTCAACATGCTTCAGCATTCCTAACAAATTTTTATGTTTTTCTTTACTTTTGTTAATGGAATTATTTATAGTGTCATCATAAATTTTATGTTCTGGCCAAAAGTTAATGGAATTATTTATGGATTATCATAGTGTCATCATAACTTTTATGGAATTATTTATAGTCTCATTTTTTATATGAGATGCTGGCCAAAATGTGTTGAATCTGTTGATAGTTGATATTATCAGAATCCTTGAAGACCAAAGCCCATGTGTAAAGAGTGTGGGATGAATCAGTTGGGTGATGATTTGTCCTTAGAGCTAGGGGTGAGCATTTGGCCCGTAATCCGCGGATTTAACCGGGACCAACCGTGCTTTTGTGGATGGATGCCCGGACCGTTCGTTAATGGGTTGGATGCGGATGGAATTTTTGAAATCCAACGGATTACGGATCGGGCCCGGATGCAACCTTGAAAATCCGTTGGACGTCCATATCCGTTAAATTAAGAGCATTTATATTGTTTTAGAAAATATCATGGACCATTTTAGAATTCATAAGGTGTTTGCTTGGGATGTTAACCATGGCATTTATATATTTGTATACATATATAGGATATGTAGGTTTTATAAGGAGTAATTTGTGTTGGCTTTATTTTCTTTAATATAAAATTTAAATAAAACAAATCCATTGGATTATCCGTATCCAATCCTTTCATCTGTGCATCCATTGGATGTTGGATTGGATGCGGATGCTAAATTTGAAATCCCTTATGTATTGGATTGGATGCGGATGAGGTGAAAATCGGTCCATACCGGCCCATACTCACCCCTACTTAGAGCCAAAGATTCTCGCATTTCTTTTAAGCCATTAACACCATGCAATATCAGCAGAAACCTATGTTCCATAAAAGGTTGCATCGCTTCAATGAAGAACCAAGTACCAAAGAAAGGTATCCGTTCCAACATCATATGGCACAACAAAAGACCAATGCAACGGTTGCTTAAAGTAAGATGAGTCAAATAACAATGATGAAATGGATGAGTTGGGCTTTCGTCCTCAGGGCAGAAAATGCAAGTAGAAGGAACAACCAGAAGAAAAAGTTTATGCTTCACACAAGTAACCAGAAGAAAAAGGCCACCTTTGGTGGGTATTTTTGGCGCCAATAACTCGAATTTGTTAGAAGCAGGTGTTGCGTTCTGTGAACTAATGAAAGAAGATTTGCTAGAGCTTAATTATAGTACATGTTTTTTTTGCTAACAGCGCCCACTCTATTGCATCCTCTAGGACCTCTACATCGTGTTGGATATTTACTATCTCGAGATAAATCAGGATTCCAGCATCAGACCTAGTGTTAACTGAATTCAAATGCCTGGGAATAGCCAAATCCCGCTGTACCATGTTGTGAAATTAGGGTAAGAAATCGCTCCAAGGCACGAATGAATCGTTGTCTTTTAATAATGTTTCCCCCCTCTACAGATCACTAAGGGTTTGCTTGAAAACTTTCTTTCAGGATACAATGGAGAATGTCTGTAGTGTATAGTGATTATACGGACAGGCCAGAAGAAACTCTTTGCTTACAGACAATGCTTAATCCTAAAGAGAAGACAGAAAACTTAATGTTTTTTATATCTTTTGTTGCTGGCAATGCATACCTATTTATAGGCAGTAAGGCATCAGTTGGTGACGTCCCTTCATATCGAACAGACACATCTCAGGTCAGTTCATACATGCATGTTCATATATGTCAGTTCATATATGTCTCTTCATACATGTCAGTTGGATTTTGAATCCACAAAACCAAGAGACACATTCCTAACAAGAGACAAAGCCTTTTGGCTTGATCCTTTCCTTGCAGCAACAAAAATAACACACAGTAAATGTATTCAAGTATATATTTTGTGAAAATCCTCCAACATTCCCCACCATTTTCAAAAATTTATGAACTAGAAAACAATAGAAAAAAAAAAACTAAAACGGGCTGCATCACCGAAGTAACTGCCTACGTACCCTTTCGGGATCAAGCCACCGTAGTTCATGCAATCGATTAAAACAGTATAATCGATATAGAGACTAAGCATCGTCGTAGGAATTAGCACATAGATGAAAGTAGCTTCTGGCTTTGAACTTTCACTTAGTGTGAATTACTCAAAGTTCAATCAAGGTGCTATGGTGAACTAGTCTGGAATCAAGGACCTTGTAGTGATTGAACCGGAGTCACTACACATGTTAATTCCCATTAGGAGAGTATAATTCTTTGTTCCTACGCGTTAATGGCCTTGCGTAATATCCCGATTTCACGAGTACTTTAGAGACGGTCTAATCTCATAGAAAACGGCCTCACTTTCTTACTCATATAGGTGAGTTTCACAATAAGTGATTCTGCGAGTCATTTATTCATACACAAACTCATTAAGGATTAATGTTAATCCATCCTAAACCTTGTAGAATTTATACACTAAAGGTTTTGAAATGGGATCTATGGAATACTTTAGTGTATCTCCATTGTCATACATCAACTTGTTAATACGCTTTGAACTTAGTATATATTTCAAAACTTAAGTAGGGTTCCTGTTGTGGTATGAATCTACATATACCTTAATCCCATTCCTTGAGATGTTGTCGCAATCATCTCTCTTGGCAATCCTTTCGTCAAAGGATCTGCTAAGTTTCTCTTTGATTCTACATAATCAATTGTGATTACTCCTCTCTTGAGTAATCCTCTAAGAAATTGATGTCTTAGACTAAGATGTCGTTGCTTACCGTTGTAAGTCTTTTGCAACCTTATAAAAGGTTGCTTGACTGTCACAGTGAACCATAATGGCTGGTGTAGGCTTCGTCCAGATTGGAATATCTATTAATAGATCTCTCAACCATTCAGCCTCTTTACATGCGTTTGCAAGAGCAATAAACTCTGCTAACATTGTTGAGTCAGAGATACGTGTTTGTTTCTTGGAACTCCATGATAATGCAACACCACCCATTGTGAATATCCAACCCAAATTGGATTTTGAGTTAGACTCAATATTATTCCAACTTGCATCACTGTAACCTTCAAGTACAGTGGGTTCACCTTGGAATTGTAAACCATAGTTTATGGTCCACTTCAAATATCTGAGAACTCTTGATACGGCATTCCAATGTTCTCTTCCTGGATTGCGTGTGAATCGATATAACACTCCTACATCGTATGCAATATCGGGTCTTGTGCAATGCATAGCATACATAAGACTTCCAATCACACTAGCATAATTTAACTGGTCAAAACACCTACCACTATTTTTCATCAATTTAACATTAGGATCTACAGGAAATCTTGCTTCTTTACAATTCGAGTGATTGTACTTTTTAAGGATGTTTTCAATATAGTGAGATTGTGTCAATGTAATTGATCCTTCGTTTCTCACTATTTTAATCCCTAAGATCATATTATCTTCCCCCAAATCCTTCATATCAAAATGGGATTCCAGAAACTTCTTTGTTTCGATCACACATTCTCTATTTGGTCCAAAGATTAACATATCATCTACATACAAGCAAATGAGAATACACATTATGTTCTTGTATGTAGAGTAGATACATTTATCTGCTTCATTCACTTTGAACCTATTAGATATCATCACTTTATTAAATGTTTCA
The DNA here is from genome assembly GCA_023531295.1 of Papaver armeniacum. Classification (NCBI taxonomy): domain Eukaryota; kingdom Viridiplantae; phylum Streptophyta; class Magnoliopsida; order Ranunculales; family Papaveraceae; genus Papaver; species Papaver armeniacum. Next base: position 189,152 of record JAJJWW010002131.1, on the reverse strand, counting down.
TGCCATTGCATAGGCGCTTGTTTTAGTCCATAAAGAGATTTGACAAGTTTACAGACTTTCTTCTCTAGTCCAGGCATAACAAAGCCCTCAGGTTGTTCCATATACACTTCCTCTTCCAAATCACCATTTAGAAATGCGGTTTTTACGTCCATTTGATGAACAACTAAATTGTGAGTTGAAGCAAGAGATAATAACACACGTATTGACGATATTCTTGCTACAAGAGTGTATGTATCAAAATAGTCTATACCATGACGTTGGGTATAGCCTTTAGCAACCAACCTTTCTTTGTATTTTCTAATAGAACCATCAACATTATATTTTCTTTTGAAAATCCATTTGCTACCTATTGGTTTACAACCCGGAGGTAAATCTACCAATATCCAAGTACCATTAGACATTATAGAGTTTTTCTCATCGTTAATTGATTCCTTCCAAAAGATAGCATCACGAGAAGTTATTGCGTCTCTATAAGTATAAGGATCCGAGTTGTCACTAACATTCACCTTAGTTTGGTGTGTAATATTATGAATATTACCTTCTAACAAACATGTCGTCACGAAGTCAGGACCATAAGTTTTCGCAATCCTTCGTCTCTTACCTCTTCGTGGATCTATAGTGACTTTCGGTTCTACTATACCACTTGGACCAGCAGTGACACTTGGTTCTACTATATCCTCACGAGTCCTTTTGGAACTACCGGAGACTATATCTTTAGAAGATGATTTGTTCATATGCTCAAAGAATTCAGCGTCAATGGATTCAATAATATCATATGAATCTAATTTCAAGAACCTATAGGCGGTACTATTCTTTGCATAACCAATAAATACACACTTATGGGTATTATTTTCTAACTTGGTCATTTCTGGGTTTGGTTTTCTAACATAAGTAAGACATCCCCATACCTTCAAACGTTTAAGATTAGGTACTCGATTTAACCATAGTTCATATGGAGTTTTGTCAATCCTTTTAATAGGAACTCTACTAAGGATATAACATGCACTAAGAAGTGCCTCACCCCACCAACAATCGGGCAGTCCAGAACTTATCAACATACAATTAACCATATTCACTAAAGTTTTATTTTTTCTTTCCGCAACACCATTTGATTCTGGTGAATAGGGTGGTGTATATTCATGGATTATTCCATTTGATTCGCAGAATTTCTCCAATTCTTTATCTTTATATTCACCCCCTCTATCAGAACGAAGAACTTTAATTTTACGGTTTAACTGATTTTCAACTTCTGCCTTGAATATTCGAAACTTGCTTGTTGCTTCATCTTTACTTTTCATTAAGTATACATAAGCGTATTTCGAATAATCATCAATGAATGTTACAAAGTATTTGTTTCCTCCACGCGAAACTTTACTATGCAAATCATCTACGTCTGTATGAACAAGACCAAAAAGTTCTCCTGAGGATTTAGTTACCGACTCATGTGACTTACAAGTAATCTTGCCTTGCACACATATTTCACATTTATCAGTATTTTCAATATTGCACTTAGGGATGAGTCATAGTTTATGCATATTTCTAACAACGTTGTAATTAACATGACCTAATCTACCATGCCATAAAGGAATAGACTCAACAATATAAGAAGAATCAGATTTTATTAAATTCATACAAAACATGCCGTTACAGTAGTATCCCTTGCCAATAAATACATTATTCTTGGACATTATAAGATTGTCCGACTCAATAACTAACTTAACCCCTCCCTTATTAAGACGACCTCTAGAAATTAGGTTTTTCACCATATCCGAAACATGAAAAACATTGGACAAAGTGAGAACTTTTCCAGAAGTGAACTTCAAATCAACATTTCCGATTCCAGCGACATTGTCACGAACATCGTTGCCCATTCTAACTTCTCTTGGTGTTGTGCACTCTTTGTAAGTCTGAAATTGAGACTTATCATTGCATATATGAACGGTAGCACCATAGTCATACCACCATCCATCCTCAACTCTAACTGAATTGGTTTCCTCCACAACAACAATTAGTTTGGGTTCACTTTCAGATTCAGTTACTGTATTGATTTGATTCTTCTTGTCTTTCTCGTCCTTAATACGAGCCATGCACTCTCGTGCATAATGACCAGGGTTCTTACAGTAATAGCAATCACCTTTGGGTTTCTTAGATTTTCCAGTCTTGTTCCCATGGGGATTTGACTTTCTTTTCTTCCTATTTTTGTAATTCTGGGAGGATTCCCCTTGAAACACATTTGCTTTCTATGTATCATGGTCATTCTTCTTATCTCTCTTACGAGATTCTTCCTCAATACGTAGATGACGTATAAGGTATTCCAGGGTATGGGTTTTCTCCTCATGCTTCAATTTCTTCTTGTAGCTATTCCAACTGTTAGGTAATTTTTCAATTACAACACCAACTTGGAATGCTTTAGGAAGATCAATTTTAGCACCCTTGATTTTACTGACAAGGAGACCTAACTCATGTGCTTGGGTAACAACAGAATCTGAATCATTCATCTTATAATCAATGTAATTGCTAATTAAAAACTTTTGGTTACTTGCCTCTTCAATGCGGTACTTCTTGTCCAGTGCATCCCACAATGCCTTTGCTCCTCCTTTAATGGTTCGATGTGCACTATATACACTACCATCAAGTCGATTCAAGATACCCTCTACATAAGAAGTCATCAGTCTTTTGCTTTTGCCTTTGTTCTTTCAATTCCTTTTTCTTTGCCTCATCATCACCTTCTTTTTCTTCAGGGATTGGTTTAAGGTCGTCGCTGATGATGTAACTCAGATTGACAGTAGTGAGAAAGAACAAAACCGTTTCCTGCCAACGGGTAAAGTTGTTTCCATCAAATCTTTCAAGACGAGTGAGATACTGGTTCATTACTTGAAGAGATTGCACTGTCCTAGTGAGCGATAAATCTTGTACGGTAGACATTCTTAAAACTGTTGTGAAATTAAGGTAAGAAATCGCTCCAAGGCACGAATGAATCGCTGTCTTTTAAGAATGTTTTCCCCCTCTACAGATCACTAAGGGTTTGCTTGAAAACTTTCTTTCAGGATACAATGGAGAATGTTTGTAGCGTATAGTGATTATACGGACAGACCAGAAGAAACTCTTTGCTTACTGACAATGCTTAATCCTAAAGAGAAGACAGAAAACTTAATGCTTTTGATATCTTTTGTTGTTGGAAAAGCATACCTATTTATAGGCAGTAAGGCATCGGTTGGTGACGTCCCTTCATATCGAACAAACACATCTCAGGTCAGTTCATACATGCTTGTTCATATATGTCAGTTCATATATGTCTCTTCATACATGTTAGTTGGATTTTGAATCCACGGAACCAAAAGACACCTTCCTAAAAAGATACAAAGCCTTTTGGCTTGATCCTTTCCTTGCAGCAACAACAATAACACACAGTAAATGTATTCAAGAATATATTTTGTGAAAATCCTCCAACATACCAGACTATTAGCCAAACATGAATAGGATTCCGGTAAATCTTGACAACCTAACGAATAGGATCTAGTTCTTCTCTCTCCTCTTTGCGAATCGGGCGATTGTCAGATTCAACTCAGTTTTTTGAAATCTCTCAAAATATGAACTGTTGATTATCTCTTTGCTTTCTTGTTTTCCTTGAATCATTCATTGCTTTATTGAATTTTTGTGATGATTTAATTCTTTTCCTGTTTATTTTGTTTGTGTTGCAACTTTTTAGATTTAAAAATCCTTTTGAAATCGAGTATGTAACAGTGACTATCTCAATCTTCAATTCATCTCTCGCTTATGGATTTTCAACAGAAAATCTACATTATGCAGTGTTAATTTGGTCTTTAGTTAATTTTTTCTTTACCTCTTATTCTGTTAAAATTAAAACTTCTTTCTGCAATTAGTATGGATAACTAATTTTAAAATCTACCCCCTTGTGTTTTTACAGATTGTTTGTCCCTGATGACGTTGGCATGGTTTTTTGTATTAGTAATAGCGTTGACTGTTGTTGTTCTTTTTCTTGTGGAAGCTTCGATTTATCCTGTAAATTGATGAGTTGGATAACCGACTTTGTTTTACCGCAAGTGCACGGTGTCAAAAATAGCACACAATAGCAAGCACGGTTCGTTCCCTCAAGGAGTGCGAAAACTACTACTAATCAATATTAGAAATTTACTAGTAACATGTCAGGGATTCAAGAATCCCTTTATAGAGTTAAATTTATTTGTATTCTATTTCAAAGTCTCATATTACTCATATAGGGCAGCAACACACAACATCCTACATGGAAGGTTTATCGACGAGAAGCTCAATTATAGTTTTCAAAAGATATGTTTGGTCTCGACCTAAAAGTCGATATTCGTAGCACTAACTATACATGGCATAGATAGTCCAAGAATTAGCATAGACAATAATTAATCAGGTCTAGAATGGAATGGTTTAGTACCGAACTATGAAATATACTTGGCATAAAACATGAAAGGGTTATAAATCAAAACCATCAATTGAGACACTCAAACATTCATTAAGCACTAAAAACTGACTTTGTTTAAGAACACAAATTAAACTTAACATCTACAAGTTCATCCGTCGCCCTAACATGGAAAACTAGCAAAACATAGCAAGAAGAAAAGTAAAACAGCAAACCCTAGTTCTCTTCCCTGTTGACGGCCTCCCCTCGAATCTGCATCAACTCTAGTAAATATAGGTGCTGCTGTAGCTTCCAATTAGACCTAGCAGACAATACGCCAAGGCCCAATCCATTCCAGTCCGTTGCTAGCTCCAGCTGCTTCTCAGTAGGACACGGTCCATAACCTTCTTAACCAATGCCATTGCTAGGTATCTGCACCTGTGGTTACCAGTTGCAAATTGTGACCAACACCAACCAATCAACTCAAATATTCTCTGACCATCTGAACATCACCACTTCCTATCTCCAAAACCCTTTCAAGTTCGAGTACAGCATCATCACCTTCTTCCACTGATAGCCGAGCAAATCTACTATCCCCACAACACATTTAATCAGACATGGGCCATAACCAGTATTATTCAGCTCGCTCCTAACTTATCCCGTGTATTTGTAAGGCAAACAACAACAACTTCCATCTCAGAACCGAGCTCCATTGCTGCTGTTTCAGTTCGATCCCATCTCCATTCTCGCCTATGAACAGTACATAGCCACCACTGAATGCGATTATTCTCGCTCCCAATTGACACCATCTTCCCTCATTCAAACCTACAGTACCTCTCTCCATCTTCACACCATTCATTCACTGTAAACACCAGCCAGAATTCTTAGCTCGTTGAACATTCTTAGCTCAAACATTCAGGTACAGACTGTGGATCGAACCCACAACACCAACGTCTCCATTTCCCTGAATTACACAACACCATACCCCAACTTCGCTGTCATGTTCTTCCCTTCAATCGACCAACACAAATTGATTTCAAAACACACAAAATCTAATTGATGTTTGAGCGGCAGCAAATTAGATCTGGGACTGATTTTCCAGCATACAATTCATACCAGAAATGACCCTAATGTTTGCTGATTCGAACCCCATACAAAACCCATCTTTATTCACTTTCAAGACCTGTACCGCCACCACTTAATCCTCCAAATTCAGACCTAATTCACATCTCGAATCAAGCCAATTTCTTCTCAATCGAATACCACGAGATACTACAATTTCGATCTAAACTTGGATTGCATACAAGACCCCCTAATTCCTTCTTCATTTCCTTCTCAAATTCCAAATCAGACTCACATTTCAGACCACCAAACACCATGGCATCAGTTCTCAAAGACAGCTACCATGAGACCCAATCTTGGACAACACAGAAATCCCCAAAACAATCGAAGCCAAAAACCCCTATTTCAGATCGTGAACAGAACCCATAGATCCATCGTTGTTGCTGTGGCTACAATGAAATTCCCATCATTGAAGTCTTCATCTTGATTTGGTAGCGGCTGTTGTAGCTAATCACCATCTTCCCTCACTTGAACAATCTCTAGTTCTTTGTAAGATTTGTAGTTGCACCAACAGATGTGAAAGAAAACTAAGAGAAAAAGAGGAAATGAAATTTTCTCTTGTTTTGAGAATATAAGATAAGAGACGTGGTGTACAGGTTGCCACGTCTTCTATTCCTCTTAGTCCCACTAGTGCGACTGACATGCTTGACAGAACAAAGAAAATTCTTTGTTTTGTGAACTGAAATCTCTGGCCATGAAATGGCAGGCTGGTGCGGCCATGAGTTGTTGGCTTGCCAGCCCACAAGCTCTAATTTAGCACAGACTCCTTTGGCAATGCAAGGCGCAAGTGCCAATTTTAGCTTCTAAGCCATTTATCCTCCGGGTGAACGGATTTCACTTGTAATTCCTGTAAAAGCTCTAAAATATAATTATTAGCGACCTATCAAGACCTAGCTAGTATAAATGTGGGTATAAAAATGCCACACTTGCGTGCTTATCAAATTCCCCCACACTTACATTTTGCTAGTCCCGAGCAAAACAAAAATTAGACCCGCTCAACAGCTGATCATATACAAAACTTCAAGACCCGCTCAACAACTGGTCATCATGATTTTTTTTTATCTTTTTTTTAGAGACCCGCTCCACAGCTGGTCATAATATGATAAGAAAAAAATAAAATAAAATAAAATAAAAACTAGACCCGCTCCATAGCTGGTTATGAAATGCAATAGGCTCAAATAAACCTTTTTTTTTTTTTTACATACCCGCTCCACAACTGGTCATAATATGATAAGAAAACGAAAAATATAATAAACCCGCTCCACAGCTGGTCATCACATGAAAGTGAATAGCCGCTCCACAGCTCCCCCACACTTGAATCTTACATTGTCCTCAATGTAAGTTGAGTCATTCAAAGTAAAATTCAAGGTGGAAAATTTCTTAAATGCGGTAGGCAAATAAATTAAAAAAATAAAAGATGGAGTAAAGGAAACAAATCTGATGGGTTGACTCCCATGAAGCAAATAATATTTATTTCCCAGCTTGCGCGCATCAAGTAATCTCATCCGAAGTGAAGAATGATGCATAACAACAACCTGCCAGCATATATGTAAAGCCTGAAAAGCTAGGGATCAACCCAACACACAAGTTCAGCTGCAAATAAGAGCCTGCGAAAACTACAATCAGCCAAACATATGTGAAAATCCACTCCCTGTGCAAAACAGTCCATAATAATCAAGTCATACTTTATCGGGATAAGTAAATTATTCACACACAAAGGTACAGATTGTTCCGTAGTGTTCATTCGGAGCCCAGACACTAAATCTGGTTCAAGATCAACTGAAATATTTTCAGTAGACAAACTACCTTCACTAGATATCGGAGGAAGCAATGCACTAACACTAACAATAGGCATCGGAGCATCACTCTCAGCAAAATTATCTAAGCGTAGATCTAGTGTCTTAAGTTCATCAAAAGCAACAACTCCTAAATCTGGGTCTAGGTCCGCGGAAATAACTTCTGTTGTTAAGTTACCTATATTACCCATTCTTTTGAAGCCATTTGGTGGCAGTAGTATTGGAGGATCAAATGCATTGACAATATCAATTAGCATAGGGTCATCAGAGTCTGCAAAATGGGCTAAACAAGTGGATAGTGGTTCAAAATCAGCAGTCCAAGTTAACTTCCCTGTATCTATTGGCTCCACATTCATACTTGCATCTTGAGAACTATTAGATGGATCAACGAAAAATGGACCTATTGTAGCAATAGTTTCATGCCTAATGGGATCTTTAGAATCAGCAAAATGGGATAAGCCAACAGATAAATATTCATGTTCGCCGGAACAAATTACCTGACCCGCATCAATCTATTCAACATTCTCAAAAATATTCAGAGAATCACAAGATGGATCAGCGAAAGTTGTGCATAGTGCAGAAACAGTATCATGAATAACCATATCGTTATCATCTTCAACTAAGTAACCTGTATAAATCTCACAATTCAAATGATTAGAAGATTTCTCATTATACACATTTATTGCCTTTGAGTCGTTAAACTCAACAGTAGCATCCTCTACATACGCAGGTTCTTCTACATCAAAATTATTTGAACTTTGAGAATCTTGGGTATCCTCACCTCCACTCAAAACTTCTACAAGTTGATCATCATCGGTTTCTTCCTCAGACGAATAATCATTATAGTCTGAAGTACAATTAGATAGGGATTGTGACTGGTTTGGGAACCAAATCTGTTTCTTCTCTAACTGTTTAGTCATTTGACCTACTTGATATTCAATGTTTCTAAGGCTTTTTGAGTGGTCTGTTGAAGTTGAGAAGTTTCTCGACTAATTTTTAGTGTATTATGAGTTAATAACCTTAAGCTATCTTCCAAGCTCAAACTCCTATAGTCTGAAACCTCATTGTTCTGCCAATTCAAAGATCGTTCACCTACCTCATGCAAATAATTATCCCCATTGTATTCAGTTTGGTACATGTGTGAATAATCAAAGTATTTTGTGGAACACGAGTTACTATAAACCAGATTATTATTTTCATATGACCTTTGGTTTTCTAGCATCTCTATCCGTCTTTCCAAACTAGCTATATTTTGGTTGAAAATTTCAGCATGTGACAAATCATCCTGATGGTAACTTTGATACTCATGTGAATAATCATCATTTTAGAAGTAATGCTGATAAGGATTTCCATACCTGAGACGATTTTGTTCCCGAATCTCCTGATATTGTGGTCCATACCTGTATTCTCCGAGAGGCCTGGACTCATCCTCTCGATAAACATCATCGCCGCAAAAAGAGTACCTGAAAAGAAAATTCTAAAATAAAAAGATGAAAAGAAAATAAAAGAGAAAATACACTATGTACAGAAACTAGGACTAGAAAATTGAAGATATCAATCAGAGAGTATTCTGCAACCACTCCCCTGCAGCGGCGCCAAAAACTTGATGAGTCGGATACCCGACTTTGCTTTACCGCAAGTGCACGGTGTCAAAAATAGCACACAATAGCAAGCAAGGTTCGTTCCCTCAAGGAGTGCAAAAACTACTACTAATCAATATTAGAAATTTACTAGTCAAAGTAAATAAATATGTAGATGATCTAAGCTAAAGAATAAGATTACTGTGGACAAAAATAATTATCAGAGGTGACAGACATGTCAGGGATTCAGGAATCCCTTTATAGAGTTGAATCTATTTGTATTCTATTTCAAAGTCTCATATTACTCATATAGGGCAGCAACACACAACATCCTACATGGAAGATTTATCGACGAGAATCTCAATTATAGTTTTCAAAAGATATGTTTGGTCTCGACCTAAAAGTCGATATTCGTAGCACTAACTATACATGGCATAGATAGTTAAAGAATTAGCATAGACAATAATTAATCAGGTCTAGAATGGAATGGTTTAGTACCGAACTATGAAATATACTTGGCATAAAACATGAAAGGGTTATAAATCAAAACCATCAATTGAGACACTCAAACATTCATTAAGCACTAAAAACTGACTTTGTATTAGAACACAAATTAAACTTAACATCTACAAGTTCATCCGTCGCCCTAACATGGAAAACTAGCAAAACATAGCAAGAAGAAAAGTAAAACAGCAAACCCTAGTTCTCTTCCCTGTTGACGGCCTCCCCTCGAATCTGCATCAACTCTAGTAAATATAGGTGCTGTTTTAGCTTCCAATTAGACCTAGCAGACAATACGCCAAGGCCCAATCAATTCCAGTCCGTTGCTAGCTCCAGCTGCTTCTCAGTAGGACACGGTCCATAACCTTCTTAACCAATGCCATTGCTAGGTATCTACACCTGTGGTTACCAGTTGCAAATTGTGACCAACACCAACCAATCAACTCAAATATTCTCTGACCATCTGAACATCACCACTTCCTATCTCCAAAACCCTTTCAAGTTCGAGTACAACATCATCACCTTCTTTCACTGATAGCCGAGCAAATCTACTATCCCCACAACACATTCAATTAGACATGGGCCATAACCAGTATTATTCAGCTCGCTCCCAACTTATCCCGTGTATTTGTAAGGCAAACAACAACAACTTCCATTTCAGAACCGAGCTCCATTGCTGCTGTTTCAGTTCGATCCCATCTCCATTCTCACCTATGAACAAAGTACATAGCCACCACCAATGCGATTATTCTCGCTCCCAATTGACACCATCTTCCCTCGCTCAAACCTACATTACCTCTCTCCATCTTCACACCATTCATTCACTGTAAACACCAGCCAGAATTCTTAGCTTGTTGAACATTCTTAGCTCAAACATTCAGGTACAGACTGTGGATCGAACCCACAACACCAACGTCTCCATTTCCATGAATGACACAGCACCAGACCCCAACTTCGCTGTCATGTTCTTCCCTTCAATCGACCAACACAAATTGAGTCCAAAACCCAACAACATGTTGCTCCTTAATTTAATTTCAAAACACACAAAATCTAATTGATGTTTGAGCGGCAACAAATTAGATCTGGGACTGATTTTCCAGCATACAATTCAGACCAGAAATGACCCTAATGTTTGTTGATTCGAACCCCATACAAAACCCATCTTTATTCACTTTCAAGACCTGTACCGCCACCACTTAATCCTCCAAATTCAGACCTAATTCACATCTCGAATCAAGCCAATTTCTTCTCAATCAAATACCACGAGATACTACAATTTCGATCTAAACTTGGATTGCATACAAGACCCCCTAATTCCTTCTTCATTTCCTTCTCAAATTCCAAATCAGACTCACATTTCAGACCACCAAACACCATGGCATCAGTTCTCAAAGACAGCTACCATGAGACCCAATCTTGGACAACAAAGAAATCCCCCCCATAGATCCATCGTTGTTGCTGTGGCTACAATGAAATTCCCATTATTGAAGTCTTCATCTTGATTTGGTAGCGGCTGTTGTAGCTAATCACCATCTTCCCTCACTTGAACAATCTCTAGTTCTTTGTAAGATTTGTAGTTTCACCAACAGATGTGAAAGAAAACTAAGAGAAAAAAAGAGGAAATTAAAATTTCTCTTGTTTTGAGAATACAAGATAAGAGACGTGGTGTACAGGTTGCCACGTCTTCTATTTCTCTTAGTCCCACTAGTGCGATTGACATGCTTGACAGAACAAAGAAAATTCTTTGTTTTGTGAACTGAAATCTCTGGCCATGAAATGGAAGGCTGGTGCGGCCATGAGTTGTTGGCTTGCCAGCCCACAAGCTCTAATTTAGCATAGACTCCTTTGGCAATGCAAGGCACAAGTGCCAATTTTAGCTTCTAAGCCATTTATCCTCCGGGTGAACGGATTTCACTTGTAATTCCTGTAAAAGCTCTAAAATATAATTATTAGCGAACTATCAAGACCTAGCTAGTATAAATGTGGGTATAAAAATTCCACACTTGCGTGCTTATCAAATTCCCCCACACTTACATTTTGCTAGTCCCGAGCAAAACAAAAATTATACTCGCTCAACAGTTGATCATATACAAAACTTCAAGACCCACTCAACAGCTGGTCATCATGATTTTTTTTTATCTTTTTTTTAGAGACCCGCTCCACAGCTGGTCATAATATGATAAGAAAAAAATAAAATAAAATAAAAACTAGACCCGCTCCACAGCTGGTTATGAAATGCAATAGGCTCAAATAAACCTTTTTTCTGTTTTTTTTTTTACATACCCGCTCCACAACTGGTCATAATATGATAAGAAAACAAAAAAATATAATAGACCCGCTCCACAGCTGGTCATCACATGAAAGTGAATAGCCGCTCCACAGCTCCCCCACACTTGAATCTTACATTGTCCTCAATGTAAGTTGAGTCATTCAAAGTAAAATTCAAGGTGGAAAATTTCTTAAATGCGGTAGGCAAATAAATTAAAAAAATAAAAGATAGAGTAAAGGAAACAAATCTGATCGGTTGACTCCCATGAAGCAAATAATATTTATTTCCCAGCTTGCGCGCATCAAGTAATCTCATCCGAAGTGAAGAATGATGCATAACAACAACCTGCCAGCATATATGTAAAGCCTGAAAAGCTAGGGATCAACCCAACACACAAGTTTAGTTGTAAATAAGAGCCTGCGAAAATTACAATCAGCCAAACATATGTGAAAATCCACTCCCTGTGCAAAACAGTCCATAATAATCAAGTCATACTTTATCGGGATAAGTAAATTATTCACACACAAAGGTACAGATTGTTCCGTAGTGTTCATTCGGAGCGCAGACACTAAATCTGGTTCAAGATCAACTGAAATATTTTCAGTAGACAAACTACCTTCACTAGATATCGGAGGAAGCAATGCACTAACACTAACAATAGGCATCGGAGCATCACTCTCAGCAAAATTATCTAAGCGTAGATCTAGTGTCTTAAGTTCATCAAAAGCAACAACTCCTAAATCTGGGTCTAGGTCCGCGGAAATAACTTTCATTGTTAAGTTACCTATATTACCCATTCTTTCGAAGCCATTTGGTGGCATTTGTATCGGAGGATCAAATGCATTGACAATATCAATTAGCATAGGGTCATCGGAGTCTGCAGAATGGGCTAAACAAGTGGATAGTGGTTCAAAATCAGCAGTCCAAGTTAACTTCCATGTATCTATTGGCTCCACATTCATACTTGCATCTTGAGAACTATTAGATGGATCAACGAAAAATGGACCTACTACAGCAATAGTTTCATGCCTAATGGGATCTTTAGAATCAGCAAAATGGGATAAGCCAACAGATAAATATTCATGTTTGCTGGAACAAATTACTGGAAGGCAAAGGAAGTTACAACTCCAAGAGCAAGAGGAGATCCGTAATGATGCATTTGAAAGCTCAAGGATTTACAAGGAAAAGACGAAGGCATTTCATGATAGTATGATTACAAAGAAAAAAATTTGCATTGGGCAGAAAGTGCTTTTATTTAATTCTTGCTTGCAATTATTTCCGGGTAAATTAAGGTCACGTTGGATTGGACCTTTTATTGTGACTAATGTGTTTTCTCATGGTGCAGTGGAAATTCGTAGTTTAACTACAGGAAATGAACTTAAAGTGAATGGGAACCGGTTGAAACCATATTATGAGAACTTCTCTTCGGATGTCGTGGAAGGAGTTAACCTTGTGGAAGTGCTCCCTCTGGAGGAGTCGTAGAAAGCAAGGAGATAGTCGGGCTGACGACTTTAAACCAAGCGCTAAATGGGAGGCAACCCATACGATGAGTATTTCTTGTCTTGTTTTTATTTTTATTTTTCTTGTCTTTCATTTTTTTTTGTTTTCTGATTTCTTGTTACATTATAAGTATTTCCCACCTTGACTTTCTTTGGACGATTCAATTTACATTGAGGACAATGTAAAGTTTAAGTGTGGGGGAGTGGTTAAGCATTTGCATTGTAAATTTTTCATAAATTTTCATCTTTTGTGTAAAATAGTGAATAAAAAAAAACTCCAACTTGTGGTTAGTTTAGAGTCACATAGTATACATGTCGCTAAGATTACATCGAGATTCTCATAAGAGTGACTGAACTTAGAGATGACAGAGAACATGATCGGGTTTCTTAATTGTATGAGAGTTAAAGTTGGATTTATCCATCCCAGTGGCAAATAAGGTGCGGATCAATTCGGTATTAGAGTAGTGATCCCCTATAGTGGAGACTACCCATGTTACATCATGAGAGGCACCGACCTTCAATTCTTTGTACCTGTCTAAATGTGTGCTTTTAGAGTGTGTGTCACCGTACGTAAACTCCGGGTAGAATGGTGAGCTACCCAACCTCCCACCAATAGAAGCACTATTTTGATCTCTTGAGCGCTATTTTATCAATCATGATGGTGACATCGAATTGCTAACTTACATACCACTTGTATTCTTGTTCGCAGTTAGCACCATCCACTTTATCTCTCTCTACACCAAAAGATCCATAGAAACACCGTCATCATCCACAAGAGGAGCATCACAAATTCGAAGGAAAGTTGAAGACGTTCAAGGTTTACAAGCAACAATACATAAATGAGCAGATTTCAGATTCAAGTAAAGCAACAAGACAATGAGCAGAATTTTTACAAATTGAAGACTATTGTATAAGAGCGAAGATTATCAAGATGAGAGTTCGAGAAGTTTATGATATCAAGACATACAAGTTGTGAAGAATCAAGCGGTAAAGTACTTACACCATGGCCTTTGTACTTACATTTTTATTTTATTCGTATTTATTTTATTTTCTCTTGTCTAAAAAAAAAAAAGAGAGACAAGAGAAAATTCTTTAGGTTCATTACTAGTTTTATTGTTTTGTTTCGTTTTGTATTTGTTTTACTTTTCTTGTCTCATATATATTAAAAAAAAAAAAAAAAAAAAGACAAGAAAAGTGTGTTATATTTTTTGGTTTGTTTTTAGTTTTGTTCTTTCAATAAAGCCAATGGAATGAAGAAATATATATAATGAAGTTTCAAGCAATAAGAAATTAGAGGAAAGAATCACATTGTCAAGATTCTATGGAGTTCAAGAGTTATCATCAAGAGCTGAAGACCGAAGACGAAGATGAAGACAAGGATTGAAGACCGAAGACGTTTCTATGGATGATATGAGAGTGGTGCTAGCTGCACGTCGAACGGATAACGAGGTAAGTAAGCATATTCCAACCTTCGTTAAGTGGTTGATTTCCTTTCTTAAAGATCATCAGAAAAATGGGTTTTCAAAAATAAATAAAAGATGTGGGTTTTCAAAACGATTCGGAGGGTTATGCCTTCCTACCATTCAACGTGTCGCAGGATTCTCTCTTCATTCCTACCTGGACACATGTGTGACCCATAAAAAAGTTGTTTATTATTGAGAGCAACTTCATAAAACCCTTTCTTGTGAGGTAGAGTCGAGACTTTTGATCACTCCGAACCCGAATTTCTTTCGAGAAGGGATTATTATTTCTCTCTCAACTTTTAAGGATGGGATTGTGTTCATATATGTGTCTAACTTCTTATTACTAGTGTGCAGAATTTCTATGTCTTCTTAGCGCGTTGGATGCTATCATTACGGAGAACTAGTAAGTTGGAAAAGTAGGTTTTGTGGGTATATCTCTAGTAAGCCCTCACGAGACTATAACTCGTCCAATAGGGACACCTAGGGGTTTAAAGGCTTGTTATACATGTTAAGTATGATCGTAGCCTTGACGAACCGAAGTTGTATGTATGTTTTAGGATTGTTTTGTTTGATTTGCTC
The DNA here is from genome assembly GCA_023531295.1 of Papaver armeniacum. Classification (NCBI taxonomy): domain Eukaryota; kingdom Viridiplantae; phylum Streptophyta; class Magnoliopsida; order Ranunculales; family Papaveraceae; genus Papaver; species Papaver armeniacum. The sequence goes on along the minus strand of JAJJWW010002131.1, from coordinate 173,953 downwards.
GAGGACTAGCAAAGTCTAAGTGTGGGGGAATCTGATAAGTGTCATAAACACCTTCATTTATATCTATAGTTTATGCTTTCTTTGCTATTTTTCTTGTGAATTATGTATCTTATGTGTGAGTTTGATTTTATTAGGTGCAATGGAGTCATTGGGAGCAAAAGAAGGAGAAATCATTCATTTGGAGCGAAAATGGCAAAAAGGCCAATTCACATGCGAGTAATACTTGGAGCCAGTTGAGGTTATGCAGTAAAAGAGGTGAAGAATGAACTGTCAGTTCCGCGGAACTGACAGTTGAGCTAGAAAACAGAATAGGCGGTCAGTTCCCTGAAACCGACAGGCCACAAATATCACTTTGGTGTCCCTTATCCTTCAGTGGGTGCCTATATCAATATTCATTCCTACACTTACCCCAAATCGTACTTCCTCTCGATCATTATTTTTCCTGAACCATAAATTGAGAGAGAGAGAACAGAAAAATGGTGGCGGCTGCTGTGTGTCTGAGAACAGCTGAGAGAGATCAGATCGAGAGATTCAAGGAAAGAAAATGGAAGAGATTGAATGGGTGTTGAGTGTAAATCGATTTGATTCTGAATGGTTTTTGGGCTAATTGGTGAGAAAAATGAGAGGGGTTTTGGATCTCAGACATACACAGAGCTGTAGGTGGAAACATGAAGAAATGGAGGAAATCTGAAGGCGGTTTGAGATGGAATGATTATGGGGTTTGTTAGATGATGGGTTTGCTGTCGAGATCTAATAGCTGAGGTATTTGATCAGTTGAGGGTTTGTGAAGAACTGAAAGAAGGAAGAAATCAGGGCTTGAAATGGTGAAATTGGGAGAAGAACTGGTAGTGAAATTGGTCGATTCTGAGATGGGTTTGTTACTGAGCTAACAGGGAAACATTGGATCTATTTTAGGGGTTTGGAGTTAACTGATTGCAGAGAAGAATTGCGGTCAAGGCCTGAGTTGGGTGGTGAGCTAAATTGCCAGAGAAATTGCTCAATTCCGGTTGTGTTAGCTCTAGTGCAGGTTGCACTGGTGGTTTTGGTAATCCTGTAATGGTTGTGCAGGCATGAACTAAAATGCGTACTGGTGGTTAAGAATGGAGTGTCCTAGTGTTGCTGCTGGAGAACTTGGATGCTTTTAGTGCCAATGGCAAGGGACCGAGTCTTGGCGGTTAGCTGAGATGGGAGTAATGAAGCTGCTTTAGATGAATGTTAGTTTTACAGTAATGCAGGTGGTGATGCTGATACATTGCAGCTGGAATTGGAGATTTGAACTAGTGGTATAGCTGGTGATGCAATTGGTTACGATGGAATGGTGCTGCTTCAAGGAGATGGATGTGATGCAGTTGGTGGTTTCTGGTGTGCAACAGAAGTTACAGGAGCAGCAAGGGTTGTTGGTTTGAGGTAGCAATGAAGTTGTTGGTGGTGATACTTAACTGCAGGAAGGTGCAGGCTTGAGATAATGGGTGTGACAATGGAGTTGAACTGAGGCTAGAAGTTGAGTTACAAGGGATTGGAGATGGAGTTTAGCCTGTGGTGTGTTTGTTTGGTCCGAAATGGGAGAATTTGTAGATGCAGCTCTGCACAGATGGAGTTAATTGCAGTTGCATAATAGGTTTCGACAGTACAGCTGAGAATGGTGGTGCAGTGTAAGACTCAAGGAAATGGCGGTAATGGTTTGAGCAGTCGATGGCCTTGAAGAGATGGTGCATATGGTGGAAGGAAATTGAGTAGATGTTGGTTCCACTAATGCAGCTGGAGATGTAAAGCAAGGGCAGGAGATGATGAACTGAAATGGCATAGCAGGATTTGAAATGGAGTTGGGCAAGACAATGAAGCTGAATGAGTATGAGCTGAAATTGCAGAAGTAGTGGTGATGGTTTTATGATGTACATAGGTTTGCAGGAATGGAGAGCAAGCAACTGGATGGTATTGGTGTTAAGTTTACTGTTTGTACCCAAAATTACTTTTGAGCACAAAACACGATGAATGGATTATTTGGTGTGAATTTAGGGTTGGAGGCGAATTGAAGAACACATAAAAGTGACACAGGTTTTTACGTGGTTTGGCAAGATGTGCCTACGTTCACGGATGAATCCCCTCGGGGAGTGATGTTTTTATTGATATGTAGAATCACAATGGATTTTTTCTGTGTTAGCTAGCCTCTCCTTTTTTTTCTTCCTCCATCAGAATTACATTTCTCTATATTTATACAATTTTGAACTAGCTCTTACCCTCATTATGAGGTAAACATAAATTTGTATTTATTTCCTCATGGAATTAATGTTGCATGAAACCTCCTGGATTTAATTGTGCATGAAACCTCCTGAAATTAATTCTGCATGAAACCTCCAAGAATTAATACTGCATGCATTAATTCTGCATATAACTCCCTGCATGCCTATTGACTTGCCTTGCATGCCTCCCTGTATTGATTTGCGGACCTCCCGTGTATTTTATACACGGTACAAACATCGCCCCCTCTTAAGCTCCAACTTGTTGGGGGTTAAGAATTTTGCTTTTCCTTCGCGTATAAAATACACGGGAGGCCCGAAAATCAATACAAGGAGGCATGCAGGGAGGATTAATGCCAGGAGGCATGCAAGGAAAGTTTCATGCGGATTAATGCCAGGAGGCATGCAAGGGAGGTTTCATGCAAAATTAATTCCAGGAGGTTTCATGCAAAATTAATTCCAGGAGGCATGCAAGGGAAGTAAATACCATTTATGTTCAGGATTGTATAAATAGAGGGAATGTAATTTTGAATAAAGGGGAGAAAAAAGAGAGAAAAAATCTATTGTAATTCCATAATCAATATCAACACTACTCCCCAAGAGGATTCGTCCGTGGATGTAGGAAAACCATGCCGAACCACGTAAAATCTGCGTCTCATTTCTTTATTCTGGTTTCATGTTTTTAACCCCGTTTACATCAACAACACCAAAATCATCGTGCTTAGTGCCCGAAAATATTTCTGGGTGAAAACATTGGCGCCGACTAAGGTGATTCGAGTGAAAGAATCGTGTTCTTTCCATCGAGAAAAGTGTGGTACAAAACAAAAATATCATGCACGAGATTATGTTCAAAAATCAGATGCAAAAAAAAAAAATTAGGGTTGAAGAAACCGTTGCGAGGTTGAAGAAACCGTTACAAAGGATGAAGAAATCGTTGCGAGGATGAAGAAACTGTGACCAAAACAGCAGCAGAAACAGTATCTGAAAGCAACAGAAATAGGTGTTGCAGATGTGACAAAAACACCTTCTCCCAAGCTAAGCAGCTCAAAGCCGAGCCGAGCTGTTCGAGCCGCTCCGAGATGAGCCAAGCTGTTCGAATCAAGCCGCCGCGTCGAGCCAAACCGTTCCAAGCCGAGTCGTTCGGGCCGTCAAGGAACCAAGCCAAGCCGTGAGCCAAGCCGAACTAGCTTGGATGTTTCAGCCCCAAATATAGACACCTTCAGATTTTTCTCCCCACTGTTTGGGCTTGGGCTTGGTCTTCAATTTTGTTTTCTTGATAACTTCTTCGTTTTAAGTCCAAATTGAGTGATTTTTGGCTCGTTAGAATCGTTTTTCAATTCCCTACAGCATGGACGCAAAACTTTCTGTGTTCGAGAAACTTTTATGTGCACTTGGGGCAGCAACATGATCGAGTTCGAGATGAGGATTGCATAGACCCTTCAATATTTAGCCTTGCATCACTTCGCAAGCACCTAAAGCCTCACCTTGCACGTGAGCACATAAGTCTTGCTTTTATCGCAAGCATAAAATCTCGTCTTGCACGCGAGTATGAAAGACTTGCAGCTTGGCAAGCATAAAGTCTCGTGTGAACCACGAGCCCAATGCCCGATATTGGTCCAAAGACTCGTACTTAACACAAGCAACAGCCAGCCTGCCCGAGCAGCAAGCGCTAGCCTTGTTACGTTGAGAGCAAAAAGCCTTGCCCCAGCCGCAAGCACACACTACATTCTACTCAAGACTCGACTAGATATCGAGCATCACAAGTCCACCACGTGGCAAAAAGTCTCGCCTAGCACGTGAGCAAATTTTATTGCAGGTTATCATAGTTGGGGGCGTCTTTGTAATGTCTCTACTCACGCTTGGGGGCGACTGGCGAGTTACGTCATCGACGATCGACGCGAAGGAAAAACAAAATTCTTAACCCCCAACAAGTTGGAGGTTAAGAGGGGGCGATGTTTGTACCGTGTATAAAATACAGGGGAGGCCCGAAAATCAATACAAGGAGGCATGCAGGGAGGATTAATGCCAGGAGGCATGCAAGGAAAGTTTCATGCGGATTAATGCCAGGAGGCATGCAAGGGAGGTTTCATGCAAAATTAATTGCAGGAGGTTTCATGCAAAATTAATTCCAGGAGGCATGCAAGGGAAGTAAATACCATTTATGTTCAGGATTGTATAAATAGAGGGAATGTAATTTTGAATAAAGGGGAGAAAAAATAGAGAAAAAATCTATTGTAATTCCATAATCAATATCAACACTACTCCCCAAGGGGATTCGTCCGTGGATGTAGGCAAACCATGCCGAACCACGTAAAATCTGCGTCTCATTTCTTTATTCTGGTTTCATGTTTTTAACCCCGTTTACATCAACAACACCAAAATCATCGTGTTTAGTGCCCGGAAATATTTCTGGGTGCAAACATTTACAGTGATGCCATGAACTTGGACAAGACTGGTATGCAGTGAAGCTGGTGCAACTGGCTCCTGGTGGTCTGTCCTGTAAACTGAAATGGTGAGAATTGTTACTGGAGTTGATTGAAGCTGCAATGGCAGTTGGTTTGATTTGGAGAAACTGAAGCTGAAATGAAGTGTTAGATACATGGAAGAATTGATGCTGCAGCTGTTAAGAATGATCAACCATCATGACTGGATGCGCACCGGTGTTGCGCAATGATTGTGCAACACAACTCTGGCCTGCGCAAATGGCTTATGCCATGGCAACTGAACTGAGTCAGCCCAGTTAGCTCACCTGAATAGCTGACTCGATTCTGACTCATGATCTTACTGAGTTAGTCAATTGACTCAGTTGACCCGACCGACTTGACTCGTTGACCGGTGGCCGGGTGGACTTTGCCGGTCACCTCAACTAATTTTCGGTTACTTTTCGGCCAAGTTCCGGCGTGGAACCAGTCTTCCGGCGACGTATTTTTTGTATATTTTCTACATGGTTTTTTTCTCACATATGGGCTTGGTGGATTTTCATCTAATGGACTTTGAAGACTAGACCTAATTTTGGAAAGCAAAGGAATATAAAAGGAAAGACTTTTACAACTTTGAGAGATCACGTATTATTCTTGGAGCTAAGGAGAGAGCCGCTTTTGTTTACGCTACTAGGGTTTGCTTTTGTTTCATCTTCTTCTATTCAATTAATATTTTTTATGATGAACTCCATAGCTATGAGTAGCTAATTTAATATTATTGGTTAAGGATGTAGTCCTATTTCGAAAACTTGTGCTTGAGTTATGTATTAGTTTTCTCTCTTGATTTTCGTTCATGCTTCTACTGTTTTTATGATCACATGATTGATGTATTGTGATAGGATTAGATGCTTGCTTAGTTAAGTGTCCAATTAATTGAACTTGCATCCTTGTCCATAGCTATTTTAGGGTTTTTCATCGAGCGATAGCCCTGAATATAAGTAGCATGATATGTTTACGGTTTGTAGTGATACACTCTCGTAATCATATGTAGAGTTTGACCATTGTTCGAATTGTTATGCGCAATGTTTGATAATTGCATTGATTAGCCTATTTCTGAAACTTAATGCTCCTAGGAATTGAACTTAATTAGCGCAAGGCGTTAGGTTATTCTTTAGGTAGAATTCACATACGCAGCTCTAATGTGTGTGTTGATGAACTTGGGAAATTAATAGATTATCTTGCTCTCTTGATACTCTAGGCTTTTGATGATAAAGAGATTAAATTGTAATTCTAATCATATATGCAAGCACATGTCTAGGATTGAAGATGAATTCCTTGACCAATATCTTTCTCTATTGATTACTTTCTCCAATTTACTTTGCTTTTGATTTACTTTTATTGCTTAAATAAAAATCAGAAATCCCCTCAATTGGTTACTTTTAGGAAATTGAATACGTAATAACTAAAATTGCCTCTCTGTGGAAACGAACTTAGTCTTATCATATACTTTAGGAAAGTGAAATTATTTTTGACGCATACGACAGCGATCAACGGCCAAGGTCCGCCCTAGCAAAATCGTGCAACAACCTACCACTATGACAGACTTTGAAGGAAACCAAACCAACACGTATGGGTATGTCAATCTGAATTTATCTGTAGGGCCTGTCCAGTCAAAGGTGAAGTTCGAAGTCATAGAAAAGGAGTCGGACTGCCACATGATATTGGGGAGATCGTGGCTTCATGACAATAAGATTGTCCCTTCAACGTATCACCAGTGCCTAAAGACTATGTTAAATAAAGAAGTCGTCCGTATCCCAGCGTTGTTGTCTCCTTACGCACCGATATGTGGAGTGGAGTTGTTTGAGCCAAGAGAAACTCCACATGAAGAATCAGGCAGGTTTCATTGCATCCCACTCCCCACGTGGGCGTCAATCCAGGAGGAGGACCGACTTGCATCATTGAAGGCTAAGCCCCAATATGCCTTGACAGGACATCCCTCTTCGTCTGGTGAAGCTGCAACCCATGTTCACGCCAAGAGAGAGCGAACTTTCGTGGTGAGCCGTGATCAGAAAGGGAAGACCGTGTACCGATGCCGCTGTTAGCAATTAACAGGGGAGACTATTACCCAGTCTCTCCGCCCAATGGAATGCTACAACAACGAAGAGCCACAGGAAGAGGTGTTGGATGATCCACGAAAGTTGCAGGACGGCACCAAGTCCATGACTGATGAGCTCGAAATCGTTAATATTTGGAATGAAGAATCTCTCAGGCCTATCTCCATCAGCTCAACCTTGTCCACGGATGAACGCACGAAGCTCGTGCAACTTCTCAAAGAATACCAGGATATATTCGCTTGGACGTATGAAGAAATGCCCGGTTTAGATGAAAAATTGGTCACCCATCATCTGTATGTCATACCTGGATCCAAGCCTATCAAACAGTCCCCGAGGAAATTCAGGCATGAGGTGGAAGAACAAATCAAGACTAAGATACAGAAGTTGCTAGCCGCTGGCTTTATTAAACCTATTCATCATCCGACCTGGTTGGCTAATGTGGTTCCTCGTCAAAAATAAAAAACGCGGATCAAAGCTTTGTGGATTTCGGAGACTTAAACGAGATGTTTGCCCCAAATACGATTTTCCTCTACCTAACATTGACATGTTAGTAGATGCCACCGACGACACCGGCATGTTCTCCTTCATGGACGGATATAGCGGGTACAATCGGAGATAAGGATGTACGAGCATGACACAAGTAAGACAAACTTTTTCGAACTCCTCCCGTAAAATTTTTATTATACTGTAATGCCATTTGGTTTAAAGAATGCCGGTACAACCTATCAACGCGCTATGACGGCAATCTTCCACGACATGATGCATAAGCAAGTTGAAGACTACGTGGATGATATAGTAGTCAAATCGAAAGCTCAGGCGGATCACACAGGAGTCCTACGACAAGTGTTCGAAAGGTGCCGTGAGTACAAATTGAAGATGAATCCTTTGAAATGTGCTTTCGGCGTTTCTTCAGGCAAGTTTCTGGGATTCCAGGTAACTGCTGAGGGGATCAAGGTGGACCCATCCAAGACTCAAGCTATCCTCACGATGCCACCGCCACGGACTGTGAAGGAGCTCCAAAGCTTCATGGGCAAAGTAAACTACATTCGGCGCTTTATACCTGGTTTATCCCAGGTAGTTGCTTCATTCACTCCCTTGCTGAAGAAAGGAGCAAGTTTCGTCTGGACCGCACTACAACATGAATCGTTTCAGAAGATTCAACGGATATTGTCGTCTCCAGCGGTCATGAAGTCTCATATCCAAGGAAGACCGTTGTGCCTCTATACCTCCTTCAGTGATACCGCCGTAGGGGCTTTGCTCGCTCAGGAGGATGATGAGGGGGTCGAACATCCCATATATTATTTCAGTCGAGTATTAAGAGACGCTGAACTCAGATATCCCAAAGTGGAGAAAGCATGCCTAGCCCTGATTCACTCTATTCAGAAGTTCAGGCATTACCTGCTGTCCAACAAGGTAGTGCTTATATCTAAATATGATCCTGCGAAGTTTTTACTTTCAAAGCCGGTCTTGATGGGAAGGTCGGCCAAATGGCTTCTCCAAATGTCAGAGCTAGACATAACGTGTGCATCACCAAAGGCTATCAAAGGACAAGTTGTTGCTGATTTATTGGCAGCGTTCGCTGGAGAAGGCACAACTGCACTACACGAGGATCTTCCCGGAGAATTTTCAGAATTCTCTGTTGTCGAAGGAGAGACATGGATTCTGTATTTTGATGGCTCCGCCACTCCTAGCAATAACACTGGTGGTGCAGGCGTGGTCCTAGTATCTCCAACCGGCGAAGTTTTTTTTCGCATTCCTTCAAGTTGGACTTTCAGTGCACCAACAACTCAGCAGAGTATGAACCCTTTCTAATAGGACTGTCAATAGCCAAACAAGCAGGGGCCACTCGCCTAGAGATAAGAGGTGACTCTAAGTTACTGATTAATCAGATGAATGGAGTGTATGCATTGAAGGAGGTAACGCTGGCCCCGTATCGATCAAAGGCGCAAAGATTATTAAATTACTTTGCTGGTGCAATCATAACCCATGTTGGTCGCAACAACAACAGACACGCCGATTGTTTAGCCACGCTGGCATCCAAGTTGCAGTTCGAAGGTTTAGAAGAAACCCTGACGATAAAGAGGAGGACGGTGGAATCAACATGGCTTTCACAATGCGAAGACACTGGGACCTGTGATTGGCGAACTCCTATCATTCTAGAGCTCAGCAGCTCGCTTTATCGAGGAAAGGTCGGTCTCAAAGCCTTGCAGAGCTTCTTCATGCTTCATGGTATGTTATACCATCGAAACCCGGACGGTTCCCTATCAAGATGTCTCGGAGATGAAGAAACGCAGCTGCAGCTTAACCGCGTTCACGATGAAGTTTGTGGACAAAAGTTGGTGGTAACGCTCTATCGACGTCTTCAACGCCTGGGCTATTACTGTCCAGAAATGGAAACCTAGTCTCGTTTACTTCAAAAGTCTTGCTCTAATTGCCAAGTGCTGCCACATCAATTGGAGGTTTTCAACGTAGGCTATGCTGGGGACCGGAGAGAACCATATAATAGCTATCTCCGCGATGGAGTAGCTCCTGCTAATCAAAAAAATGCTGTCAAGATGAAGCAAAAGGCGAAGCGATTTGTGTTTCACAAAGGGATCATGTATCGCAAAAGCTTTGGAGGCGATCTATTGCGATGCCTGGCTAAGATAGAGATTCCAACCATATTGAAAGAGATGCATAAAGGGGAACATCAAGGGAAGAGGAAACTGTTTCTCCAGATACACGAGAAATACTACTGGCCAACCATGGAGGAATATGCAGCTGCATTTGTTCAAAGCTGCCACGAATGTCAAATTCACGGAAATCTCATTCATGCACCTTCCACTCCTTTGCACTCGGTGAGTAGTCCGTGGCCATTTTACTGCTGGGGACTTGACATCATTGGGAAGATCAACCCGCCATCGTCAAAACAGCACGAGTATATATCATAACTTCAACGGAGTATTTTACCAAATGGGTTGAAGCCATTCCTCTACGAGGAACTACTGGAGCAACAATCGCGGCATTCATCAAGGAACACATCATTTGCCGGTTTGGTGTACCCAAGCACATCATCACTGATAATGGCACTCCTTTCTCCAACAAACAAGTACAAGAGTTGCTCGAAGAATACGGAATTAAGCAGGTCTTCTCCACCATCTACTACCCACAGGGGAACGGGCAAGCTGAAAGCACCAACAAGTCCCTAATTCGGATTCTCAGTCGAACGGTGCATGGTCATCCCAGGACATGGCATGAACAACTACCGATGGCGCTATGGGCATACCGAACATCACCTAGAAGTTCCATTGGGGTTTCTCCATATTCACTTGTTTACGGTGCAGACGCGATCCTCCCAGCAGAAATCAAGATTCCTTCAGCCAGGATTGCAGCATCAAGTGGGGTCCACTGGAACGAGGCTGAAGCGTCTAACTCCAGAATCGCCGAGTTAGACACTCTAGATTCCAGAAGAAGCAAGGCAGAGGAACATGCTCAGGTGTACAGAAATAAGATCTACAGAGCGTATGACAAGACTGTGAAGCCACGTGTTTTTAAAGTAGGAGATTTGGTCTTGAAGACAGCCAAGCACATTCAACAAGACATGTCTGCACCAAAGTTCTCTCCAAAATGGGAAGGTCCCTACGTGATTACCAAGGCTTACAGTACCGGCTACTACAAAATCATTAAGGTGGATGGAGGCAAGTTAGAAGCAGTCATTAACGGAAAATGGCTCAAGGCATACCATGCTTGATTATTGTCCCGCTACTGTCCCATGACATGACAATGTAGGCATTTTCATTACACATTTGAATTGCCAATCTATTCAGAGAAAAAAAACGTTAATAAAAAAAAAAACTTCATCCATCTACCAGAAACCAATGCAATTCATTTCTCAAGAATATGCAATTCATTTTTCAAGAATGTTCAAAAGGAAAATTGACAATAAGGAAGCATAGCTTAAAAGAGGCCATCCAGCAGATTGTAGTTCCTTGAGAGCATCATCTTCAGCCTAGTTTGGTATCTCTCCGTCCTATTCTTCAAGTTTTGAACTGCTTGCTCCACATTCTCTGATTCCGCAGTCAGGGGCTTCTCCTCCTCCAAGATAGCTTTCGCAGCAGGAACTACATTCACGAGGATACCAGCTCGATCAACCTTGATGATATCAAGGCGCTGCCGCAACCAGCCCACGTTGAACTCCATGGATTCACGGGTAGATACCATGTTCTCCCACTTTTCAAGACTTGATTCAGCAACGTTGCGAATAGAGATATTCTCCATCTCGACAATCATGGGAAGAAGGCAGTTTACCGTGGTGACCAAAGCAGATGAACAGTGTCGAACTACATTCCTGGTTGCGATGTGGCCATACTTTCTCCATATCTTCGTGTACAAACGCACAAACTCCTTCCGCACTAAAAATCCACCGACATCTCGGTAGATGGAAGATAGGCATTTCATGTGGATATCGAATGAAAGACCCGCGTTGGGGTATTCATAAGATGAGATACCCATATCAGCATCTTCAAGGTCCGCGGGGGTAGGCGTGTTTGAGTTTGAAGGAAGAGGACTAGTTAAGTCGTCGTCGTCGATAACCGTCACGCATGTTCCAGTAGGGTATCTCTGCAAAAAAAAAAAAAAAAAAAAAAGGATTGTTCGCTCGATCATGAAGAACAAGCAACTGTTCGGAAAAGAAGAGGAAAATAGAGACGAACCGGTATGACCTTCTTAACTCGGAGAACACGAGCAGGGGATTCATCATGAGGCTCAGATGCAGGTCGTGCACATTTAGCAGAAGACCCTGGATGGTATGAGTAAGACGATCCACTGTTGTTCGACATGATGAAGAGATGGAGTTTCTGCAAGGAAATCCTATCGCAAAATTGTAAAAGTGGTTCAAAACCCCTACATGTACATATACGCTGAGGAAACCCTAAAGGAAGACTAAAACGGCTGCGGCGAAGTCTACCCGATATACGAGGATTCAACACCGACCAAGTCGTGCTTTCTTCGAACCATAATCAAAGTCAGAGAAGCCGCTGGGTATGAGCGATTTGATCACCAATGTACAAACGCCCACGCTGGAGGAATCCCAATAGAAGGAAAATTCCTTTTCCTAGCTCGAACGCCCAAGAAAGGTCACCGGTCCCGTCCAAAGTTTCATGCATGTACCGCCGTGTTCACATGAACAATTGCTAGCGGTCGGTTAAAGCTTCTCCGGGTAAGCTTCCTTTATCTCGTCTTCTTACGTTGTATATGTCACCATCTAATGCATACCCCACAATAGTGTAACCATTACGTGCTAGGCAGGGGACTTAATGTTGATGGTGGATTTTAGTTCAGGGCTAAAATTGTAAAAGCCAAATTTTATACGCTGACATCCTGCAGAGGATAAGGCTATTTGATAAGTGATGAATACTTCTTCGCTTTATTAATTCACCTAGAATGGAGCATGTAGCAACAATCCCAAATGTTCTGTGAATTAAATACACAAAATTCATTCAGGATGGAGCATGTAGCAACAATCCCATATACCCTATGAATTTATATCGTTATTAATTAATGCATGATTAGCCTTGTATTTCCTGTGTTGTTCCCGCAAAACTCTCATTATTGGTGCGGCATGACGACTGAGTGTTGCTCTCAGCAGGGTAACACGAATCTCCAAGTGTCAATAATGAGGCATGCACGAAATATCCGTACATGCTACATCTCTCGGTGTGTTATACTAGCCCGATAGAGCATACATCTCTCGGTGTGTTATACTAGCCCGATTGAGCATATTTGAATTTGGACTGTCCATATCAGTCTCGAAACAATCACGACCACGCCAGGTTGGCCGCGTGATTTAACCAGACTTTGACGATCCTCAACGGGAGCGAGCTATCACCACAATGACCACCAATGGGCCCGTTTATGCCCCTGGTCGGTCGAACACATGCCATACTCCCAAAAGCCACCAAACACCACTGGAAAAGGGTGATCGAATGGTATGGAGCAGCTTGGAGGAAGCTTGTACGAGCAAGACCGCCAACGATAGTCCTCAAAACTACCACGGCCAACTTCGCCGGCATGATTGGACGACGTGGATTATCCCATGGCAGGTCGGACAAGCTTGTCCCGCACACCGCGGACCCTCTCTCTACCCGCCTGGTCGACCATCTCGTGACCTAGCCATGGGAGCAACGTGCATTTGCCCAAAGTATGGCCGCATGATGATGCTTAAAGGTCGCAGAAATTCCACTAAGGTCTTAAATCTATCACGACCATCCAACTTCACCAGCATGTTTGGATGGCTTAGATCAAGCCTATGACCGTGGGACAGGTACACACATGCTCACCACCGGCCCAATATGGGCCCCACACGATCGGCTTCCCCAAGGGAGTAGCATAACATGCAAAACCGATCGGTTGAAGTTGCATGGGCATGGACCATACAAAACCCTAATTAGGGTTTGCGGCATGTTACATGTGTCGCTAATCGATCACTTGAATGGAGGGTGTAGATGTAGACTTAAAGTTCGTCCATCTTCGCAAGCTTGGATGGAGGGTGTAGATGTAGACTTAAAAGTTCCCACAATTTGAGCATGTCAACATGATCACCGTGGGCCCACCTACACGCATGACCGATCAACCAAGGCCAATCCAAACATCTTCACCTCCACTCTATTTATACATGTGGCCGGGACGTCTCGAAATGCGCGCCCAAAGTAGGCATCTCGCGTGGTTTTCCAACTCCTTTGTGGCATGGGATTTCGTTGCAAATCGATCTCAACCGCTTTATTTACCTCTTAATTAGTACAAATATTTATTCTTGAAAACAAAGAAAACATAGGCCAAATTGAGTGGCCTCATCAAATACCCTAAACCTGAATTTTACTTGTCCTCAGATCGCACCTTCATGGAACAGTGAGGTACGGACGTGTACACCCTCGAAGCAAGTCGATCGCTTTTTAGTCTACACGCATGCCCGTCCCGGTCCTAATGATCTCTAAGAAAGGAAATCCTAAAACACCTCCCATGCTTGGTTTCGACCAAAAAACTTGACATTTTTTTTTTAACAAGAGTGATTCTTTTCAACACACCTCTTCAAAACCCTAAACTCTATCAACCATTCCTACCCCTAATTGACCGCAAATGAGGGTCACAAGATCATCTCATCCGTAATCAACTCTACCTCTCTATGTAAACATATCTAGAAGCTTGGTTGGTTAGCCTAAAAACTCTATATGCAAATGCTAAATCAAAAATTGTCCTCTAGGAGTATCTTTGATCGGCGGGAGCAAGGTTAGAGCTTCATTAGTCAAGGCTAATCCAACATTCTCGGCGGAGATCTTATCGGATTAGCACAATAAAAGAAGAAGACTCAACCGAATCAAGATAGAAAATTTAACAAGTCCCATTGCATACAATGAAAATTCACCATATACCAACAATCTAAAGAGTTGAGGATCAACCCAAAAGACGGTATCTTGGAGAATGCAAGTAAAGAATTTGCTAAGTGAATGATTTTCCCCAAACCTAAACTTGTCAACGGATGTGTTTGTGAGCACAAAATCTTGCAAATTTAAAGGTACATCATGCACTAGGTCTAACTCAAAATGAGTTTTGCTAAGAACATGCAGCCATACATATTCCAACTGTGGCTCCTTAAAGGTGTTATACTTTGATGCAAAATAGTCCAAGAGGACTTCGGAAGCACAAAGCTCTAGGCCTAAGTTAGAATTCTCGAAAAGTTGGTTTGCAATTTTGTAACAATCCAAACCTAGTTGGGTGGAAATCTAACAGACTGTGACATGGGCATGATGTTGGGTATGTCTAAGTTGTTCACATGTGTGACCTCAAGAGTAACAGTATCACTCAAAACAATATCTCCCAAATCATCTACAAGTGTTGTGACATGCTCATGTTCATAAAACATTTCTACAAGCCCTAGTCCATAATTATCATCTTCTGGTTTCATGCATAGGAAATCACAAGAAACTTCACATTGTGACCTAGGGTCCAAATCATGTTCACTTGCATAAAACAGTTCATCAATCTCCATGTCATAATCATCATTACTCAAAATTTCATTCTCATGCATAAGATAATTGGTGCCAAAACTCTCGACATTCCCAAGTCACAACCTGAAATTACATATGAATATTAGAAGAAGCATCATTCATAGGGTTCACGAAAGATAAACTTAATGTCTCCGAACCTAAAGATTCCACTACATTTTCAAAGTACACATGCTCTTCATATTCATCATCATCATCATCATCATAACACCGCATTTCCCTATTCAAAATTGTAGCATTTTTAGTGCACTCATCTACCTCTAGCTTAGGTTCATATTCGGTGTCATTTGCATGAGTAGGAATAGAAGCACACATCTTATCATGAACTTCCTTCCATTGTTCATTTTGTAATCGAGTCGATTCATTTGGAGCATCATAGTGGTGTTCAATTGAAGGGGATTCTTCACTAGTGGGTATACATGCTTCATATGGATACTCGGTACATGTCATGCACAAGGGTAACTAGAGAAGGAAATTCAAGACATTGTGCTATATGGATGATCATGCATCATTCAATTCAAGTATGGCATTGTTTTGCTCTATGATTTTGAGGTTCTCCATTATAGGCATTTGCATGCAAGGGTTCACCTGGGGTAGCATTGTTCAACCTCCCACTTGTGGTGAATGATACATCTGGTGATTAGGGTACATGCATTCAAGGTCGGAGCCTTGAGATGGTTCATAATACTCCTTAAAATCACGATGGTCTGTGGTCTGTTCATATTGTGAAGCATGCCCATAAGCAAGCTCTCTAATGGATCTATGTGATGATTCTTCATCCCTAGTGACATCCCAAAATCCTATCATGCTAGGCAATTAAGTTGGACTCAAAAAGAAACACCCATAGCACACCAAGCATATATAGCATTCATTCAATTACAGGGAAGCAAAAATGATACAAGAAAATGGCACCCAATTTTTGGAATTAAGCACAGGAGTGCTTGGTGTTCTTTAAATGTGCAGCCCAAGTTATGCAAAGCCCGGGTTATAAGCAGGGTTGCACAACTTAGTTGTTATGCAAAGCCGATGCACGGTGGGCTTGATTTGGTTTAAGTGGGCTTCGGCTTGGTTTATGTAGTGCAAATGCACAAATGGCACCCAATTTCTACCACACGGGGTGCTCCTAAGAAATGCACAAGACAGCAAGTTTGTGCTCGAAAACAACATAGAGCAACACGAGACTTACACAAAATGACACCTAAGTTCTCAAAGCTAAGCACACAGGGTGCTTGTAATTGCTTTGGTAGTGATTACTTGTTATCACCACAGAAAAACAAAACTTTTTGTGTGAGGTGTGCGGGCGAGATGTAGGCCTCTTGGCCGGGGTTGTGTGTGAGAGGCAAATAAGTGAGCTGATAACATAAGATCAGTCACTCAACATTCATTCAAGCATCAAGGTTTCACACATAAATTGCGAATGTTGGTTCACGTGCAACGGCGGATGACAAAGTCAAGACTTTACAATACAATCTCGGTTCACCAAAGCAAATCTTCTCATGCGATAGGACTATGCTTGTACACAGAAATTCACAGATGTAGTACCTATCAGCCAGGATGCAATTATGCAATTCAGGGAAAATAATGCTTATAAATGCTCCCAGTCTCATGCAATAGAGGTAGACTATGCTCATGAATTTTGTAAGGTTGGCCTAGGATTGGAGTATTACACAGTTTGTGATCTTTGCACTAGAAGCAAGCAGATGATGCCAAGGTGGAAAGTAATGATTCAACAAAATTCGGGATTAACAAATAAACAGCACAAAAAGCGCAGCTCATATCATGCAAGGCACGGCCGGGACAGGTTTTGTGCACAAGACAATTTAGCGTAAGGTGCACATCACACAAAACACGTGATGATTGCTTAGTAAGTTAGCTAATGCATCATGCAAGCATGGATTTGGTATGCGTCCATCTTGAATGATTAACAATTACAAACTAAGTTACACTATAATGCAGCAAGCTTGGTAAGTGACTAATGAAGCATCCCCATGATCACCGTCCGCCACTCTTCCACATAGAGTGATCGGCCAAAGCATGGCTCGACCATGCGCTTCCAAACGATCACTCGAAGATGGTTGGACGTGATTCTATTTTAAGACGCTTATCCGTGACTTACTCCGTTAAGCCTTAAAACAACGATGCTTCATACATGTTGAATATATTCGATGCATTACATGCATAGAATACACACGATATTTCATAAATATCGATTTCCCAAATAATCTAGCTATTTAACCTTAGCACCGTATGCTACCTTCTGTGGGTCCCACGATTCACACAATCGAGACATCGAGCATGTCACAAACTGGGGGATACTTTCTGGGGTATTGGTCTGGCGGTTTACAGCGTGCAACGCGCCATCACAAGAACGTGTCAGGAGGCATGGACGGTTAACGATGATAGGAGAAGTGGGCCAAGACGTGATCGTGCAATCACCCACACGACCCCACTACTCCATCACTCAACTTTCTCCACTTCCTATGAGATGAGGGTTTGCGCTCTATGACTTGTATAAATAGGTCCTTTTCCTATTTCCAAACAACAAAGACAAGCAAAGAAAACCAAATGTTTTCATTCGTATCCAGAAAACACCAGAGCTGATTGCTTACATTATTGCAAGCCAGTTCGATATTCTGATACAAGTCATAAACAACCAACACCTTCAAAATCTCAACACCTTCTTCGCTTCCCTCCCTAAGATCAACCCCATCTCCTTCACTTTGTGACCGAAGCAAGTCTGGAACGGCCATTTCTTGGTTTAGGCCAGAATTATATAGATTGATCTCTCGAATCAAAAAGCACTCCCGTGCAGTGCATTTGTTTAGGGTTTAGATTCATTTCTCATCCACACACACCCAAAATTACCGAAACCAGCAGAAATAGTTTTCACCCATCAACAACATACTTACAACCTCAGTTGAATTCCGGAACTTGGACTTACGCCAGTACGCGTACGGGTAAGCATACTTAGTTCCCGCACTTCCATTAACCAACCAGTATGCGTAACCATGGTTCCTCGACTTGGACCTTACAGAAATGTGAATACACACACTATGTTTATATCCAATCATGGTTACATGTTCTAAACTCTCATTTCAATCATTGAAACATTCTTAGAAGACGACAATAGATGTCTCACACAACTATTAGCTCTAAAGCAAATTTCAAGTGATCGAATAATCAATACGAAACATTATGAGTCTACACCAAATGATTGCATCACAAAAATCATGTAAGATGTTACAAGGCGATTTTCACATGATCATCTTTTGACTTTCGTCAAGAATAAAAGATGAACTTGGTTAAAGCGAAAGCTTACCAACACATATTTCGAGAAATAAATAAGCGAGATAAACTCGGCTTGAAATATCAAATGTGTATAATTGAAGTCTATATAGCAATACGACTTTTATCTCAAATAGGATATAGAGTAGATAGACTTTTGAGTGATAGATGAGTTCAAGTCTCCATATACCTTTTGTTGATGAAGTTCCACAAGTTCCCTTGAGTAGTTCTTCGTCTTCATTCAATGAACGTCGTGAAGTCTAAAGCTCAACTACACTTTCTATCCTAATCCGAGACTTAGCTATAAGTATAGTAGAAATCAAGACTTATAGGTTTGGCAACTAAACTTGTAAAACAAGCTTGAGATAGCAACGCTTGCGAGTTCGACCGAGCAGTGCTCTAACAATTGAGAAGCTGAGATTATCTGGTTTCAAAGTAATTCGTGAACATGGAAACTAGTTCAGGAACTCAGCTTTGATTAAAAGCTACCTATCCTCGTTCATTATTATCGATAGAGGACATATGTAAGCTATAATCTCTATCCTAACACTTTTGTGTCCTATTTGCCTCTAGAGTCGTCCTTTAAAGACTTAGTTTCCTTGTGAAACTATATTAGGCTACGAATTTTGAAGTCTTCACTAAGGGATTCGTGAAGCACGATCAGACTGTATTTTATAAGTAATATGAACCGATTTTTGGGTGTTCTTAGTTAATTAATTAAAACATCAACCCAGAATCGCTCTACGAGTGCATGAACATCCACCGATTCTGTGTTGATGTTTTTTCAAAAAGGTCAATTTTTTTTGTCATATTTCAATGATGAATTAAGATTAGTTAATTTCTAGGTTAACAAGATTAATCAGGGTTAATTAGCCTAACACTAATTAATCAGGGTTAATTATCCTTTAAGAAAGATAGTTGGCCAGTGAGTTCTCCATTTTACTTCAAAATATCTTTTATTAGTGATATGCCTCAAATAATTTCTCTAGGTCGCAAAATAGTCAGACTCTTTATTTACTCCCTACCTTACTTCCTAGCATCATTATAATCTAGATTTGTGCCCGTTTATGCACCAAGCATATTTAACTTCTCATAGCAGTTACCTTCTTTTAACAAAACAAACATGTAGCCTATACTATGCACCGGGTTCGATGAGAATTTTTGATTTGGAGTGGCAGGGCGAAATGCATAAAACCGTCTTTTTCTTTTAACAAAAACGACAATGATTAAAAAGACACTCAAAAAGGTAAACCAAATTTATTTGAAAACAATAGAAATAAAAACATGATTGTTTGTGGCAATATTTTTCTAGCTTGCATACACATAAATGCATAAAGATGAATTTAACAAAAAGACTTTGATGCATTAATCCCTTCCAAATAAAAGTTCACTCAGGTTCACCAATACGAAGCTGAGCTTTTGTTGAAGCCCAAAAATCTCAGACAACAAATATAAAGTCTCGAATGAGTTTGTTAAATCTTACGATAAAAGAAGGATATACCCAAAATTCAGGTTCCGAATGTGATTCCAAGAACCAATATTCAAGCCGGTTTAGAATACTGCATATAAAGATACTTTGGTATATATTACATTATTCTTTTCTGACAATATTTCCAAAAAACTTAGTGTGTCGATACAAAATGATGTCAGCCTACGCATTTTTTCTTAACAAGTCAAAATTTGTGGGCTGAAACGTGAAACACTTAGTTCTTTGAATGATCTTGTTGATTATTTAGAACAAAAAGTTTCCTTGTGTAAGGAAGTAAACTAAAGAACATCATAGTGTGAAAGACTTACAAAGTCATTAAAAAATTCACAATTGATACTTGAACTGTTAAGGAAGAACTTATCAAGGAACTAAATCGAGAATTACAACTTGTCAGATCTCTTGACACTCATCTCTAGTGGGTGTAAATATCTTACTAAAACAAATTGAAGTTATGGGATGTAAGAATGAGATTGCTTACAAGCTTGAAGTCAAATGCAGTCAAATGATAAATATCCGGGGTTTCAGTTTCATAAGCCTTGACACATAATCAACTTTTATGAATTTCTCATTGACAACATGAAGTTAAACTTGCAGGATGGAAAGAGTTTTCTAACTGATGCTAGAAAAGCTACTCTCAGTAAGCATGTGTGAGTCTTAGTACTTCCTTACTATATGACCATTTCTCTAATCCCTAAAGGAGTGCTTAATTATCAAGTTATTTAGGATCATGAGGAATTTCTGGTTGAGTCATATTCATCATACTAAGAAGCTGAATTACATCAAGATGAATGTGAACACAGAAATAACGATGATATCCATATGTTCACAAACAATACTCGCATTTATTCATGTACTTATAAAGGAGAATAAATCATAAATAAAACTATGTTGATACGATGACTCATCAACTCAGAGCCTTCGGGCTCGTCCCTGTGTAGTCGTGGGGGAGTAATTTAGTTATTCTTACGATCGAGATGTATAATAAATCAGAGCATGATAATAATAATGACAGAAAGTAAAGTGATGAATGTAAATGAGACGATGATTTACGTGGTTCAGCACTAAGGCCTACGTCCACGGGGATTTGTGTTTCACTATGTATTTAAGAGTTACAAAGATAGTCGAATGACTCTGTGTGAATAACGAAGCTAAAGGGGAAATGGGACTCATACTTACTCTTCTTATTTCTCTCTCTTATTGTCTTCTCCTCTACTCACTAAAAATTGGTCGACCTCTTTTCTCTTAGTGGAGAGGGGTATTTATAGGGATAGAACATGGGGTCCACCCTTAGAGGCAGTTACAACCTTATCTTCTTGATCTTTGTGCGGATCCCGCTGATGTCTTCGTTCTCGACCGATGGCTCCATCGGTCATGCATGGTAACGATGGTTCACCTCTTTCTTATCCACAGGCTGATCAACACGTACTCTATGCTTAGAGTGTTTAATGCGGGTGGTTGGGCTACCTGCACGCGCCAGACAGATGTCTGCGGCTCCCATCACATCCATGTCAGTGAGTCTAGTCTCCACCGTTGATCTTGGGTCTTCCTTGAGATGGGGTAAAACAGATCCTAGGGTGTTCTTCGGTACTTCTCAGTGGCTTGATACTTTAGTGCCCCTAGGTTCTTGGCCGTCGGATCGGCTTGTTGATGAACACGTGCAGATGACAGATGCCCCTTGGGTGTTGAGAAGTGACATCGTGCCTTGATGTCTCAGGCTGTGTGTCCTCCACGTGTAATTCTTCCGACACGTGGCGAATGATGAATTATGTGTATACAATTTTCCCCTTTTCTTCTGATTTGGATGTTAGTCAAAGTTAGAAGAAAACTGTCTTCTCATCTTCTTCTTCTCTCCACAATAACTTCCCCTAGATTTTAGGGCACGTTACCCACTCCTTGCAATAACTCCTTCTTGAATCATGAGACGGTTTTATCATCTCTGGTGCTATAAATAGGAGAGAGGATGTTATTGAAATAAATTTTATTCCTTCTTCATTCTCTTGTCAGTTCATAACTCTTCATTCTCTGAACCTTTTCCTTTTTCTTTGTTCTTTAGCTCTTAACTGCTGCTGCTGCTGATCTTTTCTGTTACGATTTCAATTAATCCTGACAAGATCTTCAGAGTCATACCGTTGTCGCTCTTCATCAAGTGTTTTAAATTAATCTCGTCCGCCTCTGATTATCCAAAGCGCTTTTAATTCAGGTATGGTGTTCATCATTTTGTTCTTGATTTTGGTTGACGTTCATCTTTTTGCTGCTGTATCTAGGTTTCGTGATGAAGAACAAAATATACGAAAGTATATATACTTGCCCTTGTTCTTTATCACGAAATCTATGGCTTCTCTGCTGATCGTTGAAGCTTGTTTTTAGTAGTTATAACTGAGTTAGGGTTTCTGGTTTTCTATGTTTTGGTGATGTTTTTGATAAACTATGAAAATAAACAAATTTTTGTTTCATAATCTTCCATGTCTTCTCTGTCTGATCTTCGTCCTACTTTTATGCTCCTCGTAGGTATGGCTTATCGTCATCGGGTTCCTTATCAGACTCCACCATCGAGTCTATACAGATCTCCTCCTTCTAGGAGTCTTGATGTATCTCCACCGAAGGGTGGCCCATCTAGACCTTCTCAGCCGGATCCTCGTGCTCATAAAACTTTATCTTCATCTGGTCCCAGAGTTTCATCTACGAAGAGGGGGGATCCGCCGAAGGGTTCTCAGGGTTCTCGATATGACGTTAACCGTCCTTATGCTTCTCAACGTGTTGAACCGACAAATGCGCCACCTTCTTCTCCTCGTCGTGCCGAACCACTAAATGTACAGCCTCTTCGTTCCGTTGCCCCTACTACGACGCCTTCTCAGAAGTCTACAGTCCCATCATCTACTGCTCCAGTGAGGGGGAAATCTACTAAGGGTGCCGCGCCGAAGGCTTACCCATCGAGGAATCCGCCAACCAAGAGGAAAGCTTCAGATATGAGTCCCCCAAAGAGATCGTCGTCGGGTAAAGATGCTGATGTTGATATTGCCGCAGTTATACGAAGCGTCTCGGTTGGTAATAAGAAAGTCACTTTTAAGCACATAGATCTCGAAGCGTTCAAAGTAAAGCATGGCCTCAAAGCTTTCTACGTTAAGTTTTATGCTCCCAATGATGATCTTACTTATGATATGATTTCGAACTACAAGTACGATGATTTTCACTTGCTGGAAACTGTGGGGGCCTTCAAATATGGCCTCATGTTGCCCTTGTATAAGTCGGGTGATTCCTTCTATTACGATGTCTTGGCTCGTCGTGATGGCTCTACTCCACATACTTGCTGTCGTTTGGTGGTGCAACTAAGTGGAAATTATCTTCGTTCGTTGAAAGAGTGCTACCTTTTGAGTAAAGGCGAGATGATGATGACATGCTACGTTCCCGACCCACCGAGAAAGATCTGTGCACTCCTGCGAATTTCAATGCTTCTTTCGGAGACTATGTCAATGGTAGAAATCGTAAGCCTTGGAGTGTATGTCTTCGTACAATTCCTGCTTCTCAAGGTGAAGTTCGTCTTTTAAGCGAAGTGAGTGACTCGAAGCTTTGTTACGTCCCTGGTACCGAAGGAACCCTTTCTCAAAAAATTTTTCTCAGGAATGAAAAGCTCAAACGTGACCATGACTATGAGTGGCATGCCACCGTTATTGAAGTCGTCGGTCCTTGGGCTTATGGTTGGGTACCTGGTGAGCATGGATGGCGCCCTGTTGCTATCAGCCAACCTCGTGATAGCGCTCCCGTTCGTTATGGCGACTTCTGTCATTGGCAGTTAAACTTTGATGGTATGAATTTTGAATATGCTTACGATGCTGCTGATGTGGACGAAGAAGAAGGCTCCGATGCTACCCTTCCTCCAAAGAGTACTGCCACTGCCAAGGTATGCCTTCTCGTGACATTGTAATGTGTATGCTTTCCCCTTTTCTTCTTGGTTTGAGATCAATCAAAGCATGGAGAAAATTATCTTTATGATAACGCCATATTATGATTTTCAGGTAACGAAAAAGAAAAAGATAGGTCATGTTCAGTCTTCTACCGCTGCTGTTGAGGAGGAGACAAAAATTCTCGATGAGGTTACCAGTCCCATGAACGACGAGTACATCTAGGAAGAAGAGGAAGCTACCGATGATGAGGAGCGTACAGAGACTTCTCCACACAATCATGAGGATGGTGAGAATATTGGTGGTTGAGCTGCTGGAGAGGAGATTGCCCCTGGCGGTCAAGGAGATATTACCGCTGGTGATCCTACACTTTCTCCCCCCTCCGGATCAGAGGAACGAAGATGTTGATTTTTAACAAACAGTCCCTGCTGGGTCGGTCCAGGAGTGTTCTTTTGGCAAGGTTTATTCCTCTGGTGAGCAGATTGATATTGAAGATGTTGAATTTCGTCTGGTGGTGAAAAAGCAATTGTGATGGAAAAGAGTTCCGATGGTGGGAACACCGAGGCCCTTGCTACCGAGGAAGCCAAAGCCAAGAAGGATTTTGATAGTCAAAAGAACGTTATTGACGAAGGGGATTCCACCGAGGCTTCGGAAGGCTACGAGAAGGCCATGATGCAGGATGGAGATGATGCCACACTTAACTGGTTATTGAAGAAAAACCTGATGTTCGTGCCTAACCCTACTCCGGTGGTCCCGGGTGAGAAGAGTTCTGATGCTTTCACTCGTCGGAACATTCAATTGGCGTCCCATGATGAGGTTGCAGAGAGCTGGGAGAAGGACTTGGGGGATACTGCTACTAGTTTTCTAGTTGATCCACCATCCACCATTGGTGGCATGATGGTGATAGCCGATGGGTATCAGTACGGCTTCCCTCAGCAGCGTATTCTTGAGGTAACTACAGAATCCCTCTGGGCTGGTTGATGTGTTGTGATGTCTTTTTATTAATTAGTCACTTCTTGTTTTTCAACGCAGATGATGAGGAGAGAACATTGCAATCATACTATGTACCAGTTCTTTAAAGCGAAGGCCCTTAAATTGGAGGCTAAGCTTCGTCATAGAGAGGAGGAGTTGAATGCTTCTGAGGCACTCGTTGTTGCTAAGGACAAGGAGATATTTGAATTGAAGAATCGGTTGAAGGGGAAGGAGCGGCTTGGTGCTGAAGAGGAGAAGCTTCGTCTTGAACTCGCACTTGTTCGTAGTGATCTAGAGAAGGCCCGTAACGATGCTTCGTCTTGAACTCGCACTTGTTCGTAGTGATCTAGAGAAGTCCCGTAACGATGCTTCGTCTTCCCAAGGTTCGTTTTCTTTCCTTATTCTCCTCTTCGTATCTCCCTTTCATCTTCTTAGTGTGTTGTTTGAGTCTCCCCACCCTATCTTCGGTGGGTGATGTCAGAAGAGAGTTAGCATGGCTTCAGAATGAGAGGACTCGACAGGCTTCTCGGATTAGAGAGTTGGTGCAAAAAATTAAGGATGAAGCTGATAAATGGAATGCCCGGGACGATGAGCATAATGTCTTGGTGGCTGAGTGGCGAGAGAGGCGGAACCAGATGGTTACCATGCAGAACAATTATAATGCCGATCGTCGCCAGTTTGATGGTGCTCTACTGTGGACTCATGATAATTTGCGTGAGGCGCGTGAAGATATTTCCCGTTTAGAGGCTAAGGTAACAAGTTTGGAAGAAGAGCTGCGCCAAGCTCGTTCATATCACGACCCTGAAGTTAAGGGTTATATACAACGACTTGTCCGGGAGAGAGACGATGCCAGAGCTGAGGCTCATGCTCTTAGTAACTCCTTGAGTGCTTCTCGGGCCGATGTGGCTCGTTTAATTGAATCTGAGAAGGATCTTGAAGTTAATATGTATAGGCTTACTAAGGGGATAGAAGAAATGAGTAATGAAGTTAACCGCCTTCATCATCTAGACTCCATGAAGCAGGTAGAGTTGGATGAGTGTCAGTTTGCTCTCACAAATCTTCGCTTGGATTATAAGAAAATTTCAGACGAGTATGATTTTCTTGACGAAGCCCGGGATGCTATAGTTAATGAATATGAGATAGCTTCGGCTAATGTCGAAGGTATACATTTGTTTGGTCGTGAGTGGTCTTATAATTCTAGTTTTCTAACCTATTCGTGTTTTTTTCTTTTTCAGAGCTCGAGGGACATCTTAACCTTGCAAATGAAAAGCTTGAAAAGGCTCAATCTTCCCTAGTGAAGCAGGAGGGTCAGACCAAGTATTATCAGGGTTTGGCTAGGTCTCGGGACGAAGCAGCGAAGGAGGCAGACAAGGAGGTAGCCCGACTGACATCTTCGTTGTCGCAGTCTTAACTCAAGGCCACCGTGATTGCATACAAGGCCCGTTGCCAGCTTGCCGAAGAAGTCAACAAAACTCTGACCAGGATCGAGCAGGGTCTTCAGAAAGATCATGGCATTGTCAAGAATTACCCCCGTCGTCCTATGCCCGAGACCTTAAATTACTCTTCCGGTCCTTCTTCGGGAGGGAGTGTGCCTTCGTCTCAGAAGAAGCCTCCAACTGATCACGTCGGGTCTTCCAAAGGGAATTCGATCACCATACTTGTCATAGAAAGTTGATCTTTGTTGATTATTTGGATTCAGACCCTTTTTGGTGTATTTTTGTGTTTCTTGTTTAGTTTCCCGAACTTGTAATCAACTTTTTATGGAATGGATCATCGTTTGTTTGGATACGTACAATTCTGATTTATCTGCATGGTCAATTCGATTATTTTCTTTAGATAGCAAGTAAATCTTAATTATTAAAAAATAAATTAAGTAATGGAAAGTGTTTGACGGCAATAACGAAGATATGCACCTTCGTTACTGACTTTGGACCTGTCACCCCGTTGGCTAACCCTTGGCCATAGGATTACCAAATGGTGGGGGTTGACGCAGCGTTCCCGGATATGTAATGCGTTATTAAAATATTTACATGCATTCATTCCGCTGACCCGCTGCTTTTTTGATTGGTTGGGTATCTCTTTCTGTTGGAAGCCTTCCCCATGGTCCTACACTCATATACGCTGATAGTGGAGTCCCGAGAGATTGTATATGGTTACTTTCCCCAATAGAAATTTTGCAAAAAGCTTATTTGATTGATCAGGTGAGGTCTGCTATTCCTCGTCCAGAGATAGAAACATGTCAAGCGGGTATGCTGTCTTCTTCTTATGGTGCTCTTCACGCAGATGCAGAACTGTGTTTCTTTTACGGATAGTATGGCTTGAGATATTTCGCATTCCACGGGTGTCTGAGGACTTCTCCTTTCATGTTACGCAGGTAATAGGATCCATTTCCTACGATGTCATGTATAACAAAAGGTCCTCCCCATGTTGGTGCTAATTTGCCCCACTTTTTATCTCGCTGGTATTGGGGTATAGTTCTTAGCACATAATGTCCTTCTACAAAGTTTCTAAGTTTAACCTTCTTGTTGTATTCCCTTGCTAATCTTCGTTGGTAAATCTCCATCCTCTGTAGCGTTGTCTCCCTCCTTTCTTCCAGATCATCGAGTCTTTCCAGCATCATGTCCGCTATGAGGTTCTTCTCCCATGCTTCGGTCTTTGTGGTTGGCATGATGATTTCTATTGGGATGACTGCTTCGGCTCCGTAAGTGAGGATGAACGGTGATTGTCCTGTAGCGGACCTTCGAGTTGTTCGGTATGCCCATAACACGTTGTGTAGTTGTTCACACCACCGCCCTTTGTGTTCATCCAGCTGCTTTTTGAGTATAAGAGCGAGAGTCTTATTGGTAGCCTCGGCTTGGCCGTTACTTCTAGGATAGATGGGGTTCGATTTATTCTTTCTGATTTTGAAGGTATCAAAGAGCATGTCTATGTTCTTTCCCTGTAGTTGTTTGCCGTTGTTAGAGACAATCTCTGCGGGGATCCCGAACCTGCAAATGATATTTTGGAAGATAAATGTGAATACTTCTGAGTCGTGGATTCTAGCTAGGGCCTTGGCTTCTACCCATTTGTTGAAGTAATTTGTGGCTATAATCAAGAACCATCTTTTCCCCGATCCTTCGATCAGGGGTCCAACGATGTCTATGCCCCATTTTGAGAAGGGCCAAGGACTATCCACCGAACTCAGCTTCGTTGCAGGTGCATGGATTCTTTTAGCAAACCGCTGGCATTCCTCACATCTCTTAGACATTCTCGCAGCGTCTCGTATCATTTGTGGCCAATAGTATCCCTGCATTTTTGCTTTGTCTGCTAGTGATCTCATCCCACTATGGTTGCCCGCGTCTCCATAGTGTATGTCTTTCAAAACTCGATGTCCTTCTTCTCTTGATAGGCAGCGTAGCAGCGGTCCAAGAAAAGACTTCTTATATAAAATTCCGTCCCTAAGGTCGTATCTCCCCGCCTTTGATTGCACCTTTCTAGCTTACTTCAAGTCCGCAGGCAGCGTTCCTTCTTTAAGGAAAAGATGAACTTCGGTTCTCCAATCTTCTTCGTTCTTAAAGTCTTCGTCTTCGTTAGCTTTTGTCATAATATCATCTTCGTGAAAGTCATCGGCAATGTCTTCCCCTACATCATCGTCAGCGAAATCCTCCCCTACATTGTCTTCACGATTTGTAGCGAAGGATTCCTGAGGAGTAATTGAGGGCTCATATACTCTTGTTATCTTGATTGCCTTGACACTTTCATTTTTCAACATGGATGATATGTATGCTAACGCATCAGCATGCCTGGGGTCTCTTCTGCATAAATGTCGGAACTTGATTCTAGGTATTTGGGATGCTAGAGTTTGGACCAAGGCCATGTACGCTGAAAGGGTCTCGTCGTAGACATTGTATTCCATTCCTATCTGTCGTATGACCAGTTGTGAATCACTTGCCAGACGTACATCGGTTATACCCATTTCTATTATCAAACGAAGAGCATGTACCATGGCTTCGTATTCAACGATGTTGTTGGTATGCTCCTTGAATTCCAACCTTAGCGCATGCACGACCCTTTCTCAAGTGGGGGTGGTGATTACGATGCCTATGCCCGTACCTTCCCTATTCCTTGACCCGTCGACGAAGACCTCCCATCGTATTTGGTTTGAAGGTTCGAGAACATCGACTGGATCTTTCCCATCCTCTGCTTCTGGCCTGACCCTTACTTCCTCGTCGTTGTCCAGGGGTAAATCTGCTAGAAAATCCGCCAGGACTTGCGATTTTTTGGGAATGTTGGATCTCATGGATGATGTTGAACTGATCAAGATGAGTATTCCATTTCGTTATCCTTCCTACTTTCCCAGCTCTTTTGAGAACGGCCTCCAATGGTGCTTTGCATGGAACACGAATGTAGTGAATCAAGAAATAGGTTCTTAGCTTTTGGGTTGCCCATACTAGTGCCAAGATTAGCTGCTCGATCTTTGTATAGTTTCTTTCTCCCTGGTTGAGAGTCTTGCTGACGTAATAGATTGGTTGTTCTATCTTTGTGTTCGTCTTGACCAATACTGCACTGACCGCATCCTCGGTTGCTGCTATGTAAAGAGCCAAAAGCTCATCGGGATCGGGCTTCTGTAGGATCGGGATCGCGGCTAAATATTCTTTGATCTTTTGGAAAGCTTCTTCATATTCTGTGTTCCATTCAAACTTGCTCCCTTTTTTGAGGATGTTGAAGAAATGTTTGCATTTGTCTTATGACCTGGCGATGAATCTACCCAGAGCCGCTAAGGATCCGTTGAGCTTTTGGACTTCTTTTAAGTTCTTCGGGGATGGCATTTCTACGAAGGCCCGGATCTTGGCGGGATCTACTTCGATGTCCCTCTTCGTTACTAGATACCCAAGGAACTTCCCCGAGGTGACGCCGAATGTGCATTTTTCAGGGTTTACATTCATGTTGTGCTTCCTCATTGCTTCAAAGATATCCCTCGGGTCTTGATGGTGATACTTGTGCATCTTACTTTTGACAAGCATATCATCAACATAGACTTCTAGGGTGTTCCCAATCCATGGTTTGAAGATAGCATCAACCATCCTCTTGTATGTTGCCCTTGCATTTCTAAGTCCGAAGGGCATCCTTGTGTAACAATAGAGGCCGTGCGGGGTGTAGAATGTTGTATGTTGTTGATCTTCTTCTGCCATGGCTACTTGGTTGTAACCAAAATATCCGTCCATGAATGACATTTCTTCGTATCCTTCGATAGCTTCTACCAGTTGATCGATGCTTGGGAGTGGGTAACTATCCTTCGGGCATGCCTTGTTGAGATTGGTGAAATCGATGCACATTCTTACTCCTCCGTTCTTCTTTGGCACAATAACCATGTTCGAGATCCATGTTGGATATTTGACTTCCTTGATGAATCCTGCTTCTAATAACTTGCGGAGCTCTTTTTCGATTGCTTGGTGATACTCTGGTGCTACCTTTCGTACTTTCTGCCTGAAGGGTGTGGTGCCTGGCTTTATACGAAGTTCGTGTTGGATTATCTTCGGATCAATCCCTGGTATGTCACCTAACTTCTACGCGAAAATATCTGTGTATTCCTTGAGTAGCTTGATTAGAGCTATCTCTCTTTCTTCATCCATTAAGGTCCCTATCTTGATCATCTTCGGGTTTTCTTCGGTCCCTATATTGATCTCCTTCGCGGGTTCTACGGATATGAACGTAGGCTTCGGTTCCCCAAGGAAAGGGACATTCTTTAATTGCTATTTGGTAGGCTCTTCAGCCTCCTTAGCTGTTGAGGTACTCGCCTCAGTATTTAGAACGATGCTTTCCTTCGTCGGACTTTTTCCAGAAATTTCTTCGAGATAAAGATCAATGGCTTTTTCCTTAGCAACCTCTTTATTTCGACTTCTTCGGGATTTCCGCTGCTCATCTTGTTCGTTATTGAGCTGATTTTGTAGAGCCTGGCATTCTCGAGCGATGACCTGATCTCCTTTTATTTCCATTACCCCTTCGGGCGTTGGAAATCTAAGATACTGATGATAGGTCGATGCCACTCCTTTGAGTTTGTGTACCCATCTTCGACCAATGATGACGTTGTAGGGGGAAGAAGCGTCTACTACACTGAATCGAGTGTTAACCTTCATTGGTCCTGCGTTTATTTGCAGACCAATGTCTCCCAAGGGCTTCGTTGGTGCCCCATTGAACCCATAGATGGTATAGTACGATGACATTAGTTGTTCGTCATTTAGCTCCATTCGTTTGAACGTGTCATAGAACAGAATGATGTGGTTGTGACGAGACCCTTGTTAGGAACATCACCACTTCATCATCCCTTCCTTGAAAATTGATCTCAATCATTAATTGGCCACCAACCTATTCTGCTCTTCTTGTTCTTCAATTGCGCCATGGGCCGCAACCCTAATTTCAACAATTTCTTCATCCGATCTTACAGAACATCACAACATCACCGAGATCCACATGTGTTCTTCGAATTTGAAGATGAAACTATGGTTAGGGTTTTGATTATGGTTGCCGTGGAGGTGGAGAGGAGTCAGGGGTGGTGGTAATGGTGTTGGTGGTGAAGGAATTGAAAGAGGCAGGAGGGTGGTGGTAGTGGTGAGATACTAAGGTGCGATGAGTGTGGTCGGGAGAATAAAGTTGTTGCTTTAGTGTTCATGGAGATCTATTGTTGCCGCCGGTGGTGATTGTGGTGCGAGAAGGAGACGAAGAAAGAAGAAAAAGAAATGAGAGAAGAAGAAGAAGAGAAGGTAAAAGGTATGTTTGGCTTTTAAAAAATAACAAAAACTAAATTTACTCATTATTATTTGATCCTGGTTTTTGTGCCACTTTTTAATCAAACGGTTTTTATTTATTAAAAATAATATGGTCAATTTTTTTATACCACAAGATTGGTACCTTGATGTTTTATGACTAGTTTTATAACCGAAATTTAATTCCTACCGCGATCACGAATAAGATCATCGTTTCTTATAATGAGTTTTAATAATTTCTATTCGCGAACTAGCACCACATCCACCTTCGAAAACATCACTTACCACTACCTATAAACATCACTTACCAAACTTACCACTAAGTTTGAGTGATGCTTAATTTTCTTATCAAATACAGTATGTTTTTAGTCCGATGCTTAATTAGATTGGCTTTGTTATAACCAAATCTACATGTGCAAGATAATTTTCCAAGAAAAAAAAAAAAGTAACTGTAATGGGCATATTGCATCACAGGATACAAGAAAAGCAAATGCTTAGCATATTCCTGACCGCTGCTAGAGAGCTTAATGACAAATTTGATATGTACAAACAATAAAATGCTATAGGTACTGTACCAAGGCTTTGCTTCTGGGGCGATTATTAATTTTTATTATTATTATTTTATAGTAAAATAAGAGCTTCACCGGAGGGTGCAACAGAAAAGCACGGGCAATTATAAACTTTCATCACCATTTTATGTGGACGAAAAGGAGTAGCAAAAGGCACGGGCAACTATCAATTTTGATCATAAAGAAGCCTTTGATTTGTACAAACAATGCAATATATTGTACCAAGGCTCCTGATCCTTGGGGCGACTATCAACTTTCTTTATTATTTTATTAAAAGAAAAAGAGCTTTGATGGAGGGTAAAATAAAAGATATGGGTAACTATCGGTTTTCATCATCATTTTATTTTGAAGAAAATGGTAACAAAAAAGCACGAAAAACTATCAATTTCGATCACAAAGAAACATATGATTTTGTACATTTTTTTCACAAAATTATTAAAAAGACCAAAATCAACAAATTATAAAGGTGAAAAGACATCTAGATTTTGATATTGAAATGACAAAAATACAAAAATAGCCGGATGTAAACAAATGCCATCCTACCCATTTTCAAATACTAAAATGGGTCATTTGTCTAAAAAATTAAAAACATGGTCAAATGGACGAGTAAAGATTATTATGGGTGAAATGGACACAAAAAGATAGCAAGGATGAAACTGGATTCATCCTCGGCTTAAACTTAAAAATAGCGAGGATGAAACCGGATGCATCCTCATGTAATTAAAAATAAGAAAAAGAATTTGAAAATGGGTAGGATGAAACTATTACATCCGATGGGTGTAGAATACACCAGTATTTACTATCTAGTAGTTACGCTTTCTTTGCTATTTTTCTTGTGAATTATGTACTTTACGTTGTTTTTTGAGTCATTAGGTACTGGAGTCGCGCGGAGGAAAAGAAGAAGAAATTGTCCAATTTGAGCAAAAGGGCTAAATTGTCATCTCACAAAGATATTTGGAGCTCAACCAAGGTTAAGGGACGACTCTTTTACAAGGAAGTTACATCGTGGCTCTTTATCGAAGCGTGGGTGCTTATAGTTATTTGAGTACCCCTTAGCTACTTTGCTCCGAGTGGAGTTAACCGCCATTTCCTACACAAGACCTAGAATTCAAGAGAAATTAATTTCTCATTATTTTCATTTTCCTCTTTAACCTGAAACTCAGAGAGAATTTTGAAGTTGCTGAGGAGAGATCGAGAGGAGTGATAAGGTTGAGATGGAAGATGGTGAAGGTTCGATTCAACAGGGGAAATCAAGGACTGAGCCACTGATGTTGAGTAAATCAGGGTTGATTGATTTGCTTATGGAAAAAGGGGATCTGAGGGTTTCATTTGAAATCGGCAGATGGAATTGTTCACTGCGGTAGAGACGAGAAGGAAAGAAGCGAGAGTTTGAATCAATTTAGTAGGAACGACACTGTTGCTTCTCTTGATGCTTCTTGAGATCGATTTGATTACTGTGGTTTGAAGAATTTGCATGATCCAACTCAAGAAAGAGGACCAAGTCGCTGCTAGAGTGAGTTTGAGTTGTTAGTGTTTCAAATGAAGGAGAAGATGATTTAACTTCAAGAACAAGACAAAGAAGAATGAATCGAGATGGGTTGGTTTTGTTGAGTTTATTGATGTGCTTTTGAGATGGATTTAGGATTCTTAAATTTGTTTGCCATGGGGTTGAAGTTTAAGTGATGAAGTAAGACCCGGGTTCATCTCAAGGTCGAGTCTCTCGGTGGATGAATGTGTTGGTGGTGCAAACAGTCAAGAGCAAAGCTTAGGGGAGGAATCTAATTGAGGATGGCATTACAGGGAGTTGTCGGTGTGTAATTCTTATGGCTCACCGCTTTTGTTGATGATGTGGTCATGTTGAGTCAGATTAGGTCCAGGAGAAATGAAACCGTAGTCGAGAAGTGAAGCTCTGAGAGGTCAAATAGGTCGATAATAGTCAAGTTGTTGCAAATTGGTGCTTTGATTGAGTTTGCTAGGAATGAGTTAGGCACATATTGATGGTGGTGGTGGTGAAGGGTAGAGTGGTGTTATGCCATGGACTAGTTATGTGGTGTTGTGAGTCGGTATTATGAGTTACTGAATGGAATATGAGTCATTATGAATATGAACATATTGTTGATATCTCGTGAATTTGACAGAAATGGTGTTGTTTGTGGAATGGCATGTGGCTGGTGCTAGCCTCGAGGTGCAATGGCTTTGTAGGCTTGAGATGAGGATGTGTGGCAGCCGAGGCTTATGGTTGGACCATGTTGGTGTTATGAGATGGAAAGGCAAAGAGTGCGGGATGTTGGTCTCTGACAATGGTTGTAGATTGAGCCGAGATAATGAGGCAAAGCTATATACTAGTGGTGACACTAATTGGCAGTGCCCTGGTGGAAGTCGAGAATGGGAGGATGTCAGTAAGTCAAGTGGTTGTGTGGAACCAAGGAGAAGTGGCATTGCTTGTGGAATTGGAGATTTCAAATCCAGAATTCAAAAAGTTGGTGCTAGAGTGGGATGAATGCAAGGAAATGGTTCTCATACCGTGTCAATACAAAAGGTTGCTTATAAAGGGCTTGTGATGCTTGGTTGCGGAAATGGAATGTAAGTGAAATAACAAGGTGTCCGGGCAATTATGGTTATATGGCCTCGAGGCAATGCCGTTGCTTGAGAGGTCGGGATTGTATGAAATCGCAGCTTTGATGCTCGACATGTAGAATGGTGCGAATGCACATTGGCGCTGTGGAAGTGTAAGGCTAATGCACAAGGATTGTGAATTGAAGAATTTGGCCACCGCAATGGCTCAAAGCCAAGACAAGTCACCCGCTTAGACACTAGATATCCGAGTCTGGCCGACTGCACTCGACTCACTTAACTCAACTCGACCCGGACTCAACTCGACCATTCAACTCCCGACTCATCCCGGGCTCCCGACCTCAGGGACCAAGCAACCCGTTGACTCTCGCCCGAGTTGACCACACCTGGACCCGGCGACTTTGCTTGGCCACCGAGCGATTTTCTGGGGACTTTCCTACGATTTCCGGCCACAATCCCAGACTTTCAAGCGACCGCTTTGGGCGTATTTTCTACACGGTTTCTCTTACTGGGCTTGGTGTGAATTTCCAACTAATGGACTTTGAAGACTAGACCTAGTTTTAGAAGTTGGAGAAAGTTATAAAAGGAAGGGCTTCTACATCTTATCTCATATCTTATGCTTGGAATTTTTGGAGAGCCACTTTTGTTTACATAACTAGGTTTGCTTTTGTTCATCTTCTTCTTTATTCCATTGATATTTTTGTGATGAACTCCATAGCTATGAGTAGCTAAATTCTCTATTATTGGTTAAGGATGTAGTCCGATTTCTAAAACTTGTGTGTGCTTTATGTATTAGTTTTCTCTCTTGTTTATCGTTCAATTCTCTCATGGTTTTTATGATCACATGATTGAAGTATTGTGATAGGATTATGGTGTTTGATTAGTTAAGTGGCCAATTAATTGAACTTGCATATTAGTCCATAGCTATTTTAGGGTTTTTCATCAAGCGATAACCTTGAATACAAGTAGCATGATATGTTTACGGTTTGTAGTGATACACTCTCGTAATCATATGTAGAGTTTGACCATTGTCCTAATTGTTTTGCGCAACGCATGACAATTGCATTGATTAGCCTATTTACAAACTTAATGCTCCTAGGAATTGAACTTGATTAGCGCAAGGCGTTAGGTTATTCTTTAGGTAGAATTCACATACGCAGCCCTAATGTGTGTGTTGATGAACTTGAGAAATTAATAGATTATCTTGCTTTCTTGATTCTCTAGGCTTTTGATAACACAAGAGATTAAATCGTAATTCTAATCATATATGCAAGCACATGTCTAAGATTGAAGATGAATTCCTTGACCAATATCTCTCTCCATTGATTACTTTCTACAATTTACTTTGCTTTTAATTTGTTTTTATTGTTTAAATAGAAATAAGAAATCCCCCAATTGGTTACTTTAAGAAATTGATTACGAAATAACTACAATCGCCTCTCTTGTGGATACGAACTCTTTCTTATCACATACTTTAGGAAAGTGAAATTATTTTTGACGCATCGACAATGATCAAATTTTGGCGCCGTTTTGGGAGGCACACACGGCTAGTTATTAAGTTTTTAGTTTCTTTTACAATTTCTGCTTTCATCTTTGCTTTTGTTTCTTGTCTTGTTTCTCACTTGTTTGCGAGAATTGTTTGCAGTACCTAATCTCGGCTTCTAAGGATTGGAATTATCCAAGGTGCGGGATAGCTACTCGACGCAAGCACAATACTCCAACCAAGTCAAGACACAACGGACGAGCACGAGGAGGAAGTAGGAGCAGAGATTTTCCAACAACAAGAAGAAGGAAAAGAGGTTCCAATCGTAGAGGAAACACACGTGGAAGAACAAGGAGCAATGGGTGATGAAAATCGTTCACTCAAGGACTTAGCTTCTCATAGGCTTGATATACAACGGGGGTGTATTCAAACGGACTCTACTTTTTGAAATTAAACCTGGGTTGTAGAGAATTACCAAAGTTCCATGGCATGGTGAATGAAGATCCAAACAAACATCTTATGGACTTCCACACCATTGTCACGGCCATGCTTCCAATGGATGTTGCGGCGGATGGTGCAATGTTGAAAGTTTCGTTTCTCTTTAATGGATAGCGCTAAGGATTGGTTGTTCTACTTACCTCCCTAAGTGTCACAACATGGAATGGGTTGAAGAAACTCTTTTAGAGAGATATTTTCCGCATCAAAGGCTACTCAAATTCGCAAGGAGATTTGTGGGATGAAGCAAAATGTGGGAGAATCTTTATATGAATGTTGGGAACGATATAAGAGATTGGTGGCAAGCTGCCCTCACCACCAATTTAGTGATGCTATGATCATTCAATATTTCTATGAAGGACTCCAATCAAGTGATAGGAATCTCCTCGACGCCGCTGCGGGTGGTGGTGCACTAGTGAATAAGACGGTGGCACAAGCTAGAGAGTTGATTGAAAACATGGCAGCGAACTCACAACAATTCTTGAGTCGTGGTTCTGATGTGATTCTAAGAAGGGTGAGTGAGGTGAGCGAGGTTGAGGAACTTCGTCAACAAATGGGTAACATGAACGCAATGCTTCAACAAGTTGCAGCCAGCGGTGATACCAAGTTCCTCTCAATCTTATGAAGACGAGCAAGCTAATGCGGTCTTTCCAAATCAACAAAGACGGTATGATCCCTACTCCAACACTTACAATCCTAGATGGAGAGATCACCCCAACTTTAGCTATGCCAATAAACAAGGAGCGATTCAACAATCTAGTTTCAACAACCCGAGTGGATTTCAACCTCAACAACAACAATTCCAACCGAGACAACAATTTCAACAACAACAACAACCTCAAACTATGGGGTCCAATATGGAGGAGTTGTCAAATCTTTTATGCAAAGAACGGAGAGTTCGGTTAAGGAGTTGCAAACTCAAGTTGGTTTTATGGCTATGGAGTTGAATCAATTAAAGGCACAAAATGGTGGGAAACTCCCTTCTCAACCTATCAACCCAAAAAAGAAGGTGTTAATGCAATTACATTGAGAAGTGGTACACAACTTGTGCAACCCGGAGTTCTTTGATTCGGGCGTGGTGGAAACACCAAAGGAACTGTTTTGGAGGAGAAAACCGAGGATTCTCCCAAACTTAAAGGTACTATTTCTAACTCTAAAACTCCTGGTTTCTACTTATGTTCCTCCTCTACCTTTCCCTCGCAGATTTGCAAGTTCTAAGAAGGCGGAACTAGAAAAGGAGATTTTAGACGTTCTAAAACAGATCCATGTGAACATACCACTCATAGATGCAATCAAGCAAGTTCCAAAGTATGCAAAGGTGTTGAAGGACTTGTGTACCAATAAACAAAGGCTCAAAGGTAATGAAGTGCTTAGTGTGGGGGAGAATGCTTCCCGGCAATCTTACAACATAAACTCCCACTTAAGTGCAAGGACCCGGTAGCTTTGACATTCCCGTCACAATTGGTAACACTACATTTAATAAAGCTATGTTGGACTTAGGTGCTCCGTTAATGTCATGCCCGTCTATGTATAATTCACTTGATCTTGGTCCTCTTAAAAAGGCTGGAATTGTGTTGCAATTAGCCGATCGTTCTAATGTCTACCCAATGGGTATTGTTGAGGATGTTCTTGTGCGGGTTAATCAACTTGTATTTCAGCGGACTTTTGCGTGTTAGAGATGGATGAAGGTTCACCGGACTCGTCTCTTCCATTGCTACTTGGGCGTCCCTTCATGAAAACGGCGAAAACCATATTGATGTTGACAAGGGAACGCTAACTATGGAGTTTGATGGAGAAATAATACGTTTCAACATTTTCGAGACGATGAGATATCCTAGCGATGTCCACTCTTGTTTCTCCATTGATATGATGGACACATTGGCGCAACAAATGTTTGAGTTGAATGGTGTTGATACTTTGGAAACCGTGCTCACTACTCCTATTGACAATGGTTATGCGTATAGTGATGAGATGAAAGAAACCATTGGTTCTCTTAACTCATTACCGGAAAAATCAGCAACTAAGAATGTTTCATATGCGTCTTTACCTTGCAATAATGAAAAACTTGTGCCATCTATTGTTAAACCTCCAAGTTTAGAATTGAAACCTCTTCCAAGTCACTTAAAGTACTTGTACTTGGGTGACAATGAAGAGTTACCTGTGATTGTTTCTAACGAGCTTAATGAATTACGAGAGCAAAAACTTCTAAGGGTGCTAAGGAAGTACAAGACGGCCATAGGATGGACAATCGCCGATATCAAGGGTATTAGCCTGCCGTTTGTATGCATAAGATCCGTGTGGAGGATGATTCAAAGCCTACAAGGGAAGCGCAACGCCGTTTGAATCCTCCCATGATGGAAGTTGTGAAAAAGGAGATACTCAAGCTTTTGGACGTGGGTGTTATCTACCCCATCTCCGATAGCAAGTGGGTAAGCCGGTACAAGTGGTACCAAAGAAATCGGGTGTGACGGTGGTGGAGAATGATAAGAATGAACTTGTCCCAACTCGTGTGCAAACCGGTTGGAGGGTTTGTATTGATTATAGAAAATTGAATGCCACCACTAGAAAAGATCACTTTCCTTTACCTTTTATTGATCAAATGCTTGAACGTTTAGTGGACATTCTTACTATTGCTTTCTTGATGGCTATTCGGGTTATAATCAGTTGTGATAGCACCTAGGAGGACCAAGAGAAAACTACTTTCACTTGTCCTTTCGGTACTTTTGCTTATAGAAGGATGCCTTTTGGCTTATGCAATGCTCCGGCTACCTTTCAAAGGTGTATGGTAAGTATCTTTTCGAATATGTTGAAAACATAATCGAAGTGTTCATGGATGACTTTAGTGTCTTTGGTGATTCATTTGACCTTTGCTTGAACAATTTGTCTCTAATCCTTGAACGATGTGTTGAAACAAATCTTGTGCTAAATTGGGAGAAGTGCCATTTCATGGTAACTCATGGCATAGTTTTAGGCCATATAATATCTTCTAAAGGCTTGGAAGTCGATAAATCTAAGATAGACCTTATTCGTGCTCTAACCCCTCCCACTACGGTGAGGGAGATACGCTCTTTTCTTGGTCATGCAAGTTTTTATCGTAGGTTCATCAAGGACTTTTCCAAGATAGCATCACCACTTTGTAACCTATTGCAAAAAGATGTGGTTTTTAACTTTGATGAGAAGTGTGTGGCGGCATTCAATCGTTTGAAAGAACTTTTGATTTCAGCCCCTATCATTAAACCACCGGATTGGAGTAAGCCGTTTGAACTCATGTGTGATGCAAGTGACTATGCGGTTGGTGCGGTGCTTGGGCAGCGTGTGGGGAAGCTTCCTCATGCCATTTACTATGCTTCTAGAACGTTAAATGAGGCTCAAGAAAACTACACAACCACTGAAAAGGAGTTATTAGCCATTGTTTTTGCTTTAGAAAAGTTTCGCTCTTATCTAATTGGTACAAAAGTTGTTGTCTTTTCTCGATCATGCGACACTTAGATACTTGCTTACAAAGAAAGAGGCGAAACCGAGGCTCATACGATGGATTTTACTCTTGCAAGAGTTTGATCTTGAAATCAAAGACAAGAAAGGAATTGAGAACACCGTTGCGGATCATTTGAGCCGACTTGCTGTGGACAAGGAGACTATCCCGTTGCGTGAAAGTTTCCCGGACGAGCAACTATTCTCAATTGCCTTTGGAGAACCATGGTCCGATATTGTTAATTACTTAGTGTCTAAACAAATCCCAAAGAACTTGTCTCGTCTTTGAGAGGGACAAACTTAAGAAGTTAGGAAACCAATACATATGGGATGATCCATACTTATGGAAGCATTGTAGTGACCAAGTAATACGTAGGTGTGTTCCCGAAATTGAATTTAATTCTATCTTGTCTTTTTGCCACTCATATGCTTGTGGAGGACACTTTGGGAGTAAGAGAACCGCTCTCAAGGTATTAGAATGTGGTTTCTTTTGGCCAACTTTGTTTAAGGATGCACATGCATTTTGGATCACATGTGATAGATGTCAAAGAACCGGCAATCTAGGTGCTCGAAATCAAATGCCGCAAACTATTATTCAATTTGTGGAGGTTTTTGATGTATGGGGAATTGATTTTATGGGCCCTTTTGTCAATTCTAATGGGAATTATTATATTTTGCTTGCTTGTGGATTATGTCTCGAAATGGGTGGAAGCTAAGGCCACCCCAACTAATGATTCTAAAGTTGTTTGATTTTGTGCAAGCTAATATTTTTGCAAGGTTTGGAATTCCAAGGGCTATAATTAGCGATGGAGGTTCACACTTCAAAAACGAGGTTCTTGCAAAGCTTGTTAAGGAAGTACAATGTGTCGCATAGGATTGCAACTCCCTACCATCCGCAAACAAATGGACAAGCCGAAGTTTCTAACCGAGAGGTGAAATCAATTCTTGAAAAGACGGTGAATCCTACAAGGAAGGATTGGAGCATGCGACTCAACGATGCTTTGTGGGCGTATAGAACCGCATATAAAACACCTATTGGGATGTCTCCTTTTAGGCTTGTTTATGGTAAACCTTGTCACTTACCCGTGGAAATTGAGCATAAGGCATTTTGGGCTATTAAACAATGCAACATGGAGTTGGATGGGGCTGGAAAGCAAAGGAAGTTACAACTTCAAGAGTTAGAGGAGATTAAGTAATGATGCATTTGAAAGCTCACGGATTTACAAGGAAAAAACGAAAGCTTTTCATGATAATATGATTTCTAAGAAACAATTTTGCATTGGGCGAAAAGTGCTTTTGTTTAATTCTCGTTTGCAATTATTTAGGGTAAATTAAGGTCACGTTGGATTGGACCTTTTATTGTGACTAATGTGTTTTCTCATGGTGCAGTGGAAATTCGTAGTTTAGCTACAGGTAATGAACTTAAAGTGAATGGGCACCGGTTGAAACCATATTATGAGAACTTCTCTTCGGATGTCGTGGAAGGAGTTAATCTTGTGGAAGTACTCCTCCGGAGGAGTCATAGAAAGCAAGGAGATAGTCGGGCGACGACTTTAAACCAAGCGCTAATTGGGAGGCAACCCAAAGGATGAGTATTTCTTGTCTTGTATTTATTTCTTTTCTTGTTTTTAGTTTTTCTTGTTTTGTTTTCTTTGTTTTTGCTGATTTCTTATTAGGATTTCCCACCTTGACTTACTTTGGACGATTCAATTTACATTGAGGACAATGTAAGGTTTAAGTGTGGGGAGTGGTTTATGTTGTAAATTTTTGCAATTTTTCAACTTTTTTTGTGAACTAGTGAATAAGAAAACTCCAACTTGTAGTTATTTAGAGTCACATAGTATACATGTCGCTAAGATTACATCGAAATTCTCATAATAGTGACTGAACTTAGAGATGACGAGAGAACATGATCGGGTTTCTTAATTGTATGAGAGTTAAAGTTGGATTTAACCATGCCAAAGGCAAATAAGGTGCAGGCTGAATTCGGTATTAGAACAAAGTGATCCCCTATAGTGGAGACTACCCATGTTACATAATGTGAGGCACCAACCTTCAATTCTTTGTACTTGTCTAAATTTGTGCTTTTAGAGTGTGTGTCACCGTACGTAAATTAGAGGCGTAATGGTGAGCTGTCCAATTTCCCACCATAGAAGCACTATTTTGATCTCTTGAGTGCTATTTTTATCAACCATGTTGGTGACATCGAATTGCTAACTTACATTCCACTTGTGATCTTGTTCGCGATTAGCACCATCCACCTTATCTCTCTACACCAACAGGTCCATAGAAACACCATCATCATCAACAAGAGGAGCATCACAAATTCGAAGGAAAGTTGAATACGTTCGAGGTTTACAAGCAACAATACAAAATTGGGCAGATTTCAAATTAAATAAAGCAACAAAACAGCAGAATTTTTATAAGTTGAAGACTATAATACAAGAGCGGAAATCGAGAAGTTTATGATATCAAGACATATAAGTTGTGAAGATTCAAGCGGTAAAGTACTTACACCATGGCATTGTACTTACATTTTTATTTTAATTTATTTGTATTTTCTCTTTCTCTTGTCTCTCTAAAAAAAAAAAAAAAAAAAAAAAAAAAAAAAAAGAGACAAGAGAAAATGTTTTTATTTTGTTTTATTTTTATTTGTTATTCAAAAAAAAAAAAAAAAAAAAAAAACAAAAAAAAAAAAAACGAAAATTTAAAAAAAAAAAAAGAAAAAGAAAAAAAGAAAAAGAAAAAAAAATTGGGTTTGTATAGTTTGTTTTTATTTTTGTATTCTTTCAATAAAGCCTATGGAAAGAAGGAATATCTATAATGAAGTTTCAAGCGACAAGGAATTTGAGGGAAAGAATCATATTGTCGAGATTCTACGAAGTTCGAGAGTTATCATCAAGAGTTGAAGACCGAAGACGAAGATGAAGACACCGATAGAAGACCGAAGACGTTTCTATGGATGTTTGTGAGAGTGGTGCTAGCCGCACGTTGAACGGATAACGAGGTAAGTAAGCATATTCCCACCTTCGTTAAATGGTTTGATTTCCTTTCGAAGAGATCGTCAGAAAAATGGGTTTTCAAAAATATATAAAAGATGTGGGTTTTCAAAATATTTCGGAGGGTTTTGCCTTCCTACCATTCAA
Organism: Papaver armeniacum; assembly: GCA_023531295.1. NCBI lineage: Eukaryota > Viridiplantae > Streptophyta > Magnoliopsida > Ranunculales > Papaveraceae > Papaver > Papaver armeniacum. Next base: position 131,017 of record JAJJWW010002131.1, on the reverse strand, counting down.
CGTGTCTCGGGATTCTCTCTTCATTCCAACCTGGACACATGTGTGACCCATAAAGAGCTGTTTTTTATTATTGAGAGCAATATCATAAAACCCTTTCTTGTGAGAGGCGTGAGTCGAGACTTTTGATCACTCCGAACCCGAATTTTAGTCGAGAAGGGATGGTTATCTTCTCTCTCAACTTTTAAGAATGAGATTGTGTTCATTTATGTGTCTAACTTCTTATGACTAGTGTGCGTAATCTCTATGTCTTCTTAGCGCGTTGGATACTATCATTACGGAGAACTAGTAAGTTGGAAATTTAGGTTTTGTGGGTAAATCTCTAGTAAACCCTCACGAGACTATAACTCGTCCACTAGGGACACCTAGGGGTTTAAAGGCTTGTTATTTATGCTAAAAGTGACCGTAGCCTCGACGACACGGAGTTGTTGTATTTTATTGTTTTGTTTGATTTGCTCGAGGACTAGCAAAGTCTAAGTGTGGGGGAATCTGATAGGTGTAGAATACACCGTATTTACTATCTAGTAGTTACACTTTCTTTGCTATTTTTCTTGTGAATTATGTACTATTATGCGTGTTTTTGAGTCATTAGGTACTGAGTCGCACGGAGGAAAAGAAGAAGAAATTGTCCAATTTGAGCAAAAGGGCGAAATTGTCATCTCACGGGCAAGTGATATTTGAGCTCAACCAAGGTTAAGGGACGACTCTTTACAAGGAAGTTACATCGGGTGGCCTTTATCGAAGCGTGGGTGCTTATAGTTATTTGAGTACCCCTTAGCTACTTTGCCCGAGTGGAGTTAACCAAATTCATTTCCTACACAAGACCTAGAATTCAAAGTGAGAAATTAATTTCTCATTATTTTCATTTTCCTCTTTAACCTGAAACTCAGAGAGAATTTTGAAGTTGCTGAGGAGAGATCGAGAGGAGTGATAAGGTTGAGATGGAAGATGGTGAAGGTTCGATTCAACGGGGGAAATCAAGGACTCGAGCCACGATGTTGAGTAAATCGGGGGTTGATTGATTTGCTTATGGAAAAAGGGGATCCGAGGTTTCATTTGAAATCGTGGCGTATGGAATTGTTCACGTGGCGAGAGACGAGAAGGAAAGAAGCGAGAGTTTGAATCAATTTTAGTAGGAACGATTAATTGCTTCTCTTGATGCTTGAGATCGATTTGATTACCGTGGTTTGAAGAATTTGCATGATCCAACTCGGTGAAAGAGGACCCGTTCTGTCGTTTAGAGTGAGTTTGAGTTGTTAGTGTTTCAAATGAAGGAGAAGATGATTTAACTTGAAGAACAGGACAAAGAAGAATGAATCAGTAGATGGGTTGGTTTTGTTGAGTTTATTGATGTGCTTTGAGATGGATTTAGGATTCTTAAATTTGTTTGCCATGGGGTTGAAGTTTAAGTGATGAAGTAAGACCCGGGTTCATCTCAAGGTCGAGTCTCTCAGTGGATGAATGTGTTGGTGGTGCAAAATGAGTCAAGAGCAGTTGAGGAGGAATCTAATTGAGGATGGCATTAGTGGTGAGGGGAGTTGGCATTACCGGTGTAATTCTTATGGCTCACCGCTTTTGTTGATGATGTGCTGTGTATGTTGAGTCAGATTGCAGTCCGGGAGAAAATGAAACTCGGTAGGCGAGAAGTGAAGTCAGAGAGGTCAGACATTGTAGGCTGATAATAGCTGTTGTTGCAGCTGGTGCTTTGATTGAGTTTGCTAGGAATGAGTTAGGCACATATTGATGGTGGTGGTGGAAGTGAAGGGTAGAGTGGTGTTGCTGCCATGGACTGTAGTTATGTGGTGTTGTGAGCTGGTATTATGAGTTACGGTAAATGGAATATAGAGCTGTTATGAATATGAACATATTGTTGATATCTCGTGAATTTGACAGAAATGGTGTTACCTTGTGGAATGGCATGTGGCAAAATGTGCTAGCCCGAGGTGCAATGGCTTTGTAGGCTTGAGATGAGGATGTGTGGCAGCCGAGGCTTATGGTTGGACCATGTTGGTGTTATGAGATGGAAAGGCAGAGTGCGGTGATGTTGGTCTCTCGACAATGGTTGTAGATTGAGCCGAGATAATGAGGCAGGCTATATACTAGTGGTGACACTAATTGCAGGCTGGTGGAAGGCGGAGAATGGGAGGATCTCAGGCAAGCTGGTTGTGTGCAGTGAACCAAGGAAAAGTGGCATTGCTTGTGGAATTGGAGATTTCAAATCCAGTAGTTCAGGTGTTGGTGCTAGAGTGGGATGAATGCAAGGGAAATGGTTCTGTTACTGTGTCAATACAGTGAAGGTTGCTTATAAAGGGCTTGTGATGCTTGGTTGCAGGGAATGGAATGTAAGCTGAAATAACAAGGTGTCTGGGCAATTATGGTTATATGGCCTGAGCAATGCTGTTGCTTGAGAGGCTGGGATTGTATGAAATCGCGATTCCGGCCGATCTGAGAGAATGGTGCGAATGCACGGCCATTCAACTGGAAGTGTAAGGCTAATGCACAAGGATTGTGAATTGAAGAATTTGGCCACCGCAATGGCTCGAGGCCAAGACAAGTCACCCAGCTAGACACTAGATATCCGAGCCTGGTCTGACTGCACCACTCATTCAACTCACCGACTCGCACTCGACTCATCAACTCACCACTCATCCCGACTCTCTCTCGACTCGGTGCTGACCGAGTTAACCTGACTCGCCCGAGTTGACCTTATTGGCCATTGGACCGGCGGACTTTGCGGTCACACTGAGCCGATTTTCGGCGACTTTCCGGCCGATTCCGGCCACAATCCCGGTTTCCGGCGACGTTTTTGGGGCATATTTTCTACACGGGTTTCTCTTACTCGTGGGCTTGGTGGATTTTCAACTAATGGACTTTGAAGACTAGACCTAATTTTAGAAGTTGGAGAAAGTTATAAAAGGGAAGGGCTTCTATCTTATCTCATATCTTATTCTTGGAATTTTTGGAGAGCCACTTTTGTTTACATAACTAGGGTTTGCTTTTGTTCATCTTCTTCTTTATTCCATTGATATTTTTGTGATGAACTCCATAGCTATGAGTAGCTAAATTCTCTATTATTGGTTAAGGATGTAGTCCGATTTCTAAAACTTGTGTGTGCTTTATGTATTAGTTTTCTCTCTTGTTTATCGTTCAATTCTCTGCGGTTTTTATGATCACATGATTGAAGTATTGTGATAGGATTATGGTGTTTGATTAGTTAAGTGGCCAATTAATTGAACTTGCATCTTAGTCCATAGCTATTTTAGGGTTTTTCATCAAGCGATAACCTTGAATACAAGTAGCATGATATGTTTACGGTTTGTAGTGATACACTCTCGTAATCATATGTAGAGTTTGACCATTGTCCGAATTGTTTTGCGCAACGCATGACAATTGCATTGATTAGCCTATTTAAAACTTAATGCTCCTAGGAATTGAACTTGATTAGCGCAAGGCGTTAGGTTATTCTTTAGGTAGAATTCACATACGCAGCCCTAATGTGTGTGTTGATGAACTTGAGAAATTAATAGATTATCTTGCTTTCTTGATTCTCTAGGCTTTTGATAACACAAGAGATTAAATCGTAATTCTAATCATATATGCAAGCACATGTCTAAGATTGAAGATGAATTCCTTGACCAATATCTCTCTCCATTGATTACTTTCTACAATCTACTTTGCTTTTAATTTGTTTTTATTGTTTAAATAGAAATAAGAAATCCCCCAATTGGTTACTTTAAGAAATTGATTACGAAATAACTACAATCGCCTCTCTGTGGATACGAACTCTTTCTTATCACATACTTTAGGAAAGTGAAATTATTTTTGACGCATACGACAAACTGATCAAATTTTGGCGCCGTTGCTTGGGAGGCACACTACTAGTTATTAAGTTTTTAGTTTCTTTTTACAATTTTTGCTTTCATCTTTGCTTTTTGTTTCTTGTCTTGTTTCTCACTTGTTTGCGAGAATTGTTTTGCAGGTACCTAATCTCCGGCTTCTAAGGATTGGAATTATCCAAGGTGCGGGATAGCTACTCGACGCGGCACAATACTCCAACCAAGTCAAGACACAACGGACGAGCACGAGGAGGAAGTAGGAGAAGAGATTTTCCAACAACAAGAAGAAGGAAAAGAGGTTCCAATCGTAGAGGAAACACACGTGGAAGAACAAGGAGCAATGGGTGATGCAAATCGTTCACTCAAGGACTTAGCTTCTCATAGGCTTGATATACAACAGGGGTGTATTCAAACGGACTCTACTTTTGAAATTAAACCGGGGTTGCTTAGAGAATTACCAAAGTTCCATGGCATGGTGAATGAAGATCCAAACAAACATCTTATGGACTTCCACACCATTGTCACGGCCATGCTTCCAGCGGATGTTGCGGCGGATGGTGCAATGTTGAAAGTTTTCCGTTTCTCTTTAATGGATAGTGCTAAGGATTGGTTGTTCTATTTACCTCCCTAAGTGTCACAACATGGAATGGGTTGAAGAAACTCTTTTTAGAGAGATATTTTCCTGCATCAAAGGCTACTCAAATTCGCAAGGAGATTTGTGGGATGAAGCAAAATGTGGGAGAATCTTTATATGAATGTTGGGAACGATATAAGAGATTGGTGGCAAGCTGCCCTCACCACCAATTTAGTGATGCTATGATCATTCAATATTTCTATGAAGGACTCCAATCAAGTGATAGGAATCTCCTCGACGCTGCGGGTGGTGGTGCACTAGTGAACAAGACGGTGGCACAAGCTAGAGAGTTGATTGAAAACATGGCAGCGAACTCACAACAATTCTTGAGTCGTGGTTCTGATGTGATTCTAAGAAGGGTGAGTGAGGTGAGCGAGGTTGAGGAACTTCGTCAACAAATGGGTAACATGAACGCAATGCTTCAACAAGTTGCAGCCACGGTGATACCAAGTTCCTCTCAATCTTATGAAGACGAGCAAGCTAATGCGATCTTTCCAAATCAACAAAGACTCGTATGATCCCTACTCCAACACTTACAATCCGGGATGGAGAGATCACCCCAACTTTAGCTATGCCAATAAACAAGGAGCGGTTCAACAATCTAGTTTCAACAACCCGAGTGGATTTCAACCTCAACAACAACAATTCCAACCGAGACAACAATTTCAACAACAACAACAACCTCAAACTATGGGGTCCAATATGGAGGAGTTGCTGAAATCTTTTATGCAAAGAACGGAGAGTTCGGTTAAGGAGTTGCAAACTCAAGTTGGTTTTATGGCTATGGAGTTGAATCAATTAAAGGCACAAAATGGTGGGAAACTCCCTTCTCAACCTATCAACCCAAAAGAAGGTGTTAATGCAATTACATTGAGAAGTGGTACACAACTTGTGCAACCCGAAGTTGCTGATTCGGGCGTGGTGGAAACACCAAAGGAACTGTTTTGGAGGAGAAAACCGAGGATTCTCCCCAAACTTCTGAGGTACCTATTTCTAACTCTAAAACTCCGGTTTCTACTTATGTTCCTCCTCTACCTTTCCCTCGCAGATTTGCAAGTTCTAAGAAGGCGGAACTAGAAAAGGAGATTTTAGACGTTCTAAAAAAGATCCATGTGAACATACCACTCATAGATGCAATCAAGCAAGTTCCAAAGTATGCAAAGGTGTTGAAGGACTTGTGTACCAATAAGCAAAGGCTCAAAGGTAATGAAGTGCTTAGTGTGGGGGAGAATGCTTCGGCAATCTTACAACACAAACTCCCACTTAAGTGCAAGGACCCTGGTAGCTTTGACATTCCGTCACAATTGGTAACACTACATTTAATAAAGCTATGTTGGACTTAGGTGCTTCTAGTTAATGTCATGCTCGCGTCTATGTATAATTCACTTGATCTTGGTCCTCTTAAAAGGCTGGAATTGTGTTGCAATTAGCCGATCGTTCTAATGTCTACCCAATGGGTATTGTTGAGGATGTTCTTGTGCGGGTTAATCAACTTGTATTTCCAGCGGACTTTTGCGTGTTAGAGATGGATGAAGGTTCACGGACTCGTCTCTTCCATTGCTACTTGGGCGTCCCTTCATGAAAACGGCGAAAACTATTATTGATGTTGATAAGGGAACGCTAACTATGGAGTTTGATGGAGAAATAATACGTTTCAACATTTTCGAGACGATGAGATATCCTAGCGATGTCCACTCTTGTTTCTCCATTGATATGATGGATACATTGGCGCAACAAATGTTTGAGTTGAATGGTGGTGATACTTTGGAAACCGTGTTCACTACTCCTATTGACAATGGTTATGCGTATAGTGATGAGATGAAAGAAACCATTGGTTCTCTTAACTCATTACCTAAAAATCAGCAACTAAGAATGTTTCATATGCTTCTTTACCTTGCAATAATGAAAAACTTGTGCCATCTATTGTTAAACCTCCAAGTTTAAATTGAAACCTCTTCCAAGTCACTTAAAGTACTTGTACTTGGGTGACAATGAAGATTTACCCGTGATTGTTTCTAACGAGCTTAATGAATTACGGAGCAAAAACTTCTAAGGGTGCTAAGGAAGTACAAGACGGCCATAGGATGGACAATCGCCGATATCAAGGCTATTAGCCCTGCCGTTTGTATGCATAAGATCCGTGTGGAGGATGATTCAAAGCCTACAAGGGAAGCGCAACGCCGTTTGAACCCTCCCATGATGGAAGTTGTGAAAAAGGAGATACTCAAGCTTTTGGACGTGGGTGTTATCTACCCCCATCTCCGATAGCAAGTGGGTAAGCCCGGTACAAGTGGTACCAAAGAAATCGGGTGTGACGGTGGTGGAGAATGATAAGAATGAACTTGTCCCAACTCGTGTGCAAACCGGTTGGAGGGTTTGTATTGATTATAGAAAATTGAATGCCACCACTAGAAAAGATCACTTTCCTTTACCTTTTATTGATCAAATGCTTGAACGTTTAGCTGGACATTCTTACTATTGCTTTCTTGATGGCTATTCGAGGTTATAATCAGATTGTGATAGCACCGAGGACCAAGAGAAAACTACTTTCACTTGTCCTTTCGGTACTTTTGCTTATAGAAGGATGCCTTTTGGCTTATGCAATGCTCAGCTACCTTTCAAAGGTGTATGGTAAGTATCTTTTCGAATATGTTGAAAACATAATCGAAGTGTTCATGGATGACTTTAGTGTCTTTGGTGATTCTTTTGACCTTTGCTTGAACAATTTTTCTCTAATCCTTGAACGATGTGTTGAAACAAATCTTGTGCTAAATTGGGAGAAGTGCCATTTCATGGTAACTCATGGCATAGTTTTAGGCCATATAATATCTTCTAAAGGCTTGGAAGTCGATAAATCTAAGATAGACCTTATTCGTGCTCTAACCCCTCCCACTACGGTGAGGGAGATACGCTCTTTTCTTGGTCATGCAGGTTTTTATCGTAGGTTCATCAAGGACTTTTCCAAGATAGCATCACCACTTTGTACCCTATTGCAAAAAGATGTGGTTTTTAACTTTGATGAGAAGTGTGTGGCGGCATTCAATCGTTTGAAAGAACTTTTGATTTCAGCCCCTATCATTAAACCACCGGATTGGAGTAAGCCGTTTGAACTCATGTGTGATGCAAGTGACTATGCGGTTGGTGCGGTGCTTGGGCAGCGTGTGGGGAAGCTTCCTCATGCCATTTATTATGCTTCTAGAACGTTAAATGAGGCTCAACAAAACTACACAACCACTGAAAAGGAGTTATTAGCCATTGTTTTTGCTTTAGAAAAGTTTCGCTCTTATCTAATTGGTACAAAAGTTGTTGTCTTTTCTGATCATGCAGCACTTAGATACTTGCTTACAAAGAAAGAGGCGAAACCGAGGCTCATACGATGGATTTTACTCTTGCAAGAGTTTGATCTTGAAATCAAAGACAAGAAAGGAATTGAGAACACCGTTGCGGATCATTTGAGCCGACTTGCTGTGGACAAGGAGACTATCCCGTTGCGTGAAAGTTTCCCGGACGAGCAACTATTCTCAATTGCCTTTGGAGAACCATGGTACGCTGATATTGTTAATTACTTAGTGTCTAAACAAATCCCAAAGAACTTGTCTCGTGTTGAGAGGGACAAACTTAAGAAGTTAGGAAACCAATACATATGGGATGATCCATACTTATGGAAGCATTGTAGTGACCAAGTAATACGTAGGTGTGTTCCCGAAATTGAATTTAATTCTATCTTGTCTTTTTGCCACTCATATGCTTGTGGAGGACACTTTGGGAGTAAGAGAACCGCTCTCAAGGTATTAGAATGTGGTTTCTTTTGGCCAACTTTGTTTAAGGATGCACATGCATTTTGTATCACATGTGATAGGTGTCAAAGAACCGGCAATCTAGGTGCTCGAAATCAAATGCCGCAAACTATTATTCAATTTGTGGAGGTTTTTGATGTATGGGGAATTGATTTTATGGGCCCTTTTGTCAATTCTAATGGGAATTATTATATTTTGCTTGCTGTGGATTATGTCTCGAAATGGGTGGAAGCTAAGGCCACCCCAACTAATGATTCTAAAGTTGTTTGATTTCGTGCAAGCTAATATTTTTGCAAGGTTTGGAATTCCAAGGGCTATAATTAGCGATGGAGGTTCACACTTCAAAAACGAGGTTCTTGCAAAGCTTGTTAAAGAAGTACAATGTGTCGCATAGGATTGCAACTCCCTACCATCCGCAAACAAATGGACAAGCCGAAGTTTCCAACCGAGAGGTGAAATCAATTCTTGAAAAGACGGTGAATCCTACAAGGAAAGATTGGAGCATGCGACTCAACGATGCTTTGTGGGCGTATAGAACCGCATATAAAACACCTATTGGGATGTCTCCTTTTAGGCTTGTTTATGGTAAACCTTGTCACTTACCCGTGGAAATTGAGCATAAGGCGTTTTGGGCTATTAAACAATGCAACATGGAGTTGGATGGGGCTGGAAAGCAAAGGAAGTTACAACTTCAAGAGTTGGAGGAGATTCGTAATGATGCATTTGAAAGCTCTCGGATTTACAAGGAAAAGACGAAAGCTTTTCATGATAATATGATTTCTAAGAAACAATTTTGCATTGGGCGAAAAGTGCTTTTGTTTAATTCTCGTTTGCAATTATTTCCGGTAAATTAAGGTCACGTTGGATTGGACCTTTTATTGTGACTAATGTGTTTTCTCATGGTGCAGTGGAAATTCGTAGTTTAGCTACAGGTAATGAACTTAAAGTGAATGGGCACCGGTTGAAACCATATTATGAGAACTTCTCTTCGGATGTCGTGGAAGGAGTTAATCTTGTGGAAGTACTCCTAAGGAGGAGTCATAGAAAGCAAGGAGATAGTCGGGCTGACGACTTTAAACCAAGCGCTAATTGGGAGGCAACCCAAAGGATGAGTATTTCTTGTCTTGTATTTATTTCTTTTCTTGTTTTTAGTTTTTCTTGTTTTGTTTTCTTTGTTTTTGCTGATTTCTTATTAGGATTTCCCACCTTGACTTACTTTGGACGATTCAATTTACATTGAGGACAATGTAAGGTTTAAGTGTGGGGGAGTGGTTTATGTTGTAAATTTTTGCAATTTTTCAACTTTTTTTGTGAACTAGTGAATAAGAAAACTCCAACTTGTAGTTATTTAGAGTCACATAGTATACATGTCGCTAAGATTACATCGAAATTCTCATAATAGTGACTGAACTTAGAGATGACAGAGAAACATGATCGGGTTTCTTAATTGTATGAGAGTTAAAGTTGGATTTAACCATGCCGGTGGCAAATAAGGTGCAAAGCTGAATTCGGTATTAGAAACAGTGATCCCCTATAGTGGAGACTACCCATGTTACATAATGTGAGGCACCAACCTTCAATTCTTTGTACTTGTCTAAATTTGTGCTTTTAGAGTGTGTGTCACCGTACGTAAATTCGGGGCAGAATGGTGAGTCTGTCCAATTTCCCACCATAGAAGCACTATTTTGATCTCTTGAGTGCTATTTTTATCAACCATGTTGGTGACATCGAATTGCTAACTTACATTCCACTTGTGATCTTGTTCGCAGTTAGCACCATCCACCTTATCTCTCTCTACACCAACAGTCCATAGAAACACCATCATCATCAACAAGAGGAGCATCACAAATTCGAAGGAAAGTTGAATACGTTCGAGGTTTACAAGCAACAATACGAAATGGGCAGATTTCAAATTAAATAAAGCAACAAAAAGGGGGCATAATTTTTATAAGTTGAAGACTATAATACAAGAGCGGAAATTATCAAGGATGAAAGTTTTTATGATATCAAGACATATAAGTTGTGAAGATTCAAGCGGTAAAGTACTTACACCATGGCATTGTACTTACATTTTTATTTTAATTTATTTGTATTTTTACTTTCTCTTGTCTCTCTAAAAAAAAAAAAAAAAAAAAAAAAAAAAAAAAAAAAAAATTTTTTTTTTTTTTTTTTTTTTTATTTTTATTTTTTTTTAAAAAAAATTTAAAAAAAAAAAAAAAAAAAAAAAAAAAAAAAAAAAAAAAAAATTGGGTTTGTATAGTTTGTTTTTATTTTTGTATTCTTTCAATAAAGCCTATGGAAAGAAGGAATATCTATAATGAAGTTTCAAGCGACAAGGAATTTGAGGGAAAGAATCATATTGTCGAGATTCTACGAAGTTCGAGAGTTATCATCAAGAGTTGAAGACCGAAGACGAAGATGAAGACACCGATAAGACCGAAGACGTTTCTATGGATGTTTGTGAGAGTGGTGCTAGCTGCACGTTGAACGGATAACGAGGTAAGTAAGCATATTCCCACCTTCGTTAAATGGTTTGATTTCCTTTCAAGAGATCGTCGGAAAAATGGGTTTTCAAAAATATATAAAAGATGTGGGTTTTCAAAATATTTCGGAGGGTTTTGCCTTCCTACCATTCAACGTGTCTCGTGATTCTCTCTTCATTCCAACCTGGACACATGTGTGACCCATAAAGAGTCATTTTATTATTGAGAGCAATTTCATAAAACCCTTTCTTGTGAGGCGAGTCGAGACTTTTGATCACTCCGAACCCGATTTTAGTCGAGAAGGGATGGTTATTCTCTCTCAACTTTTAAGAATGAGATTGTGTTCATTTATGTGTCTAACTTCTTATGACTAGTGTGCGAGAATCTCTATGTCTTCTTAGCGCGTTGGATACTATCATTACGGAGAACTAGTAAGTTGGAAATTTAGGTTTTGTGGGTAAATCTCTAGTAAACCCTCACGAGACTATAACTCGTCCACTAGGGACACCTAGGGTTTAAAGGCTTGTTATTTATGCTAAAAGTGACCGTAGCCTCGGCGACACGGAGTTGTTGTATTTTATTGTTTTGTTTGATTTGCTCGAGGACTAGCAAAGTCTAAGTGTGGGGAATACGATAGGTGTAGAATACACCGTATTTACTATCTAGTAGTTTACACTTTCTTTGCTATTTTTCTTGTGAATTATGTACTTTACGCGTGTTTTTGAGTCATTAGGTACTGAGTCGCGCGGAGGAAAAGAAGAAGAAGTTACCCAATTTGAGCAAAAGGGCGAAATTGTCATCTCACAGGCAAGTGATATTTGGAGCTCAACCAAGGTTAAGGGACGACTCTTTTACAAGGAAGTTACATCAGGTGGCCTTTATCAGAAGCGTGGGTGCTTATAGTTATTTGAGTACCCCTTAGCTACTTTGCCTGAGTGGAGTTAACCAGTTCATTTCCTACACAAGACCTAGAATTCAGTGAGAAATTAATTTCTCATTATTTTCATTTTCCTCTTTAACCTGAAACTCAGAGAGAATTTTGAAGTTGCTGAGGAGAGATCGAGAGGAGTGATAAGGTTGAGATGGAAGATGGTGAAGGTTCGATTCAACAGGGGAAATCAAGGACTGAGCCACTGATGTTGAGTAAATCAGGGTTGATTGATTTGCTTATGGAAAAAGGGGATCTGAGGGTTTCATTTGAAATCAGAAGCAGATGGAATTGTTCACTGTGGCAGAGAGACGAGAAGGAAAGAAGCGAGAGTTTGAATCAATTTTAGTAGGAACGATTAATTGCTTCTCTTGATGCTTGAGATCGATTTGATTACCAGGGTTTGAAGAATTTGCATGATCCAACTCAGTGAAAGAGGACTGTTCTTTGTTTAGAGTGAGTTTGAGTTGTTAGTGTTTCAAATGAAGGAGAAGATGATTTAACTTGAAGAATGACAAAGAAGAATGAATCATGTAGATGGGTTGGTTTTGTTGAGTTTATTGATGTGCTTTGAGATGGATTTAGGATTCTTAAATTTGTTTGCCATGGGGTTGAAGTTTAAGTGATGAAGTAAGACACAGGTTCATCTCAAGGTCGAGTCTCTCGGTGGATGAATGTGTTGGTGGTGCAAAGAGTCAAGAGCTTGATTCGAGGAGGAATCTAATTGAGGATGGCATTACAGGGAGTTGCTGCTGGTGTAATTCTTATGGCTCAGCTGCTTTTGTTGATGATGTGTTGTGTATGTTGAGTCAGATTGTATTCCAGTCAGGAGAAAATGAAACTGGTAATGAGAAGTGAAGGCTGCAGGCCGATTGTAGGGTCGATAATAGTCATGTTGTTGCAAATGGGTGCTTTGATTGAGTTTGCTAGGAATGAGTTAGGCACATATTGATGGTGGTGGTGGAAGTGAAGGGTAGAGTGGTGTTGCTGCCATGGACTCGTAGTTATGTGGTGTTGTGAGCCTAAGATTATGAGTTGTGGGCTGGAATATAGAGCCGTTATGAATATGAACATATTGTTGATATCTCGGAATTTGACAGAAATGGTGTTCTTGTGGAATGGCATGTGGCGAAGTGGTGCTAGCCCTGAGGTGCAATGGCTTTGTAGGCTTGAGATGAGGATGTGTGGCAGCCGAGGCTTATGGTTGGACCATGTTGGTGTTATGAGATGGAAAGGCGGAGTGCGGTGATGTTGGTCTCCTCGACAATGGTTGTAGATTGAGCCGAGATAATGAGGCGGGCTATATACTAGTGGTGACACTAATTGCAGGCCCGGTGGAAGCTGGAGAATGGGAGGATCCGTGCCGGGTCCTGGTTGTGTGCGGGGAACCAAGGAGAAGTGGCATTGCTTGTGGAATTGGAGATTTCAAATCCAAAGAGTTTCGGTGTTGGTGCTAGAGTGGGATGAATGCAAGGGAAATGGTTGCATTCGTGTCAATACGGTGAAGGTTGCTTATAAAGGGCTTGTGATGCTTGGTTTGCAGGGGAATGGAATGTAAGTCAAATAACAAGGTGTCCGGCAATTATGGTTATATGGCCCGAGCAATCTGTTGTGAGAGGTGGGATTGTATGAAAATCGCAGATTCTTTGATACTGAAGAATGGTGCGAGAATGCACGGCCATTCAAATGGAAGTGTAAGGCTAATGCACAAGGATTGTGAATTGAAGAATTTGGCCACCGCAATGGCTCGTGCCAAGACAAGTCAGCCCCGCTAGACACTAGATATCCGTCGGTCTTGACTCGGACCTGCACTCATTCAACTCACCGACTCGGACTCGACTCATTCAACTCACCGACTCATCCCGACTCTCTCTCGACTCGGTGCTGACCGAGTTAACCCGTTGACTCGCCCGAGTTGACCCGTTGACCGTGGCCGGCGGACTTTGCTTGGCCACCGGAGCCGATTTTCGGCGACTTTCCGATTTCCGGCCACAATCCCATACTTCCCGGCACCGTTTTTGGGGCGTATTTTCTCACACGGGTTTCTCTTACTGTGGGCCTATGAATTTCCAACTAATGGACTTTGAAGACTAGACCTAGTTTTAGAAGTTGGAGAAAGTTATAAAAGGGAAGGGCTTCTATCTTATCTCATATCTTATGCTTGGAATTTTTGGAGAGCCACTTTTGTTTACACAACTAGGGTTTGCTTTTGTTCATCTTCTTCTTTATTCCATTGATATTTTTGTGATGAACTCCATAGCTATGAGTAGCTAAATTCTCTATTATTGGTTAAGGATGTAGTCCGATTTCTAAAACTTGTGTGTGCTTTATGTATTAGTTTTCTCTCTTGTTTATAGTTCAATTCATCATGGTTTTTATGATCACATGATTGAAGTATTGTGATAGGATTATGGTGTTTGATTAGTTAAGTGGCCAATTAATTGAACTTGCATCTTAGTCCATAGCTATTTTAGGGTTTTTCATCAAGCGATAACCTTGAATACAAGTAGCATGATATGTTTACGGTTTGTAGTGATACACTCTCGTAATCATATGTAGAGTTTGACCATTGTCCGAATTGTTTTGCGCAACGCATGACAATTGCATTGATTAGCCTATTTCGAAACTTAATGCTCCTAGAATTGAACTTGATTAGCGCAAGGCGTTAGGTTATTCTTTAGGTAGAATTCACATACGCAGCCCTAATGTGTGTGTTGATGAACTTGAGAAATTAATAGATTATCTTGCTTCCTTGATTCTCTAGGCTTTTGATAACACAAGAGATTAAATCGTAATTCTAATCATATATGCAAGCACATGTCTAAGATTGAAGATGAATTCCTTGACCAATATCTCTCTCCATTGAATACTTTCTACAATTTACTTTGCTTTTTTTAATTTGTTTTTATTGTTTAAATAGAAATAAGAAATCTCCCAATTGGTTACTTTAAGAAATTGATTACGAAATAACTACAATCGCCTCTGTGGATACGAACTCTTTCTTATCACATACTTTAGGAAAGTGAAATTATTTTTGACGACTGACAGATCAACATCCTGGCTATTTTTATATTTTTGTCAATTTAAACCTAAATGTCTTTTTCACCCGAATTATTGATTTTGGTCTTTTTAACCAATTTTGTGTTTCAAATACTTTTTTTTTTTTTTTTTTTTAATTTACATCAGGATGCATCCAGTTTCATCCTTGCTATTTTTTAAGTTTAAGTCAGGATGTATCCAGTTTCATCCTTACTATTTTTTTGTCCATTTCACCCATACTAATTTTTACTCGTCCATTTGAACCAGGTTTTAAAAATATTTGGACAAATGACCCATTTTCCGTTTTTTCTTCCAAATTAATAGGAAAAAAAAAAGACTCACATATTCCACACACATTTTTTTTCTAAATAAAAGGAATAAATAAATAAATTCCGCACATATTTCCTATGAACGCGCAATTGGGGATACTTATATTAATTGGGGGATATGAATTACTAACCCCATCCAATAGTAATACTAAAATACCCTTCCACCTAAATGAAAATTTAAACTAAAAATCAAAATCAAAATCAAATCCTAACAAGTTCTTAAAGATAGGTTAAATTAAATTGTTGTTGAGAAAGAAGAAGAATAAGAAATGGCTTCATTGAGAAGGTACATGATACCCAATCATATATAAAGTGTTGTTGTTGTTTTAAAACTACGTTTGGGTTAGAATCATAAACTTAATCCACTCTGACTTGTGTGATGAATACCCTCTTTTGTTTTTTGTCTTGAGGCATGGATTTTAGGATGAATACATCCGGTCTGCCGCATGGTTTTTAGGATGAATACCATCTTTGATACTTGCTATTTTGGACATATTTTACGTATGTTTTTGTCCTCAAAACGCACACGGTACACTTGGGAATCGACCATGCCGGAAATACTACCGGCATGCTCGATAATGAACTTTCTGTGCCCGCAGTGTACTTACAATTTCAAAATTGGGGGATATTGTGCCGGCATAGTATTCATACTTTTAACATGCCGGCACTGAGTTTTTCAGGCGTAACAATGGCTGATTCAATGAAAAAAATATCAAATTTCAATACATTAATACCTATGTATGACTAATTGAAGCACTTGTATTTTCAGCTTGTTTACTTTCCTGGGTTGGTTCTTCAACTAAACCTTCATGATCATAAATATCTTGATTTAATGTTGTTGCATCAACAAATTCAATAATAGTAATTTATTCTAATGATTATCAAACTAATCTATTAACTTACCTAATTATATTTAACCACTAAACATGATTAGTGTGGGGTAGATTAGGAATTAGTTAAAATACATGGATAAGGGGTGACTCTGATTTACTATTTATATCCCGTTTTTGTCTTTTTCCTCTATCCCCCAATTAATATAAGTATCCCCCAATTGCGCGTTCTTTCTTATCTTTTCTCCAATTGCATCGAGACGAGACTGCGGGGGGGCGACAACAAATCAAAAATGCATCTCCACGGGGCAGGGCGAAGCCTCGCGCACACCAAATCAAAAATGTGTTTAACAGAAGAAAAAATGCCCGATGCGTAGCACGTGTACTAATCTAGTATCTTATTAACTTATAGATAAATTTAACTTTGATCGACAGATAATATAAGTTTAGACAGTTCGAATGAACAGTTAGACGGTGATATCACTCAAGACTTGCAAAATTTAATCGAAAAGTTGGGTTATCACAATTTAGTGAATGTCAAGATGTCTTAAATATCAGGAAGAATATGAAGTTGCGCAATTCTTGACTGATGAAGAAATAATTGAGAGCGTTATGGGAGCTGATAAAGATGGGAAAGAAGATGATGAAAGTTCTACATTAAATAATTTCTCGCTGGGCTATGAGAAACAACACTAGAAATTCTTCCAATCTTAATTAGAGATGAAATTCAGTGTAATATTGATTTTAACAAAAAACAGAATACAATTGACTCATTTTTCAAGACATCTTCATAAAACATCAATGTATTGAATATATATAGTGAATTATTAATTTATATTTCATACGGGGTCTACAAAGGTAATAAAAAATGTATTAATTTATAATTTTAGTGGATTATTAATTTGGCACGTTGTCTCCGACTCGAGACAGATTAAAAATATTATTTAAGAGAGTTTATAAAATAATCGAGTATTAATTAATGGAGTTTCTACTGTAGTTACAAGATCCCGAAAAGATATTCCATAAAATCGATCGAGGATTGATCCCCATTGAAAGATTAACCTTTCACCTTGCAAATCAGCGTTTGTGCATCTCTTGGTCTCTTATTTGCCATCACTTTTTTATTCCTTTCAGTCTGTATTGCCCATAATAACGTAGAGTGGACTATATTTTCCTCCCCATCTTCTTTCCTTTATTGTTTTCATTCCAAACTTCTTATTTCTCATTCACCCCGACTTTGTGTGTCCAATTGATCTTGAATCGATCTATGAAGTAATCCCAGACTTGTCTTGCGAATGTGCAATATAACAATAGATGATCAATGTTCACCTATGTGTGATTACAAAGACAACAATTCTTTTCCTAAATGTCACATCCTCTTTTTGACAAGATTTTCCGTTGTCAATATTGTAGAGTGTATAACCGACCAAATAAAGAAACGAACATTTAGAGGGACATGTTTACCCATATGCACTTATATGGAAAAGGTTGAGGATCTAGACTAGCCAATGTTAATTGTTTTGAAGCCATTGATACCCCTCCTTTGTTGTGTAGCTTATAGCGGAGCTATGTTCCAAGATATCTTCCTCATCATATAGCAAATGAGGGCTGACATGAATTTGATCTATTTTTCGTACTTGCAAGAAAATTGATGCTTTGAACCCCATCATAAAATAAGAATAAAAACTCCAATCACACTAACTAAACTCATACGAGAAGAAGCTCAAGAAAGATGCAACTCTCAAGGAGAGTTTTGATTTGATAGTTCTTGAACTTCTTCCCAATTTAGTTGCTTTTAAGCTCATTTTCCATCTTCCTTGATCTATTGGATCTGCAACTTTTGCATACTTGTTCACTGCAAGCTTGAAAGATTTTGGTGTGACAGATATAACGGTGTGGGGGCGCACTATTTATCATACAAAAATTTAACTCCCTTTCCCATTTGAGATTTTTATAATGGTATTTGTCCATATATCTACATTTTCTTTTGAACGCCTTTCCAATAACCCTTGCCTTTAGGAAGATTGAATTCTTTAGGCCACATGTCATCTTTCAGAGTCTTTGTTCTGAGTTGTATAACTTACCTCCACATTGTTTTTCTCGCTTGCATATCTCCGGATCCGATTTGTGAGAAGGGAATTGTTTATGTGTATGAGATTTCTTATTGCTAATCCACCAAGTTTTTTTGGTTTGCATATTTTTTCCCACGCCATTAAACTAATCTTTCTCTTTTATGTTGTATTGCCCCATAAATAATCTCTCATGATTCTTATTATCCTCTTCTCCACTGAAACATGTATTTGCATAAGGGACATAAGGTAAATAGGCAAGCTGGCTAGTTCACTGTTAATTTGAACCAGTTTACCAGCTTTTGTGAGATATATTCTTTTCCACTTGGCCAGCTTATTATTGAACTTTTCAAAATTAACACTTCCCAAACACTAGTTTGTTTAGCAGAAGAGTCTAAAGGCATGCCTGGATATTTGAATGAGAGCTTCTCCACTTTGCAATGCATTATTGTTGCTAAATCTTGTGCTTTATAGTCTGCCTTCATTTGCGTATTAGTGTGTTGTTATCTCGATTGACTTTAAGTCATCCGATAACTTCATATACTTGAAGAATTAGTACAAGATTCTCCACCGCTTCCTAAAACATCTAAAATATTAAGGTAGAATCTAAAATTGCATGTGTGATATATTGATATCATTATTGATATGAAAACCTCGCTATCATGTTTAGGTTTTCTCCTTTTAAGAAGCTTAGTGAGGAATTCTGCGACAAGTATGAATAAAAAGGGATTGAATCCCATTGTCTCAATCCTTTGAAATCTTTGAATTTTTGTTGTTGAGGTCCCATTCACTAGTATGGATGATTGAGCCGAGGATATAGACCATCGAATCAAATTTCTCCTCTTTTGAGCCAATTCCAGAGCATAAGGATGTTGTCCACGCAATACCAATTGACGTAGCATTCTTGGTACTTTTGATATATTATTTATTTAATTAGTTCTCCTGCAATTAGGATACTATCATGTATTTGTTTCCCTTAAGAAACGTTCCTTGATGTTCAGTAATCAATTTAAGAATCACCATTCTGAATCTATTTGTCATAGCTTTGGAAATGATCTTATATATGCTAAGCACACAGGATGATGAGTTTGAAGTGTTGGGGTCTCTAGACTCTTCCTTCTTAGAAATAAGGCTGATAAATGATCAATAATGACCTCTATTTACACCTTCCTCTAAATAGAATTCATTTATGAATGCCATCAATTAACTTTAATCACTGTCCAAAGCTGCTTTGTCAAATTAACTAGCGTGGGTATGAGGTCCTGGAGACTTGTTGTTTCCACAATTCTTGATTGTGTTTCAAATTTCCTCCTCTTAAAATGACATTTTCACCCACTATTTTTCCTTAATCAAGGTTTTTGTAAAAGCAGCATCTTGCAATTATGGTGTTCTCCATTGGTGTTGTACTTTGAATAGTTATGAGAAGTAAGAAGAACGTCATGCTTGTGGTCTTCTTGACTAAAGTTATCTTGCCCATTGGTTACCGATTTATGTATATTGTTCTTTGTAATTCTACCATTTACTATATGATGTAGGAATCTTGTCTTTTGTAATCACCCTCCTTTAAATGTTTTGTTTTAGCTCTTGAAAGTATTTTTCTGTGATCATCAATTCTCAATTGTGTTAGTTTCAACTTCCAATTCACCTTGTTGATAAACTTATCTTCTGAAAGATTTCCTTGCTTCTCTTTTGAGTTCAAGTTGTATATCTTTTCAGCTAGCTCAAGATTCTTATCGGTACTCTGGTCATATCGCTCATCCCTCCATTTTCTCGTAAAATATTTGAGATTTGAAGTTTTTTTGCCAAATGAAATTTTGAGTACCTTTGTAGGTCATAACTTCCCATCAAGTCCTCAAATTACTTATAAAGTTTTGTTAGTAGACCAAAATATTTTTACTTTTTTTTTTTTTTTTTGCTAGGCTAAAGCCGGACCCATACCCCTACGCAAATCCAAACCGGCTAGACCTAGACTCCCATGATAAGTGCATATTTCACATATATTTGGTGACAATTCCATGCTAGTATTTGTTGGTTTTCTTGCAAATTATTGTATATTACGCTTGTTTTGTCTTTTTTTTTTTTTTGTTAGGGTAAATCATCCAAAAGAAGTGAATTTGTACTTAATTGTGCAAGGAAAGAAGCTAGCTATAAGTGGAGAAAGGCTAAAGACCAATTGGAACTCGTTCAAATACAAGATTTCTACTTTTCATTGTGTAGAGGACGAGAAGATCGAAGACAATGGCGAAAGAACGGAGTCATTTCGAGTTCGTATGAAGAAGTTATGAGCAAAACAAGAACTCGTAAGCAAAGGGCAAAATGGTCATTTTCCAAGGGAAGGCTATTGGCATCCCAACCGGATGATAAGTGGGACACCTTCATGTTAAGGGGTAGTCAAGTTCAAGGGAAGTGCTAAAGGGAGTCCAGCCTTTTACAAAGGGGGAAGCCGAATTCAAACATTACTAAAGGCACCCGCCTTATTACTAAGGGCACTTCATCTTCACTTGTTGCTAAAAGCAGACATAGGTAATGGCAGTCGATCGTGATCTCGATGATCATGATGATCACGATGGCGATGGATTTGATCAATAGTGATATTCAAACTTTGAATACATCACTGGGTTCGGAGGAATGATATGAATCTTGGGTATGAGTCCGATTTCAAATCGAAGGGCTCGAGCGAAGTTCAGAGGAGATGAATGCTTCGTCGATGATCATGATGATCAAGATGTGGCGATAATGAGTGATCTCGAATTCGAACGTTTCAATGGGGTGAAGTAGCGACTATGAAGACTTGGGTTGGTTGGTGATTGATCGTTTAGTGGTCATTGAGTTACTGCTAATGATTTCTGTGATGGTCGCTCGAGGTCGACTTTCAACCCGAGCTCGAGATGAAGTTCAGGTCGAGCAACAAGGCGAAGAGGGTTGCTTTTGGTGATCGATGGGGAGAAACCAGCCGAGCTTGGTGATGAGATGTTGAGGAGAAGTTATCGATGGAGGGTACTCGAGCTTGGCAGTAGACATCGGAGGCCATTGAAGACGAGAGAAAAGAGAAGAATTTGACGCTGTGGTGATCGAATGGTAGATGGAAGTGATCGTGATGAAGGTACAAGAAGTCTGATGGAGTTCGAGTCGTGATGGATGGTTTAAAGACTGCAGGGAGTTGTTGTCAATATCGATGGCTGCTGTTGTTGATGGCAGTGGAGTGATCGAGAGCAATTAGACAGGGAGCTCGAGCTAATGATGGGTCTGTGTTCGGAAGAGAAGATGAAGGTGGCAGTAATGATGGTGAACGAGAATTGAGCTGATTGCACATTCTGTTCATGGTGATGGAAGTTGAGCTGTTTAGGATCGACAACGAAAGGGAGTTGCTGTTGGAGATAATGACGTTGGTGATTGATATCAACGGAGTTGGATCAATGACATGAGGACGATGGAACTTAATAATGGTTTCTGTCATTTGCCGATGAGGAATGATGACGCCACTGATAACCCACACCTGGCACATGCAAATAAAGAAAAGAGGAATATAACAGCATGTAGGCCGTGTTTGTAGTACCGCCCACCCGCACGCGCTGAAAATGGAATGATTTGATAAGGCGATTCATTGAAGGCGACAGATCAACGATGTGATGACGCACACACAGTCCTCACAAATGATAGCCAAAGCGCGACCCATTTACTAACGTAGCTCTCCCATACCGAATCGCATCTTTTTGTTCTCGATAAGCTCAACCGACTTGGTGTTCTCTATCCAATACGATTCAGGATCGTACAAGGGTAAATGTTGCCTATATAAATAGCAAATTCAAACCCACCGAGAACAACTTTTTAGAAAAAAATACAACTCGGGGAGAAAATACGTAGAATAAGAGAGAAAAGATTTATTTCATATTTAGGGTTAACCCCATTAGGGAAACCAAGCTATTTTCTTCTTCTTCATATATATTTTTATGGGTTTTAGTAAAATCCATGTGTAACAATTTCATCGATTAAGGTATGATTTCAAAGTCCTGGCTTATGAAACTTTAATTCTTTTACAAGTTTATTTTAAGTTGATTTTTCTTGTCGATTGTCTCTATTATTTTTAGTGCCTAAGATTATTAGTTGGGTGCTTCAACCGGCCATTCAATTGATCTCGGTAGTACCTCTACTAGTATTGGGATTGGTGATACGTAATAGTCACTCAGCTCCATACACAAGTAGTACATCGCAAAGCCGACAGAGGGATTCTCGTTAAGCAATTGTGTATAGAGATGACATTAGTGCTGCACTGGCTTATGCGTTCCGATGCTAGGATCAACCTGCTAGTTCACCAAAAGTAATGCATCCGGTGGGTTACATCTTCGAGAGCTTATTCATGGTGGCTCGATGATAGAATCTCGGTAGTCGAGACCCCACTGACAAACCCAACCCCGCCAAACCTCTTTATATACAAACCTCTACGGTGGGGATTGAAACCCTGAATTATCCTTACTGGAGTTGATGGGATGCCACTGAGCTATGCCCTTGGACCCAAATATTTCTACTTTAAATGAGGGTTTTTTTCCTGATATTACTATTAGTCAAAGGAATGGAGAATGGCCGGACACATTTCTGTACAATAGAAATTTATTTGAGTTAGGGTACTTACTATCATATTGGGGAGAAATCAAGACTGTGTCCAATCTGCACAAAATTGGCTCAGGTTTGCATATTAGTCCATGTATATGCTCCACCTGCCAATGGAAGATCTATGAGACTCATTGAACAACCTTTTACACATTCTTAAGCCCCCAACTTTATTTCTTTCCCATATTCTTCTTGTGGCATTGAAATCTCCAGACACACACCAAGCATCTGTAACCCAACCAAATCGGATCATCCAACTCCACCCAAAACTCAAATCTTTCATCATCAATACAAGAACTATACATATGAGTGTCCATTCAAATTCATATGTGATTGTTGTTGTTTTCTCGGACGTTTCGAATCTATTGATGTTGCTGTCGTTGGATTTGATGTTGTTGCAGTAGTTTTCATGATTGAAGAAGAAAAGGTCATGATTAAACGCCTTAAAACCATTAAAACTAAAACATGAGAAACTAAAATCGGACCTCCATTCGAAATTAGGGACTAAATTTGGTGAGGAAGATGTTATTGTTGAAAGGGTTTTTGTTGCTTACATTTGTTCATATATAGATTAAGACTGAGAAATGATAATAAAAGCTCTTGATCCTTCTCCACGAAAGATCATAACCCAGACTTTTATTAACTTCCACAGGTTTAAAAAACAAAGCTATAAAGACGCAACAAAAGGCAACACCGAAAAGAACACAACCGGATATCAAAGCTAGAAACAAGAACGAAGACGAGAGAGATCAAGTTGATAGAAGGCTCATGGTAGAGATTGATCTGCCGATCCGAGCGAGGTGGTGACACTCAAGGTTTTAGGGTTTATTTTATTTCTCTAGAAGAGAGAGGATTCAATCTCCCATAACTAAACTTAAATCTAATAATTATTCAAAACAAAACCTAAAATCCACTTTTCTTCTTCATCAGTGATGGTGATGATGAACCCCGTAACAAAACGAAGAATTGGAGGATTAAGAAATTCAATCATCAGTTAATCCTCCAACAATGACTCCTATTAGGTAAGATTTGAAAAACCCACCATTTTTTCTTTCTTTTGGTTGCTTAAATATGTTAGATTTGATGGAATTAGGATTATGTTTTCTATTTGGAACTATACAACTAGGAATGTATGAACTCTTAGCCTAAACAACAAATTACGTCTGCGAATTCATGAACTCCAAGCCTTAAGTTAGATAATTTTGTATTTACGACTAGGAATTGATGAACTCCCAACCGTAAGTTGGATATTATCAACTTATTACGACTGGGAAATAAAAAATTCATAACCGTTTCCTACCCGAAAAATGTGTAGTGAAAAAGATTCTCAACCGATATTATGATTTCCTAACTGTAGGTATGTTTACGGCTGACTCGTACCTTGATTGCTAGCCGTAAGTGAGTCTGAAATTTGGATAAAGGTTTACAAATATATTTTTTTTGGTATTTTTTCTAGTTTACGGGTTGAGAGTTCATGAATTTTCAGCCGTTACGGTTGGGAACTCATAAATTCCTAGTTGGCTAGAAGTTTATTAGTTTGCATCCGTAAACTAAAAAAGTAAATAACAATCAACTCACATTTCCCAATCTACATGTTAATCATTTTCATTGATCTAATATAATCATAACACTTAATTAACTAAACTAATTAAGTTTATGAACACCAATCGACCGAGGGTAATTTAGCCATTATAAATAATCTACTGGTAAGGAGCTTTTACATATACTATTTGATGACCCTATATTCATATTCTCATAACTTCTCCCCGGCAACCCTAATAATAGGGTTCGTAATATGTATGTTTGATAGTGAAAAATACTATAACCCCCCTTCTATATGGGTTCAACATATAGAAGCCCCACTAAATGAATCATTCATTGTCAACTCCATACTTTAGGAAAATGATATTGCTAGGCTAAAAAAATCAAAATTTCTTCGGATCTGGCCCATAATTAATTATTATAAATTTTAATAATGATAATTTTACCCTTTTCAATATATACAAGAGAAAATCAGAAGATATTTCATTTCTCCTTTCTCTTTCTCTCTCTTTTCCATTCTATTCTCTTTTCTCTGGCAAAAATTAATTCTAGGGTTCTTCATAGTTGATCCGAGATCTGATTAGATTTTATTTTGTTGTTGTCAAGGATATAGGTACAATCGGAGTTACATCAAACTACAACAAAAGATTCAACAAGATTTAGAAACCTCAGATCGGCATATTTAATCGATCGACGATGTTTTGTTTTAGTTTTTGTTTTTGTTCTTCAAGTTGATGTTACATCTCGGATTTTTCTCATTCGATTTTTGAGTAAGATAATCAACATTTGAACTGTTATTACTTTAGATCTTTTTTTTCTCTGTTTGTTTATGTTGTTGTATATCTATTATATGATGGATCGATTTTGAGTTGGATCTATTTTGTGTATGTCTTTATGAATAAGGAGCATCGGTAGTAGTTGCAACAGAAAAATGATAATTAAATCATTTTTTGCTGGACTCGATCAGATCAAATTTGATTATTGATCTCCTTATATATTTGATTTCACTGTTTTATATTGATTAGATTGACTTAGTATTTATGCTTTTACGATTATATAGATCTGCGTTGTTTTTTTTTTTTTAACATTTTTATTTGTTTTGCAGTGAGAATGTGAAATCTGGATTTGTTAATTTGGTAGCTCGTTATCTCATGTAAGATTAAAGCAAAACAATCATTTTAAGTTTCTTATAAATTGGTTTATTCAGATTTGATGTTCTTCAACTATTTTTTGATTAGCTTGGGATTGATAATTTTGGATATGGAATCTCGAGTTACATTTGAATTGGATTAGCTGGGGGTTAACCATCTATTTGTTACGAATTTCATCTATTCTGATTTTCGAACTGATTCAAGATAATATCTACGTGTATGTCTTCTTGAATGCTTGGACTTGAAGATAAGTTGGAGCGGTAGTGATCTTTGGTAGTGGTGTTTTGAAGCTAGAGAGTTGTTCATTGTGCTTCAATTTTCTCATTTTGATGAATATGCACAACATGTGTAAATTTCGTCCACACATCCAAATTGCATGTGTAACTTGCGTCTACACATCCAAATGCATGTGTAACTCTCAGTTACACTATTCAGATGCATCTGTAACTCCCAATTACACTAGTCATATACATGTGTAACTCTTATTTACACTAGCCAAGTGCATGTAAAACTAATTATACATTGTTGTATGTATTGTTCTTTTAATCTCATAAAATCTTATCGTTTTTTGTGGAATTTCGGAATGGAATTGAGGACCAAGTGAAGAAGATTGTTGACACACTAATGGTCTTTGAAATTGCATCCATAGATGTTGTTGGTGAGTGGATGTATTGATAATGTTGTGAATATGCTATTAGATTTGATATTTATATGGATTAGAAGTATTCAATTTTGAGTATCTAAGTAACATAGTTAAGTGCTTCAACTTTTGAGTATCTAAGTAACATCTCTTTTTTTTTTTTTTGACATGCAAGTTGTTTCCTCATTGCGGGTAAGTTTGAACTTGAACTGAAGTAGTCTGAACTTCGGAATTTGGTATTGGAAGTAAGCAAAACTAGAACTATGCGAGTTTTAGGTCAAGGATGAGAAGAAATGGATTTTCTTCTCAGCAAAAAGAGCCTGGACTTGAAGATCTACCTTCACTTATATTGATTATAATGCCAATCACTTATGTACAAAACCTAATATTTTTCTTTTGTCTTCCTTACTGCTCTCAGTCATCTTCCTTAGGAATGTAGGTGAGGATATAGGTCTGGAATAGTTTGTTCACTTGATTTCGTTTTTGTGATATACGCATGTGTAACTTCTCCTTACACAACTCAGTTGCATGTGTAACTTCTCCTTACACATTCTATATGCATGTGTAACTTCTCCTTACACTAGACATATGCATGTGTAACTAGAAGTTACACAAGTTAGATGCTTGTGTAGCTCATTGTTACACATGCTAAAATAAAAATAACTCCTTCTGCTTACACTAGGCTTCAGAGATAAGTTATCATGTGCCTTTTATGTGATTTTTGTTCTATAATTTTGCCTTGCAATTATTCTATAATTTTGTTTCTTTATTTTTTGTCTATCCAACCTAATTCCATGGATGTTTATTCTTGTTTGCAGATGTGCAAATATATTGGAATCAAGAAAGACAAAAAAGGAAGGAAACATTTCTATTAAAGGATATAGTGAATTATTTATAGGATTTCGCTTTCCATATCTCGTGTTTTAATTCGTTTATTGTGTTCAAACAACCAATTATTATAATTGTAGTAATTGATGAACGAACAAATTATTGTAAACGAAAATTAAAGGAATACATGTATTTTATGATGAATAACTTGTAGATAACCTTACACATGCATATGGATGTGTAACTACAGAGTACACATCTATGTACAAGTGTAACTTTGCATTATACATTTTATATGAATGTGTAACTTTTGGATACACATGTCATATGCATGTGTAACTTATGTGTACACATCCATATGTTGGTGGTGGTCGGTAGTGGTGGCGGTGGCAGTTGGTGGTGGTTGGTGGTAGTGGTGGTTGGAGGTGGTGTGGTTGGTGGCGGTGGTGGTCGGAGGTGGTTGGCGGTGGCTGTGGTGGTCGGAGGTGGTTGGAACATCATCACATAATATTTTAATAATTTTGGGCCTAAATTTAAATTTTATTTAATTATGTGCTTGACAATATGCATAAGGGTATAAAGGTCTTTTAATAATTTGTGGCCTAGATTTAAACTTCTTTTAATTAAGGGCCTCATATTATAGGTAACCCATCGGTGGGGCCTTAGCCTAAAAACCCCAGTTTGATACTGATGGCCCTTTAGGGCCTTTATCATCAACTCGGGCCATTTAGTTTCGAAACCACACCCCCAAAGCCTGTCTTAGAGCCTTCCAGGCAAGATATACAGGGGACAAAGGCAGAACAACCGCAACTAAACGTCTAAACCCCCAAACCCAACTTCCCTCTCTCGACTCGTAGCAAGCATTTCAGTAATGTCAAGGGAGGAGGGGAACGACAACAACGAGACATCTTCTCCACAGAAAACAACCGCTAAGAAGCAGCAATTATGCTGCATATGTAATCAGAAAAGACCTGCTCTTAAGAGACCCAAAACCCTAGAACAGGTATTCCCAAAATTCATTCTCTCAATTTTGATTCGTTTAGGGTTCTATATGATTGTAATAATAATCTGATTTGTTATTGGTGTTATTGTTGTTTAGATATGTAAGGAGTGTTTTTATGAAGTATTTGAAGAAGAGATACACTGTGTTATAGTTGAGAATCGTCTTTTTAAAGCTGGCGAACGTATTGCTATTGGAGCTTCTGGTGGTAAAGATTCCACGGTTCTTGCTTATGTACTATCTGAGTTGAATCGGCGGCACAGTTATGGGTTAGATCTTTTTCTATTGTCTATAGATGAAGGTATTACAGGGTATAGAGATGATTCTCTTGAAACAGTCAAGAGAAATGAAATTCAGGTCCACATCTTATTTTTGGAATTTTATTTGCTCTTGTTTGTTGTTCTTCGTTTTGGTTGTGAGTTTGATTGTTTTGTTTCTTTTTATTTTTTTCAGTATGGATTACCACTTAAAGTGGTCTCATATAAGGATTTGTATGGATGGACAATGGATGAAATTGTGAAGATGATAGGATTGAAGAACAATTGTACCTTTTGTGGGGTGTTTCGTCGTCAGGTATGTGGATGCTTTTCTTGTTCTTGTATTAATTTCAAGAATGTTTTCCTCAATCATTGTTAGTAACTTACTTAGGACTTCCATAGTGAATCAGTTAAAGAAAATAGATATTTATGGCACTGCAAAATTAAGAGGTGACTGAAATCTAAAAGGAAAAATATTTCATTGATGGTCGTTCATCTTATATGCAATTTCATTTGGTTTGATGTGTGAAACAAAGACTTTTGCTAATGCTAGTTTCTAATAGGATAGCCATATTTGGAGGCTCCATCTCACCCTTGACAGGCATTTACAATTTTTAATCTAACCCTACTTCAGTTTTCTCTGCTCAGATTTTTCCATTGTATTTATAGGTTGGCATAAATCTACTACAAAACCTATTAAATGGCACCCACTTTACTATTGTTTACAGTATTTGGTTTTTAACTTCCATTTGAATAATGCCCTCCCTTCATATTGAAGGCTCTTGACCGAGGTGCTACATTGTTGAAAGTGGACAAGCTTGTTACTGGGCATAATGCAGATGATATTGCTGAAACAGTTCTCTTAAACATTTTACGTGGTGACATTGCCAGGTACGTCATCTAAGTAGAGAAAATCTCTCTCTCTCTCTCTCTCTCTCTCTCTCTCTCTCTCGTATTATGTACCTTTGTTGTCATGTTGTAACAAACTGATTGAGTTACGTTGTGCTCCTAGATTAGGAAGATGCACAGCTATCACAACTGGTGAAGATGGACCAATTCCTAGATGCAAGCTGTTCAAATATACGTTTAAAAAAGGAGATTGTTATATATCCTTGCAATTGAAATACTCATTGATAATGGATCGTAAAATCTGTACTTAACTTTTAATATTCCTGATCATTGTTATTTTTGAAAACCTTGACCTATATCCACGTATGCATATTTCAAGAGGCTTGATTACTTCTCCACAGAATGTAAGTAGTCCCTTTTCCTGCTTCTTTTTCACTATACTCTACTTAGTGGTCTGAGTTTATCTAACAGATTTCTTGGTGTTAGAATTGCAGGCATTTATTCACCTAATGCATACCGTGGGTTTGCTCGTGAATTTATTAAAGATTTGGAAAGAATGAGGTATTTAGCTGTTAGTCAATCTTTGTGAAGCTAGTATTTTCGTCGTAATGAAGCCTGTCTCCATCTATTATCTTCTAATACCATTTGAGTGTTGTCCGTGCAGACCGCGAGCTATACTTGATATAATTAGATCTGGTGAAAACTTTAGGATAGCCGTTTCAACAAAAATGCCAGAGCAGGGAATATGCGAGCGCTGTGGTTATATTTCTAGTCAGGTAAGTCGCCGCTACTTTTCAAAAAAAAAAAAAAAATCATACCCGGTAAGTATTCTAGGAGTAAGTCTTAATCTGGTGACTGCTCCTGCATTATACCACATGTTGTTGGTTATAGATCGTCTTGACAGATTGTACCCTAGAGGTGAGACTGCCAGAACTTAGCAAAAAAAAGGTGAGACTGCCAGGGACTTGGGCGGATGAAATGATTAGAATCTTTAACGTTTTATATTGCTTCGGCATATATTAAAACAAAAGTTGGAGTTCTAAAACTTCTAATCTGACCCAGTATTGTCTGAACAATTGAAAGGAAATGCAAAGATTGTATCAACTTGCAGTCCAGTTTTAATTGTGCTAGAGTTTCAGCTTTCCGTAGATGATTCAGCTCCGGCATAGAACCTTTTGTCTTTCGTTACCTTTGTTCTTTATGGAACAGTCAACATAAGCCTACGATCCTATACTTGAAGTCTTAGCCGGGTTCTTCCATTTTGGGTTTCCGAAGTGGTCTCTTTATGTGTCAGCCTTAAAATTAGGTTGTGCACTGCTTAACTTTCTACTATTTGGAATTAGGATGATCTTAGATCTACCTGCTGTCTAAACCAGTTTAGCAATTCTATGAAACGTGAATAGGTTAGCGAAGGCACTGTATCTACGTATAGTTTTATAGTCGACTTGTGGTATAATAAGAAACTCCTATTCCCTTATCCAAGTGTATATAATGTAACATGGTTGCAGAAATGGTGCAAAGCATGTGTTTTGCTGGATGGATTGAATCGAGGTTTACCCAAGCTTGGAATTGGACGAAGCCGAGGGATAAATGGACAGAAGGAAGTAGAACAAACAAATGGAACGAAAAGCATCGAGAGCAAACAGTGTGGAACCTTGGATTTCTGATCAGGAGTATTTCTTTATCTCAATGGGCGATCAAAATTTTGAGTATTAGTACCATTAGCTTAACTATGCATTACAATATTGTGAGAATGTACGGCACTGTATCATTTATTTTACTTGATTACATACACTGCTTGCATCTATTATCAGCTATCATATTCCCTTTCTGCCTGTTTGTTCTAGGATGATTCCATCCATTATTTGACCTAGAACTCTATAGGATTTGGGGACGTATATGAGCTGATTTTTGCTGAAATCGATGTACTTGAGTAAAAACAAACATTGTTGTACAACAATTTTAAGGTGATACGTATTGATCTCTATACCTTGGTAACTATTACTATAAAGGCGGAATTGGAATAATAGACGAGAAACTTAGAAAACGGAACACAAGTAATAATTCGAAGAAAATATCTTCTCTTAGATTATGAACAAGAAAACGATTACAATTCTCTCTTTGTTACGCTCACAATCTTCTCTATACAGTGGATTAACCTTAAACTGTTTGCTAAGCTTGCACAAGTATTGTCGTAAGCTTTCTATAGGTTTTCTGTGCCCTATTATCAGTCCTTAGCTATTAGCCAAAGCCCTCTATTTATAGCCTTCATCGTACTCAGCCGACCAAGGACTTCTATTAGGAATCTATTTCCTAAACTAAGAGTATTGCCTAAAACAAAACTCTTCCCTAACTAGGAATTCTGCCTAAACAAGGATTCATGCATAGAATAGGTTTCTTCCCTCAACTTAGCTTGAGGTTAACTAAGTTCCCTAAAGGAGTACGGATACACCTGTATCATGGGTCCCCCTTTTAAGAACTTGAACTCCTGAGAGTTAAAAATGAAGGTTAGGGAACTCGAGAGTCCCTTTTCCTTGTTAAACCACTTAGCCTTGCTAGGAACTTGACCTTTACATCCAATTAGAAAAGCTTCTTTCTCTCCTTGTCGTGTTTTAGTCATTCTTCGCTCCCATATATGCGGTCTTCCTTGAGTTGTTCCTCTCTATCAAACCATAAGTCTTCTACTCGTGGTAGGATCATAGTGTAAATGTCGCCGTCATCATCAAGTAATGGTGGTTCAAAGCGACTTCAAGTATTCGGCATTTATTACAGGTACATTCCTAGATAAGGTGGCAGATCCGGATTTAAAGGCATTGTCACTAATCCGATCGAGAATACGAAATGGCCCATACCTCAATGGTTTCAACTTCTTACCTTCCCCTTCGATCGTTCCTTACCTAATTTTAACCATACCAAGTCACCAAATACTTGAAATTACAAGGTACAAGATGCTTGTCATGCTTTGCTTTGTATTTGGCTTGTGACTTCTTTAGTTGTGCTTCAACAATCGCATGAATCGAGATATCTTCTCCAAGAACTTTTGTGCCTTTTGCCGTTCACTTCCTTCCTTCCCCCCCCCATTGAGGTGTCACTAGAAAATACTAGATCGAAAGGACTAGGTGGTAAGTAACCATAGCACGTCTCGAAAGGAGATTTTCCCGAAGAACTGTAGATATGGTAAACTCTCATCCCAAGTTTTTGGATGCTTAGAATTATATCCCCTTAACATGTGAACCATAGTCCTATTGACCACTTGTTTGTCCGTCTGTTTGTGGATGAAAAGTTGTACTCTTTTTCAACCTAGTGTCCATCATCTTCCCTAAAGAATCCCAAAAGTGACTAAGGAATCGACTATCCCTATCGAAATAATCGAAGTAGGTAAACAAAAATGCTTCCACACGTGCTCAAAGAAGAGCTTTCTTGCACCAGAAGCTCCATTCTTGTCTTTGTACATGGAATTAATGCAATCATTTTGCTTTGAATCGGTCAACCACAACGAACAAATAATCATGACCCGGACTTGGTCTTGGTAACCACCAAGAAATTCCATAGAAATACTCTCCCAAGGCCTTGATGGTGCCTGGTAATGGTAGATATAACCCACGTTTTCTGTTGGAAGGTTTAGATGTGCTGCACAACTTACACCCTCTAACTAACTTAGCCACATCACTTTGCATCTTTGGCCAAAATACATAACGCCGGAGGTTAAGTAGAGTTTTATTCATCCCAAAGTGTCCAACAACTCGGGAAGTGTGTGCCTCTCAACCACGTAAAACGATCTCCATCTTACGGTATGCAAAGTAATGACCTTTGTATAATAATCCATCTCGGAGTTCATACTCGCTTTTCAAACCACTATTTACACCTTCTAACACCTTCTTGAAGTCTTTCTTTGGATGCGTATGATTCCGCATACTCTTGAGGACAATTGGCTGAATTCTCATGGCCACCATTAATGCTCGAACTGAGGTCGAGATAACATATCTGCCAACTTGTTTGTTACTCCCTTCTTGTACCTAATGAGAATATTGAAAGTCATCAAGTAAGACATCCACTTCATGTGTTAGGGCTTGTTGTAGTTTCGTTTGAGCGTGTAGATACTCAATGGTTTGTGATCCGAATGTACCACTACTTCTTTACCTAAGAGATACACTCGCCAATGCTTGATACATTGATATAAAACATAAAATTCTTTGTCATAAGGTGCGTTGTTCTTAATATCACTCGAGAACAATTCTCAATGGTACTCCTTTGGTTTACCATCCACATGTAACAACATTCCTCCCAATGCATAGTTAGAAGCGTCGGTCTCAACTTCAAAAGTACGCTGTAGGTTAGGCAATGCCAACACCTGGTGCTTCAAATCTTTCTTTTTAGTAACTTGAAAAGCGTCTTCATGGGTTTGCTGCCACTCAAATTTTGCCTTAGCTCCGAGTCAAACCATGTAATGGTCCTGCAATATTCGAAAATGCTAGGATAAACTTACGCAGTAGGTGCAAGCACCTAAGAAACTCCACGATTTCGGTTATAGTACTAGGTCTAGGCCACTTAGTGATCACCTCTACCTTCCTTGGATCAATCTTCCGTTGTCCACCACCAACAATGAATTCGAGATACTAACTCCTCCTTCCCAAACTCGCACTTCTTTACGTTCAACTTCGGGCCTTCACGTAACACTTTAAACACCTTCTTAATGTGAACAGATTCTCTTCCCAAGTTCTGTTTGTATATTAGGATATCATCCAAGTAAACAATCATAAAATCTTCTATAAAAGGTCAGTAACAAATCATCCATCAAACGCATAAACGTCGCTGGAGCATTACACAAACCAAAAAGGCATCACCAACCATTCAAACAAGCCTTGTTTGGTTTTGAAAGCGATTTTCCATGTATCATCTTCTCGAACTCTCATCGGTGATATCCGAATTTGAAATCTAACTTTGTAAAGACTCGAGCTTTTTCCAACTGATCCATCATGTCGTCTATCCTAGGTAAAGGGTAACGATTCTTGATTGTGATCTTGTTCAACCTCATAATCAATACACATGCGCCAACCTCCATCTTTCTTTGGAACCAACAACACCGGCCGATCCACAAGGTGAAGCACTTGGCACTATCATTCCTAATTCTAAAAGTCCTGGACTTGTTTCTTGATCTCATTAGATTCCTCTACGGTCGTGCGATAAAGACCTACATTAGGAAGAGAACTCTCCCACGATCAACATGATCTCATGCTCCAATCTCCTCTTTGGCGGTAATCCCGTGACATCCGAAAATAAATCCTTGTACTTCAACTTCAACCTTTCTAGGTTATCTTCTTGTTGTGCGGGTCAAGGCTTCCAAACAAACTCTACTCGGCTTCTCCTCAAGAGAACTAATCACAAGGAGAATGAACTTTGTGCTTCAGCATTCACCAACCGCTTTGAGTGGTCGTGATCAAACTTTCTCCCTCAAGAGGAGAATCAATAGCCCGAATCACAAAACTTTCTCCATCTTTGGTAAAGGTGTACTTTTGTTCCCTCCCGTGTAGAGTTGCATCTCTATCCCACCCAGTAAGGACTACCTAGTACCACACGACAAACATCCAAAGGAACTAAATCGCATGTAACTTCGTCAATATATGACTCATCTAGAGCAAATTTGAACGTGCCTTTCCGTGGAAACTTGTAAGCCCCCTTTTTTTTTTTTGAAGCCATCCTAAAGGGCATGGTTTGGATGTTTGAAAGTCTTCAAACCTAACTACACCAAAGAATTTGAAAGCAAATTCTTCGACTTCTGGTCAATAACAACATCAACTAGTGAAGTTTTGACTTGCATCTTCACCGTGAAGAGTTGCTCCCTAAAGATCATCTTTTGAAGGTCTTTCTTTTGCCCCGTCATAAGAGAAAGCTTTGAATTGGGTTCCGTTAGTCCGTGGACTTCTTTTGGAGTTTGAGCGACTAGTGCGCCTTCTTGAAAGCTTCTTTCCTCACGCAACCCTTTAGGCTTTAGATGATGGTTCTTAACCCTAACACTTGTCGACAACGTGACCTGTTTGCTTGCAATGGGTGCAAGACAAACCTTCCTTGTCACTAGACTTCCTTCTTCTTTGCTCCTTTCACCTCCTTTCACGGTGGTAACTCCAGATTTCACCTTAGTATTTCCCTTCGAATTAGATTTCTTGAGCACAATATGACATTAGCCTTTATACTTGCTTAGGAGATAGCATCCACCGAAAATATTTTCAACTCCTTAGTATATACTCATGGAACCGAAATATATTTCATGTAGATAACATAATCTCCCAAGTCTAAGTCCAAAATCATAGCTTGATTACGAAATTCAAGTATATTCTTATGCGGTTTGATTGTAAGTCT
Organism: Papaver armeniacum; assembly: GCA_023531295.1. Taxonomy (NCBI): domain Eukaryota; kingdom Viridiplantae; phylum Streptophyta; class Magnoliopsida; order Ranunculales; family Papaveraceae; genus Papaver; species Papaver armeniacum. The sequence goes on along the minus strand of JAJJWW010002131.1, from coordinate 95,843 downwards.
GTTTCAAGTTGTACCACTTGAACCATCTCTTCTCAAGGTAGCCAACCAGATAAATCATTTCCTTACAACTGCCTTGAATCTTTCCACGACAATACTCTTTTACCCTAGGTTTTGTCTTTGATAAGCTTTCCACCGAGTTAGAGCATGCTTTTGCGGCTCCAATTCCACGAAAACTATATTTTCCTTTGAACCATATTCAAAAAAAAGAAATACGTCTCTAGACGTTCAATCAAATCATCAATTTTTTACTTGACACTCCCATCGTAAAGTGGAATATCAACACGAAAATCAATTTTGATTCTTACCATGAGGTTTAGTTGATGTAGGACTTTTAACAAACTCATTTTCTTCTTTTCTTCATCCTCTTCTTCTTCTTCTTAACTGCTTTCCAAATCATCTTCTTAGAATCATCTTTTTCAGAAGCTTCGGTGAAGGTGTAACCTTTTCTTTGTCTTCTTCTTAGGTGTATGAGAACGAATACATTCACTCAATTCTGAAGGAGTAACTTGAATAGACTTCATATCTGTTTTGCCAGCGTAGACACCTTTCTTCCATAGTTTGTGGTTACCTTCCTTAGGATCATCATCGACTTTGTCATCCTTGATCTCCTTGTTTTCTTAACGTCTTCTTGCTTCTCAGTACCTCACCAAGCTTTATGTAGAGATCTAGTGAAAACCATAAACCAGGGATTTACCTAGAAACTAACCATGCTCGTGATGCCAACTTGATATGTATTGATCTCTATACCTTGGTAACTATTACTATAAACGGAATTGAGAATAATAATGGCGACAAACTTAGAAAGCGGAACACAAGTAATTCTTAGGGCATATGTTTTCTTAGATTATTCACAAAGGATTTTAGCTTGATTTCAATTCTCTTTTGTTTGCTCAAAAGATGTTAAGTTTGTCTTTGATTATTACGCTTGTTTAGAGGCTTTTGAGAAGCTTAAGACTTTAGACAAAGCCCCCCATAGCCCGTGATGAGTGCCAAATATTGCATATTTATACACCTTTTTATTGGCATTTAACTCATCTTTTGTGTTAGAAATCGAGATATTATCCCAGTTTCGTGTTTTCTTTGTTTTCAAGAATAAATATTTGTATTAATTAATTTTGTGTTTTTAGGTAATAAATAAAGCTTGGGAGAAATTGAGGAGCCAAAAGAGCGAAGAATTGGAGGCAAGCGTCTATGGAGCAGATAGCCAAAGCCCGCGTCGAATCGAGTTACAACCCGGGCAAAGGAAGACATGGGCTAGAGCTACCCATGACCCGGATCCGAACCCGCTCATCCCGAGTCAGTTAAGATCTTCACTCGCCACATCCTACGCTCGCTCGACTTCCTCATCATATCTTGATGCGCTCGCTCAACACCAAAACACTCCGAGTCTCTCTCAGCCATTCAGATCTCGTCTCGTTGCATCCAACGCTCGCTGAGGCCTTCTCATCATTCCTTTGCTGCACCTACTCAACACCACAGCACCCATAACCCTATACCCTATTCGATCAACCCATTTCTTCTTTTCTTCTTCTCTTTCTTCTCTTCTCTTCTTCCCCCATACCTCTGCAAAACCCATTCTCCACCTTCTCCTCCCTTACCCGTTCAGAGACCATCATCACCGCCACCTTCACCACCAACTCCATACCCTGACAGAACCAACCACAACAGCTTCTCCATCAGAGCCTACTCCGCACCACCTCTCTAGTTCTAGTTTTCTCTCTCTTAGCTTCTCCAACCCTAGAAGCTAACTTAGAAAACTAGAACTAGGGTTCTCGACCAACAACCCCAGGCATGGAGCTGCGAAGACGAATTGTGAAGGGAGAAGCGATTGGAGACGTGGGTGAGAGTGTTTTCCATTTAATTTCTATTTTAAAGTAAATTAGGGTTTGAAGTTTTGGGGAATTCTGTACATGTATAAATAGAGTTGAGATGTGTTTGAAAAGCTTTATGCCTGGGCTAGCCAGAGCACCACTTAGGTTAATTTGTAGTTTATTTTGTATCTTAATCATGTTCTAAATAAATTTGCTAGGGTTGAGATGAAACCCATAATCAATTGCTAATATTTGCTCATATTTTGATAAGCTTGTTCTTGTTGTGCTATATTGTTTAGGATAAATATAATCTTAACACTCAGCATTAACATTCACGGTGTATTCCATGTATGCATTGTAGTTGGATAAATACTATGTTGATTGTGTTGCAATTCATGCTTCATTGAATGCTATTAATCCTCGAGACTAGTTGTGCCCGAGAAGACAATTAGTGCTTGGGAGAGATACCTAATTGTGATTAGAATATCCATCTTAAGATAGGTTCAATCATCTAAGTAGTAAGAATTGATCTGTGATTAGTTGTACTATGACAAGGCAGCTAATACTAGGGATTAGTTAATGGCCTTAGTTGATAGTAAGCCATCCATTGAGACCACCGGATGAAAGGCAAACTTGCATCTTGTCCTGCATCCATTACGAGGGGACAAGAACAATATTGAAAATGAACCGATGTAGCTAAGATTAGGTGGTGGATTCGACACTCTAGTGCTCTTTCTATATTGTTTACTGACTTTAGCTTAGAGTCACATCTTCACCTCGGTCGCTTCGACAACCCCGAATTGTGTCACTTACTCTCCTTGAATTCAGTCTAGCATAGCCATAGATCAATACATAGCACCACAAGTCTCGTGGTTCAACCCGTACTTGCCACGCCTCAACAAGCGCCGTGCACTTGCGGTTATCACTGTAGGCATTAATATAAACATCTTTCCAGGCCTACCAAGTTTTGGCGCCATGCGGGGACTTGGCGTGTGCTAAGTTGATAAATTGCTTCCTTTGCGATTTCCACTCACCCTGTACATATTAACCTTGAATCATTGTATTTAGCATCTGTCTTTGCATTTGTATATTGTATTTAACATTTAGTATCCTCATCTGTGCACTGTTTTCTTTAACTTAGTCATTGCATTTAGCATTTAGTATCTGTCTTTCCAAGAGTTGACTTTGGTGGCATTCTTTCCCAATCTTCACACTGCAGAATCATTGTTTTGAAATTCCAGTACTAGTATTTTGAGGCTCTTGCTTTAACTATGGGGAACTGAGATGTCTTGCTTGAGTAACAGGTGCATGTGAGCAGCTGATCCAACCTAAGGAAAACAAGAAAAAGGCGCGGTAACACGAGTTCACAAAGCCCCCGAGCAACCCCCGCACTTCGGGTGAGTGGCTCCGCCATGTGCATGTGTCGATCTGTATTGTTCATGTGCACAAACCCTGCTCCCTTGCTAGCCCCCTGAAGCTGCAAGTTTGAGCTTAGCATGTGCAAACCTCAGTGGAAGTCAACTGAGTGAGTAACACCACAGAACCTGTGAGCTAAGTGTTCTGTGCACTTAGCATACTCTTCCCAGTCAACCATTACTCTGTTGAGCTAAGTTGTTCTGTGAAACTCCCTTGCTAGCCCCCTGAAACTAGCTTGTGAAAAATCTGAGTTGAAGTCAACTGAGATAGTTGACATCAACTCAGACTGTTGACAGTTTGGTAAAACATGCTTGAGCATCCTTGTTTGTGAACAACTACTCCCCTATGTGACCTGTGAGCCAACCTGATTGACCCTGCAATGCATGATTGATTTTACCTTAAACATAGTGTGAGTTGTGCTATTCTGTGTTGTGTCATTTGCCCACCATGAGCTGATTACAAACCCTGTTGAGCTGTTGAATGACACGAGCACCTACCACTGAGCTTAACCCTCCAGCCCCGAAGGCGTGAGTTGGTGCTGGCATGTGAGGTTTCCAAGTCTATACTTGTGTGGCACGAGCATAAACCCGTGAGCACCCCCCGTCATTTGATCACTTGCCAAGCTCAAATCATTTTCACTTATGCTAAAAACGCATCTGCAAGCCCTGTGCACAACAACTCTAAGCATAACTGAGCATAACCCTGACTGCATGCTTGAGCCCTGCTAAAACCTGAACTGGTGCTAATTTGTTGATCCCTTGTGAATCATATTCACTTACCACAGACCCTGCCAGCTGAATACTTTTATTGCATGAATTTGCTGAGCTCTGCCCTGTACCCTTATGCATGTTCAACTTTGTGCTAGACCTTGCATTCCGTTTTTTACTTTCATGTGCACCAAATTTGTCATGTCTTTGTGCATAGATCTCTTGTCTTTGTGTTCAAGTTTGAGCAATTGGGTGTCATTTCTTTTTGTGAGTTGTTGTTCTTGGGCTGTGCTATTTTTCTGTGAGTCTGATGTGCTTTGTGCATAGCCAAGCTGTGCTTAAGCTGCCAATAGGCATAACCCTCACACAAAGCGTCTTTGAGTTGTGAATGCACTTGAACCTGTGCTTCATAATCGAGGCTAGCCTGACCAATGATGTGCATCTAACAGCTAGCCGTGCACATAACCTGGGCCTTACACATACCCCGAATCCCAACAAAACCAAATCAGCCCACAATAAACCAAAGCGTACACTTTGGGCTGCCTACAAGCGAAACCCGGTTCACCGGGTTTGTGCAACTTGTCTTTGCATAGCACAAGCCCACAAAAACCCAACTAAAGCCCACAGAAAACCGAGCTTTACACAACTCCTGAGGCGTAAGCCTACCAACTGTTTATCCTTCTTTGGGCTCGTGCAAACATCGAGACTCACCTAAGCGGGCTTTGCATTCGAACTTTCATCCCACATCGGCTAACCTTGTTGGGCTGTACACAAAAACTAAGCCCACACCCACTAGGCTTTGTAAACTACCTAGGCTACACAATTTCACATACCTGGGCTCTCCAATAAACCAAATGAAACCCAATAAACCAAACTGAGTCCACTACAGCTGGGCTTTGAGTTCAATTTGAGTTGTTAAATCATGTCAGGATTTTGGTCTGCAACTGGGGATACAAACAAATCAATTAGAGATCTTGCTTACGGGCATGCTTCACAATATGAACTCCCCACATGCCATAGTGATTTTAGGAATTATTATGAGCCTTCTCAGGGCCATGACCTCACATACCCTAATCATTATGAGCACATGTATCATCCACCACAGGTTGAGAATGAACACTTTCCTCATACCCAGTCATCACTTCTAGATCAATTAGAAGCTCAAGTTTCTGCTTTAGAAAGGCAATTACATGAGCAATCTGTCAAATCTAATCCCCTAGGCACTATGCAATGTATACTTGTACCTTATGTGGTAGCTTAGACCACCTATGTGAGAACTCAAGTACATTTTACATGAGTTTAGGCAGTCTAGGGAAAAGCCATGATAATCAAATGTACGAATTGTCTAGAAGTGACTATGACCATGCACACATGCATCATCCATCATCATGGGAAGTTGAACAATGTTATACTCACCCAACTCCGTGTTTGCAATCAGTAATGGAAACGCTCATGGAGCAAAATGCTAGGCTTGAACCAATGCAATACCGACCATCCATATAGCAACATGTCCGATTTCCCTTCTCTAGTGAACCATGTGCACACCCATGTAATGATCATTCATATGAAACATGCATACCCACTAGTGAAAATTCTCCTTCAATTGAACCTAATCTAGAGGTAGATGAGTATCTTTGGAACTCAAATTTTGAATGGGGAGATGAATTTTTGTTATGATGATGATGATGAATATGAAGAGCATGCGTATTTCGAAAATGTAGTAGAATCTTTTGGTTCGAGAGACGTTAGGCGTCTCTTACGTGAACCCTATGAATGATGCTTCTTCTAATATTCATACATGTGATGCTGATTTGGAACTCGTGGAATTGTCCCCAGTGAAAATGAGCATGCTATACCACCTGTTTGTGACCTAGGAATAGCTGAATTTTCTGTTGACACGGATGATTCAATGCATGTGCCTAACTCCATGCCTAGGCTACAACATGATATCTCTCCTGGTTATGTTATACATGAGAATGATGATGAGTATGACCTGGAGATTGATGAATTGTTCTATGCAGGTGAACATGATTTACCTTCTTCTGACTTTAGGAAAGTGTGTGATGGTGCAAATGATTTTATAAATGAACACAACTTAGATGTACCTAACCCCTCTCCTGAGTCACAAATTGAAACTCCTCCACCAAACCTAGGTGTAGTTTGTAACAAATTGCAAAACCAACTTTTCTGAAAATGCCTAATTTAGGCCTACAACTTTGTGCTTCCCAAGTCCTCTTGACTACTTTGCATCAAAGTATAACACCTTTAGGGAACCACAAACACTGAATGTGTATGTCACTGTTTTCTTAGCAAAACTCATTTTGAGTTAGACCTTTTGCATGATGTACCGTTAAAATTGCAAGATTTTGTGCTCCCAAACACACCCGTTCACAAGTTTAGGTTTGGGGAAACTCATTCACATACACAGTCTTACTTGCACTCTCATATTATATTTGTGTAAGGCTGTTGATGTTTGTACATACCGTCTTTTGGGTTGATCCTCAACTCTTTAGATTGTTGATATATGGTGAATTTTTTGTATATAATCCAAGAGGACTTGTTAAATTTTTCTTTCTTGAATCGGTTGAGTCTTCTTGTGCATATATTATGCTAATCCGATATGACCTCCATTGAGAATGTTGGATTCTAGCCTTGACTAATGAAGCTCAACCTTGCTCCTGCCGACATCCGGTAATCTCTTCCCTTTTCTCTTATCAACATAGTTCTCGTGGTATGTGACTGTTTAAATTTGTATTATATGTTGACACATTGAGGACAATGTTTGATTTAGGTTTGAGGGTGCATTTTTGAGGACAATGTTTGATTTAGGTTTGGGGGTGCATTTGCATAAAGAGTTTTTAGTCTTTTAGTTTATCTTGTATTTTTTAAAAAAAAAAAAAAAAAAAAAAAAAAAATAAAAGGGAAAGAAAGGATCAAAAACTCTTTTTGTAAAAACCTCCAACTTTTAGAGATTTTAGAGTCACTAGCATGCTTCTAGCTATGTTTACATAGAGAATCGACCTAAATAACGAGAAATTGGAAGTACCAATGAGAACACAATCGGGTTTCTTAGTTGATTAGAGCGTTAAAATTGGATTTAACCATACCTGGAGAGCAAATTAGGTGCTTTTTTAGATATTCGGTTATAGAATTGTGATCACCCATAGTGGAGACTACCCATTTTACATCAAGTGAGGCACCAACCTTCAATTTTTTTCAACTTTCTAGAAAAGCTGTTAGAGTGTGTGTCACCGTACATCAATTCCTGGTAGGAATGGTGAGCTACCCAACTTCGTACCACTTTATTTTACTTTTGATCTCTTGAGTGCTAGTTTTTGTCAATCATGAGGGTGACGTCTAGAGATGAAAACTCCTTCTAAATATCGATTTGCGATTATCATCACTCTCTCTCAATCAATGCACTCCATAGAAACACATCATCGTCAACAAACGGAGCGACGATCGAATATTGAAAGAAAAATTGATATAGTCCAAGGTTACGTACAACAAAAGAAAATAAGATGAGAATTAATGAAGTTTGTGAAAAATTGAGTTTTATTGTTATTTTCATGTCATGTATGTTAAATTAAAAAAAAAAAAAAAATTGAGTCTTATTGTTTTATTGTTATTTTCATTCCAAGTTAAAAAAAAAAAATTGTCAAGTTTTTGTAAAGTTCAGAAGTTCGTCATCAACAGTTGAAGACCGAAGACCGAAGATTGAAGACGTTTCTATGGTTCCTATGAGAGTATGATGTTAATTGCCGATCGGGTGAGAAGGTAGTGAGTACTCCCACCCTTGCTAATGGTTGATTTCCTTTCTTAGAGATCATCGAGAAAAGATTCTTTTTGTCCACACTCTTGTGGAGTCTCCGAAATTATTTCCTCGAAGGTTATCCTTCTTACCTACAACGTGTGTAGGATTTCTCTCTTTATTCCTTCCGCACACATGAGAGACTAAAAAACGATCTTTTGAGTGCAATTATCATAAAACCCTATTAGTGAGGCGAAGTCGAGGCTTATGATCACAATCGAATCCGAATTCTTTCATATGGTATGGTTACTTCTCGCTCAAAGACTTAAGGATGAGAATGCGTTCTTTGGTAGTTCTAACTTCATTACTAGCATGCGAGATACTCTATGTCCTCATAGCTCCTTGGATGCTTGAGACTCTTTTACATTCTCGAAGTTGGAGAAGGTTTTGTGGGTACACCTCTGGTAAACCCTCACGAGACTACAACTCGTCCACTAGGGACACCTAGGGGTTTAAAGGCTTAGTGCATACGCTAAATGCATTCGAGAGACTGCGACGGGGGTATAGTTAGGATTTCTTAATTTCGTTTCACTTGAGGACAAGTAAAATTCAGGTTTGGGGGTATTTGATGAGTGCTAAATATTGCATATTTCTACATCTATTTATTGGCATTTAACTCATCTTTTGTGTTCAGAAATCGATATTATCCCAGTTCTCGTGTTTTCTTTGTTTTCAAGAATAAATATTTGTATTAATTAATTTTGTGTTTTTAGGTAATAAATAAAGCTTGGAGAAATTGAGGAGCCAAAAGAGCGAAGAATTGGAGGCAAGCGTCTATGGAGCGGATAGCAAAGCCGCCTTGCGCGAATCGGTTGCAACCCGACAAGGAAGACATGGGCTAGAGCTACCCATGACCCGGATCCGAACCCGCTCATCCCGAGCTGTTAAGATCTTCACTCGCCACATCCTACGCTCGCTCCGACTTCCTCATCATATCTTTATGCGCTCGCTCAACACCAAAACACTCCGAGTCTCTCTCAGCCATTCAGATCTCGTCTCGTTGCATCCAACGCTCGCTGAGGCCTTCTCATCATTCCTTTGCTGCACCTACTCAACACCACAGCACCCATAACCCTATACCCTGTTCGATCAACCCATTTCTTCTTTTCTTCTTCTCTTTCTTCTCTTCTCTTCTTCCACCATACCTCTGCAAAACCCATTCTCCACCTTCTCCTCCTTACCCGATTCGAGACCATCATCATCGCCACCTTCACCACCAACTCCATACCAGCCGAGAACCAACCACAATAGCTTCTCCATCGAGCCTACTCCGCACCACCTCTCTAGGTCTAGGTTTTCTCTCTCTAGCTTCTCCAACCCTAGAAGCTAACTTAGAGAAAACTAGAACTAGGGTTCTCGACCAACAACCCCAAAGCATGGAGCTCGAAGACGAATTGACGAAGGGAGAAGCGATTCGAGACGTGGGTGAGAGTTTTTCCATTTAATTTATATTTTAAAGTAAATTAGGGTTTGAAGTTTTGGGGAATTCTGTACATGTATAAATAGAGTTGAGATGTGTTTGAAAAGCTTTATGCCTGGGCTAGCCAGAGCACCACTTAGGTTAATTTGTAGTTTATTGTGTATCTTAATCATGTTCTAAATAAATTTGCTAGGGTTGAGATGAAACCCATAATCTGATTGCTAATATTTGCTCATATTTTGATAATCGTTCTTGTTGTGCTATATTGTTTAGGATAAATATAATCTTAACACTCAAAGATTTTACTTTCACAAAGTGTATGCCATGTATGCATTGTAGTTGGATAAATACTATGTTGATTGTGTTGCAATTCATGCTTCATTGAATGCTATTAATCCTCGACTAGTTGTGCCCGAGAAGACAATTAGTGCTTGGGAGAGATACCTAATTGTGATTAGAATATCCATCTTAAGATAGGTTCAATCATCTAAGTAGTAAGAATTGATCTGTGATTAGTTGTACTATGACAAGACAAACTAATACTAGGGATTAGTTAATGGCCTTAGTTGATAGTAAGCCATCCATTGAGACCACGGATGAAAGGCAAACTTGCATCTTGTCCGCATCCATTACAGGGACAAGAACAATATTGAAAATGAACTGATGTAGCTAAGATTAGGTGGTGGATTCGACACTCTAGTGCTCTTTCTATATTGTTTACGCTTTAGCTTAGAGTCACATCTTCACCTCGATCGCTTAGACAACCCCCGAATTGTGTCACTTACTCTCCTTGAATTCAGTCTAGCATAGCCATAGATCAATACATAGCACCACAAGTCTCGTGGTTCGACTCCAGACTTGCCACGCCTCCAACAGGCGCCGTGCACTTGCGGTTATCACTCGTAGGCATTAATATAAACATCTTTCCGGGCCTACCATCCAGGCACCGAACTGGAACCTACCCTTTGAGATCATGTGCGATGCTTCAGATTATGCTATTGGTGTTGTGCTAGGTCAGCGAGAAAACAAATTACTTCATGTGATTTACTATGCTAGCAAAACTACGAATGATGCCCAGTTGAACTATACCACTACGAGAGAAGGAACTCATTGGCCATTGTGTTTGCCTTAGACAAGTTTAGACCCTATCTCTTAGGATCTAAGATCGTAATCTATCTTGATCATGCTTTGCTTTGAAATACCTTTTGTCTAAGAAGGATACCAAACGTAGATTGATTAGATGGATCCTTTTATTACAAGAATTTTGTCCAGACATTAGAGACAAAAAAGGGTGCATAAAATGTAAGCAGGACCACTTGTCTAGGCTAGTTGTTAGTTCCCGATGATTCCATTCATATAAGGGATAGCTTTCCCCGATGAACAATTATTCTCTGTTTCCCAATCACCTTGGTATGCAAATATAGTGAATTATCTTGTTCTCGGTCGAATGCCCCAACATTGGGGTAAACAAGATCGTTAGATTTTTAGCCGAGGTTAAGCACTTTTTTGGGATGATCCTTATTTGTTTAAGTATTGTCCAGGACAGTTATTAGGAGATGTATACCCGAGGAGTGACCAATCCAAGATTATTTCCTTTTGTCATGATCATGCTTGTGGGGTCACTTTAGTGATAAGAAGACTGTCTTGCTAAGATATTGCAGTGTGGATTCTCTTACTGGCCTTCGTTGTTTAAAGACTCCCACAGTTACTGTGTTACTTGTGAACGTTGCCAGAAATTAGGAACCATTTCCCGTAGGAACATTGACCGTGTGTCAATCCGTCAAAAATAATTTCACTTTCTTACGCACTAAATTTAAATGAAGCACAAGGTAAGGAAGAGTTCGTATCCACAGAGAGGCGTTTGTTGTTATGTAAATTTCAGTTTCTAAAGTAACCCAAGGTATGTTTGTTGTTTAAGAAATAAAAGTAGTTGAAAACAAAGTAAATAACTTGAGAAATCAATAAGGAGAAGATATTGGTCAAGGGATAGTATCATTCACAAACATGTATTTTCATCAATGATTAGAATTGGTATTTTAATCTCGTATTTATTAAAAGTCCTAGGATATCTTGATCGCAAGTATAACCCGTTAATTCCTGTTTTCATCACAACCACATTAAAAGATGCATATGTGAATTCTTCGTCCGAAAGCAACCTAAAGTGTAAAAGCACAATTAAGTTTAACTCCTAAGAGCATTAAGTTTTATGGAATAAGACTCATCAATGCAAACGAATGTGTAAAAGCACTAGACGTTTTAACAAAAGTTATGATTCACTTGTGACTAATAGGATGTATCACTACAAGCACTAACCACAATTATGTTACTTAGAATCGGGGATAAACAACTTTTTTCGTATTGAAAACCCTAATATAGATCTAGAGATGAACACAAATCGGATTGATTCCTGACTCAACCTAACAAGTTTTCAAATCTTATAACACTATTAATTGTGAATCACAAACAATAATTACTTTTTAGACAAAACTAATTCATTGAATCAAAAGCATGTTGAGAAATCAACTTTTATCCCATAACCAATAAGATGTTTAGCTACTCATAGCTATGGAGTTCATCATCATCAATATTCAATAATAAAACAAGGAAGAAGAAGAACAAAACCAAACCCTAGAAGCGTAAACAAAAACGGCTCTCCCCAAAAATTCCCAAGAAAAAGATATATCATATGTTATAGAAAACCTCCCTTTTATAGCCTTTATCTCCTTCCAAAATTAGGTCAAGTCTTCAAAGTCCATTAGGTGAGAGTCCACCAAGCCCACAATAATGAGAAACCCGTGTAGAAAATACGCCCCAAAGTGGTCGCCGGAAGTCCGGGATTGTGGCCGGAAATCGGCCGGGAAGGTGTTAGGAAAACAGCTCCGGTGACCCAAGAAAGTCCGCCCTGGTCACCGGGGTCAACGAGTTGGATCGGCCGGGTCAACGGGTCAGCTCGATTCACTCGGTCAGACCGAGTCAGGAAGAGTCAGATGAGTCAGGGTTGAATCAGATGAGTCGGTGTTGAATCGAGATCCGACCGGGTGGCTAAACTTGGCATGATCCACATTGCATGGCCAATTTGAGATGCACAATCCTTGTGCACCCAGCCATAATGGCCTCCCGCACCGCACCGCACCTTTCATCCAAATACGTTGCACCATCATCTCTTTCCCGTGCCACACTTCTTGGCCCCTTGAAACAAAGATCCATTTCCTTGCTCAGCTCACATAACACACCACCATTCATCCAGCAGCTCAGCAAAAAACCATACAACCAACTGAGACTGCAATTTAGTGCCTTTCACTGCAACAACAGCATCAATCTGAGTTGCAACCCTGGCCAATGCCTAACAGCACCCAGAGCCACACAACTCAACTCCCTATCAACTCCATACTTGCATTCTCCATATCAACTCCATACTTGCCTTGACCACTGAGACTCAATCCAACAGAGCAACAAAATTTGCTCCTCTGCCATCAGTTATAATTCCCCAGCATCAGGTCTCAGCCATTATAAAACCAGAGTTGTAGCCTTCCATTGCAGCTCCACCAAATCCACTTACGCCACTGAAATTCAACCTCAGCTGCATATCCTGGCTGTGACTGCAACAACAGCCTCCTGCCTTCCATTGAGCCCTTGTAACTCAACTTCTTGGCTCAATGCACCTGCTGCAATTACTTAAAACTCCAACTGTTTCCCTAGCTTCACTGCCATTTCCTCCTGTCACAGCTAACACAAGCCCATTAGCTCAGCTGCTTTATTGCAGTTCATATCCATGACTTAGCTTCTGCTTCTAAACCACCAAACCATCTCAATTCATAGCCACAACTACATTCATCCCCGCAATCTGCCTTGTAAGCCATTCTCGCAAAGCATCGGTTTGGCACCGTAATTTGCGACTTTGCTGCTCAAGATAACTCAGCAGCTGACTCACGGCCACCAACAATCCTTCTCCCCGAGTTCAAACCACCGCTCCCGAAACTCCACTTACACAACTCGGGCCATTTCAAGTGTAGAACCTAGCCATAGCTTGCAATGCCATTGCACAGATGCCTTGGCTTCACCACCTTCATCTCGTGCTCTTTGCTCCCCCAGATCTCAAGCCATCATTTCTAGCTCTCCCGAGTACAGCCCATGCCACACTTGAATCAAAGACAGCGACTCTTACACCGCACTTCAACAAGAGCTCGGACTTCTACCACCCGCCCGGTCCACCCGCAATCTCGGTAAGCCTCTATCTCTCGCATCTCAATCACCTTCATTTGAAGCACCATTTCCCTCACCTGTATTGCCATCTGAGCAACTCCTTGTAATCTACAGCTTCAAAAACACCATCCCTGTAACCACCAGAACCAACAATTCACCAAGCTCATTAACTCTCAACCCTAGACTTCTCCATTCTAAGCTTCATGGCTTCACAAACCCCCACATCATTTCTTTGTTGAATCAAAACTTCACATCATTCTCAAATCCAAGCCTCGAGTTGAATCCACAGATCTCGCAATTCATGGACACCACCCTTACCCTGCAGTTCCAACCTGAGCCACTGCAACCACAGACCAATTCCTCCATCTCAGTGAATTCCTCAAGCTAATCCGCAGCCAACACAATCCATAGAACCCTAACTCAGAATCCCCAAATTCAAATCATCCCTGTTCTTCACAGTATCAGCATAACAACCCTCTCTTCATACCCATATCTTCATCTCGAAAACCCCTCTTCAATCTCTTGAAATCGAGCTCAACTTCTTCGATTCAAATCCACCACAACTTTGTTCTTCATCCGATTTCTTCCTAGCACGAACCCTAACCTAAATTCCATCGATCTATTCTCAGTAGCTCAGCTTCTCATCCATTTTCACCTGAGCCAAAATCGAAATTAAGCCGCCCCTGTTTCTCTGAGTTTCAGACAACCTTGAATAAACACAGCCGCACAAATGATTGAGAAGGCATTTTTCTCAATTTTAGGTCTTAATAATGACAAGAATTGATATTGGCACCCAGTTGCTGATAAGGGCAATTCGTAAATATAAGCTTGTCGGTTCCGAATAACTGACAGCTCAAATCTTTGTTTAACTCAGCTGTCAGTTCTGGGGAACTGACAATACATTCTTCACCTCCTCCTCGCTCAACCTGGCCTGCTCCAAGTATAGCTCGCCCGCGAATTGATCTTTTTAGCCCTTTACGTTCCAAATGAACGATTTCTCCTTCGTTTGCTCTGAATGACTCCATTGCACCTAATAACTCAAAAACACACATAAGAGATGCAAATCCCAAGGAAAATAGCAAAGAAAGCATAAATACTAGATATTAAATACGGTGTATTCTACACCTATCAGATTCCCCCACACTTAGACTTTGCTAGTCCTTGAGCAAATCAAACAAAACATTAAAATACAACAACTCCGTGTCGTCGAGGCTACGGTCACTTTTAGCATAAATAACAAGCCTTTAAACCCTAGGTGTCCCTAGTGGACGAGTTATAGTCTCGTGAGGGTTTACTAGAGATATACCCACAAAACCTATTTTACCAACTTACTAGTTCTCCGTAATGATAGTATCCAACGCGCTAAGAAGACATAGAGATTCTGCACACTAGTCATAAGAAGTTAGACACATAAATGAACATATTCTCATTCTTAAAAGTTGAGAGAGAAGTAACCATCCCTTCTCGACTAAAATTCGGGTTCGGAGTGATCAAAAGTCTCGACTCTGCCTCACAAGAAAGGGTTTTATGAAATTGCTCTCAATAATAAACAGCTCTTTATGGGTCACACATGTGTCCAGGTTGGAATGAAGAGAGAATCCTGAGACACGTTGAATGGTAGGAAGGCTTTACCCTCCGAAGTATTTTGAAAACCCACATCTTTTATATATTTTTGAAAACCCATTTTTCTGACGATCTCTTCGAAAGGAAATCAAACCATTTAACGAAGGTGGGAATATGCTTACTTACAGTGAATCAGTTCGGCGTGCAGCTAGCACCACTCTCACAGCATCCATAAAAACGTCTTCGGTCTTCTATCGGTGTCTTCATCTTCGTCTTCGGTCTTCAACTCTTGATGATAACTCTCGAACTTCGTAGAATCTTGACAATATGATTCTTTCCTCAAATTTTCCGTCGCTTGAAACTTCATTATAGATATTCCTTCTTTCCATAGGCTTTATTGAAAGAATACAAAAAAATAAAAACAAACTTTTTTTTTTTTTTTTTTTTTTTTTTTTTTAATTTTCGTTTTTTTTTTTTTTTTTTTTTAATTTTTTTTTAAATAAAAAATAAAAATAAAGTAAAGTAAAAACATTTTCTCTTGTCTCTTTTTTTTTTTTTTTTTTTTTAATTTTCGTTTTTTTTTTTTCAATTTTTTTTTTTTTTTTTTTTTTTTTTTTTTTTGAGACAAGAAAGTAAAATAAAAATAAAATAAAAAAAATAAAAATGTAAGTACAATGCCATGGTGTAAGTACTTTACCGCTTGAATCTTCACAACTTATATGTCTTGATATCATAACTTCTCGAACTCTCATCCTTAATAATTTCCGCTCTTGTATATTAGTCTCCAACTTATAAAAATTATGCTCCCTGTTTTTGTTGCTTTACTCAAATCTGAAATCTGCCCATTTCTGTACCGTTGCTTGTAAACCTCGAACGTATTCAACTTTCCTTCGAATTTGTGATGCTCCTCTTGTTGATGATGATGGTGTTTCTATGGACTGTTGGTGTAGAGAGAGATAAGGTGGATGGTGCTAATGCGCGAACAAGATCACAAGTGGAATGTAAGTTAGCAATTCGATGTCACCAACATGGTTGATAAAAATAGCACTCAAGAGATCAAAATAGTGCTTCTATGGTGGGAAATTGGACACTCACCATTCTGCCGAATTTACGTACGGTGACACACACTCAAAAAGCACAAATTTAGACGGTACAAAGAATTGAAGGTCGGTGCCTCACATTATGTAACATGGGTAGTCTCCACTATAGGGGATCACTATTCTAATACCGAATTCAGCCTGCACCTTATTTGCCACTGGCATGGTTAAATCCAACTTTAACTCTCATACAATTAAGAAACCCGATCATGTTCTCTTGTCATCTCTAAGTTCGGTCACTATTGTGAGATTCTCGATGTAATCTTAGCAACATTTATACTATGTGACTCTAAAGAACTACAAGTTGGAGTTTTCTTATTCACTAGTTCACAAAAAAGTTGAAAAATTGCAAAAATTTACAACATAAACCACTCCCCCACACTTAAACCTTACATTGTCCTCAATGTAAATTGAATCGTCAAAGTAAGTCAAGGTGGGAAATCCTAATAAGAAATCAGCAAAAACAAAGTAAAAACAAAACAAGAAAAACTAAAAACAAGAAAAGAAATAAATACAAGACAAGAAATACTCATCCTTTGGGTTGCCTCCCAATTAGCGCTTGGTTTAAAGTCGTCAGCCCGACTATCTCCTTGCAAGATTCATTCCCCATACACCAATAACCGGAAAAGTTGGGGATCCTTCCATAGAACCTGTTTTGGAAACACTAACTTCACACAAATATTAGTACAATAAAGCAAAAGTGAAGCTATGAACCGATAAAAGTTTCCCCCACACTTATTCTTGTCCACACTTGGAAGTGTAAAAAGAATATAGAAGTCGGAGTACCTCCACGGTTTGGTTCCATAACTTTGCATAGTATGAGAATCAAGTTTCTCTAATGGCGGAAAACGAGAAACAAAGTCATTCAACAATATTCTCGAAGCACATACATTCAAACCAATAAGAGGTAAAGGAGAAGAAACAAAAGGCAAAGGGTTAGATAAACCTTGCACAATCTCTTGTATCACGGAATCCTCTTCATCCTTGAAAAATTCAAGTGAATTATTCACCTCTTGTATATCATGGTCCTCTATCAAACCTTGCAACCATTCTTCGTACGTTTCTGCCTTAACCAAAGTATCGACATAAACATCATCATTACAATCATTTGCAAGCTCAATTGGGTCTTCCATAATATTGGTTATAACGGTTTCATTCTCAACATACTCCTCTTTGTTGTAAGGCACACACTCTTTTGCGGATCCAAATTTTATCATAAGAAACTTTTTTAGAACACTCGAAAATGCATCATCCTCAAGCTCCACCCTTTGAATAGGCTCTTGATCATTATTAAGATCAATGCTTGAGTAATCTACACAAGTGTCGACACATTCCTCTTCGTCTTCATCTTGATCCCAAAAAGACTCCTCGGAGATGTCACCATGAGTTGTTTCAAGCAATGTATCATAATCACCGTCACTATCATAGTCAACATAAGATTGTTCCTCGCTGAATTTAGTGTTGTTAATCTCTAACTCATCCTTTTGAATAAGTGAATGATCATTATTAAGATCAAGAGTTGAGGTAACCACACAATTATCAACGAAAGTGCCCAAGGATTGGCCTTTTTCAACATTAGCATCAATCAAATAGTCATCACAAACCATATGCACATTAGAATTATCCATATCTTCCTTGTATTGATCAATGCCTCTTCGCAAGATAGTCATACCTTCACGAAGTTCTTGGAGTTGCTCGTTTGTAGTCTCTTTAGCTTTTTGAAATTCCTCTTGTAAAAAGTTGGAAACTTTATCTATAAAATTAGAGACTTTTTGTTCACAAACATAAGAATCCTCCCATCCTTGTTGTTGTTCACACACATACCCGCCATAAGGTTGTTGAGGAAAACCACAAGGTTCCATGGAATATTGGTCATAGCCAATAAATTGGTTTTGATTATACCCATGGAATTGGTAGTTATCATATTGTTGAGGTTGTTGAAAACCGTATCCATCCATGTAGTATGCTCCTTCCATAGAAATAAGCACCTGAAATAAGATTCTCAAACCAAGGTTAAAACCCAGAAAATAAGAAAAAAATAAAAAAAATAAAAAAATAAAAAAAACAAAAACTAAATACAAAAATAAGAAACCAAAAACAATTAACAACCATTGCCTCCCAATGGTGGCAAAATTTGACCGTGTGTCAATCCGTCAAAAATAATTTCACTTTCTTACGCACTAAATTTAAATGAAGCACAAGGTAAGGAAGAGTTCGTATCCTGAGAGGCGTTTGTTGTTATGTAAATTTCGAGTTTCTAAAGTAACCCAAGGTATGTTTGTTGTTTAAGAAATAAAAGTAGTTGAAAACAAAGTAAATAACTTGAGAAATCAATAAGGAGAAGATATTGGTCAAGGGATAGTATCATTCACAAACATGTATTTTCATCAATGATTAGAATTGGTATTTTAATCTCGTATTTATTAAAAGTCCTAGGATATCTTGATCGCAAGTATAACCCGTTAATTCCTGTTTTCATCACAACCACATTAAAAGATGCATATGTGAATTCTTCGTAAAGCAACCTAAAGTGTAAAAGCACAATTAAGTTTAACTCCCTAAGAGCATTAAGTTTTATGGAATAAGACTCATCAATGCAAACGAATGTGTAAAAGCACTAGATTGTTTTAACAAAAGTTATGATTCACTTGTGACTAATAGGATGTATCACTACAAGCACTAACCACAATTATGCTACTTAGAATCGGGGATAAACAACTTTTTCGTATTGAAAACCTAATATAGATCTAGAGATGAACACAAATCGGATTGATTCCGGACTCAACCTAACAAGTTTTCAAATCTTATAACACTATT
Organism: Papaver armeniacum; assembly: GCA_023531295.1. Lineage (NCBI taxonomy): Eukaryota > Viridiplantae > Streptophyta > Magnoliopsida > Ranunculales > Papaveraceae > Papaver > Papaver armeniacum. The sequence continues at coordinate 76,998 of JAJJWW010002131.1, read as the reverse complement.
AATTGTGAATCACAAACAATAATTCTTGAGACAAAACTAATTCATTGAATCAAAAGCATGTTGAGAAATCAACTTTTATCCCATAACCAATAAGATGTTTAGCTACTCATAGCTATGGAGTTCATCATCATCAATATTCAATAATAAAACAAGGAAGAAGAAGAACAAAACCAAACCCTAGAAGCGTAAACAAAAACGGCTCTCCCCAAAAATTCCCAAGAAAAAGATATATCATATGTTATAGAAAACCTCCCTTTTATAGCCTTTCTCTCCTTCCAAAATTAGGTCAAGTCTTCAAAGTCCATTAGGTGAGAGTCCACCAAGCCCACAAGAATGAGAAACCCGTGTAGAAAATACGCCCCAAAAGTGGTCGCCGGAAGTCTGGGATTGTGGCCGGAAATCGGCCGGAAAGGTGCCGGAAAACAGCTCCGGTGACCGGCAAAGTCCGCCCGGTCACCGGGTCAACGAGTTGGATCGGCGGGTCAACGGGTCAGCTCGATTCACTCGGTCAGACCGAGTCAGGAAGAGTCAGATGAGTCAGGGTTGAATCAGATGAGTCAGTGTTGAATCAGATCTGACTGGACTGGCTAAACTTGGCATGATCCACATTGCACTGGCCAATTTGAGATGCACAATCCTTGTGCACCCAGCCATAATGGCCCTGCACTGCACTGCACCTTTCATCCAGCGTTGCACCATCATCTCTTTCCCAGGCCACACTTCTTGGCCCCTTGAAACAGCACATCCATTTCCTTGCTCAGCTCACATAACACACCACCATTCATCCAGCAGCTCAGCAAAACCATACAACCAACTGAGACTGCAATTTAGTGCCTTTCACTGCAACAACAGCATCAATCTGAGTTGCAACCCTGGCCAATGCCTAACAGCACCCAGAGCCACACAACTCAACTCCCTATCAACTCCATACTTGCATTCTCCATATCAACTCCATACTTGCCTTGACCACCAGACTCAATCCAACAGAGCAACAAAATTTGCTCCTCTGCCATCAGTTATAATTCCCCAGCATCAGGTCTCAGCCATTATAAAACCAGAGTTGTAGCCTTCCATTGCAGCTCCACCAAATCCACTTCTGCCACTGAAATTCAACCTCAGCTGCATATCCTGGCTGTGACTGCAACAACAGCCTCCTGCCTTCCATTGAGCCCTTGTAACTCAACTTCTTGGCTCAATGCACCTGCTGCAATTACTTAAAACTCCAACTGTTTCCCTAGCTTCACTGCCATTTCCTCCTGTCACAGCTAACACAAGCCCATTAGCTCAGCTGCTTTATTGCAGTTCATATCCATGACTTAGCTTCTGCTTCTAAACCACCAGCCATCTCAATTCATAGCCACAACTACATTCATCCTGCAATCTGCCTTGTAAGCCATTCTGCAGCATCAGTTGGCACCAGAATTTGCGACTTGTCATGCTCGGTATAACTCGGCTGGCTCACGACCACCAACAATCCTTCTCCTGAGTTCAAACCCTGCTCCTGAAACTCCACTTACACAACTCAGGCCATTTCAAGTGTAGAACCTAGCCATAGCTTGCAATGCCATTGCCTGGATGCCTTGGCTTCACCACCTTCATCTCAGGCTACTGCTCCCTGCAGTCTCAAGCCATCATTTCTAGCTCTCCAGGTACAGCCCATGCCACACTTGAATCAGCACAGGCAACTCTTACACTGCACTTCAACAGCAGCTCAGACTTCTACCACCAGCCAGTCCACCTGCAATCCTGGTAAGCCTCTATCTCTGCATCTCAATCACCTTCACTGAAGCACCATTTCCCTCACCTGTATTGCCATCTGAGCAACTCCTTGTAATCTACAGCTTCAAAAACACCATCCCTGTAACCACCAGAACCAACAATTCACCAAGCTCATTAACTCTCAACCCTAGACTTCTCCATTCTAAGCTTCATGGCTTCACAAACCCCCACATCATTTCTTTGTTGAATCAAAACTTCACATCATTCTCAAATCCCAGTTCTCAGAGTTGAATCCCTGTATCTGCAATTCATGGACACCACCTTACCCTGCAGTTCCAACCTGAGCCACTGCAACCACAGACCAATTCCTCCATCTCAGTGAATTCCTCAAGCTAATCCGCAGCCAACACAATCCATAGAACCCTAACTCAGAATCCCCAAATTCAAATCATCCATGTTCTTCACAGTATCAGCATAACAACCCTCTCTTCATACCCATATCTTCATCTCGAAAACCCCTCTTCAATCTCTTGAAATCGAGCTCAACTTCTTCGATTCAAATCCACCACAACTTTGTTCTTCATCCGATTTCTTCCTAGCACGAACCCTAACCTAAATTCCATCGATCTATTCTCAGTAGCTCAGCTTCTCATCCATTTTCACCGAGCCAAAATCGAAATTAAGCGCCCCTGTTTCTCTGAGTTTCAGACAACCTTGAATAAACACAGTAGCACAAATGATTGAGAAGGCATTTTCTCAATTTTAGGTCTTAATAATGACAAAATTGATATTGGCACCCGATTCTTTGATAAGGGCAATTCGTAAATATAAGCTTGTCGGTTAGAATAAGCGACGACTCAAATCTTTGTTTAACTCAGCTGTCGATTACGGGAACTGACAATACATTCTTCACCTCCTCCTCGCTCAACCTTGGCCTTGCTCCAAGTATAGCTCGCCCGCGAATTGATCTTTTTAGCCCTTTACGTTCCAAATGAGCGATTTCTCCTTCGTTTGCTCTGAATGACTCCATTGCACCTAATAACTCAAAAACACACATAAGAGATGCATATCCCAAGGAAAATAGCAAAGAAAGCATAAATACTAGATATTAAATACGGTGTATTCTACACCTATCAAACATGATGCCCTTGAACCCTATTTTAATCGTTGAGGTCTTTGATGTGTGGGTATTGACTTTATGGGTCCGTTTCCTAATTCCTTTGGTAACCTATACATCCTTGTCGCCGTAGACTATGTCTCTAAGTGGATTGAGGCGGTTGCGTGTAAAACCAATGACCATAGGGTTGTGATTGAGTTCTTGAAAAATAATATACTTACACGTTTTGGTACACATGAGCTATAATTAGTGATGGAGGGTCGCACTTTTGTAATGGACCTTTTAGGCTTCGATGAAGAAATATGGTATTACACATAAGGTAGCTACCCCATATCATCCCAGCAGACTAGTGGTCGGGTAGAGGTGTCTAATAGGGAGATAAAACGTATATTAGAAAAACGAGTTAATCCTAATCGGAAAGGCGGTCGTCTGGGCTGCGATTCCTTATGGGCTTACCGTACTGGGTTCAAAACCCATATTGGAATGTCGCCTTATCGGCTTGTTTATGGCAAGGCATGTCATTTACCTGTTGAGTTAGAACATAGAGCTTATTGGGCTGTTAAGCAGCTAAATTTTTCACTTGACAAGGCGGGAGCCCATAGGAAACTCCATCTCAATGAGTTGGACGAGATTCGTATAGATGCTTACGATAGTGCGAAGGAGTATAAGAACAAAATGAAACTTGTGCATGATAGAAATATTTTACGGAAGTCATTTTCTCCAGGTCAAAAAGTTCTTCTGTATGATACCCGCTTGCATCTTTTCCACAGGAAGATTACGTTCTCGGTGGACGGGTCCTTTTATTGTTCGCACTGTCTTTCCTCATGGAGCTGTTGAGATCGAAACACCGAACGGTAGTAGTTCTTCGAAGGTTAACGGTCAGAGATTGAAACCCTTTTTAGAGCCCTTCCCTACAGGTGATGTTGAGGAGGTCCCTCTGGAGGACCCTGTTTACCCTTGATTGACCATCGAGGCGATTGTATGTTGTATATTAGTTTTGATTTCTCCCTTCACCCGGGTTCTATCTTTCCGACTTCTCTCTTTGCGATTCCTCATGTTACTTTACTTTTGGTATTGCTCTTTCATTAGAAACATTGAGGACAATGTTAGATTTAAGTTTGGGGTGGGAAGAAACTTCTTGTTAGTTTTTAGTTGCAATAAATAAACTCCGAGCCTAGAAATTTAAGTTTATTAAGGTCGGCACTAACCAATCTAAGTGGATGGAAACATTTTGGTTGTAGTATTTGAGGAACCAATCTGATTAGATGGAAACATCTAAAGAGTCTATTCATAAAAGCACATAGCTCAGGTGTTAGAAAAGAAAACATGATAGTTTCGCCATATCCTCATGATGGAAACATCGAAAGAATCTGATCACTTTTTTTTTATTTTTCTCTTTACCATTGTTAGGGTGAAATAGAGTGAGATACGAGATACCAAAAAAAAAAAAAAAAAAAAAAAAAAAAAAAAAAAAGTGAGACCACCACTAGACCAACCTAATAAATACAATACGATCGATCACTGGTACCCTTGTATATGCCAGTGAGTTGACCTAGAGTTAGGATTATCGTTCTTTGGTTCCCTTGTATATGCCAGTGTGTTGATATTAGTCCAGACCGGTATCTCGAGTCCATTAGGATAGGTTCACCTTAGTTAACATCATCCACGTTTTCTCACATCCATCTTCTTAATCTATCCATGTGATTGGTTGACTCGGTTTATGATGTCCAGAAACTATCTGAGTAGAGCTCTGTCACTTTATATGAATTTTAGTATGCTTGAGTGCAAACTCGTGTACAACAATTGGAATTTTGTATCAGGGTACTTCCTCCTGTAGTCAATAAGTATGCCAACCAAGGAGATTCTTTAGTGCCTTCCAAGATTTTGCGTAGATAGCTAGGGTCTTGTAGGATCAGAATATCGCGACATCAATACTTCGCGAGGTTAATAAAAGACGACGTTGCGAGGGAGTCGCAGGGAAGTAAAGTAAATGACGCAATGAATGACGACAGCCAGAACACGAGTAAGATATGAAAATATGGCGAAATTTAATAGTGTCGCGAGATTACATACTTGAACGCTTGCGATATGTCGCAAGCCATTCCCGAAAATAAAGGACAGCTTAGCTGTCATCCACTGTATACTACCCTATATAAAGGGTGGAGTAAGTCTGTTGAGAGGGGGTTCTTTTGAATTGTTAAGCAAGTCTTTAGGAGAGAGAAAGTTTTAGAGTGATTGTAATTCTTTAACTCATTTCTATTTCATATTGTAAAGATTCAAACATTTGATCAATAAAAAATCATAATCATTCATCTAAAAATGACTTAATTGTATAAATTCTAGTGAGGGGTGTAGTGTAGGATTTCCTGCAACTACATAATGGCGCTAGAACAGAGGGACTGAGTAGAGATCAACCTTGTGAATTGAAATAATCAGGAGTAACAAGAAAGAAATTTCGCATAATTTTCAACAATTTACTAAAATTGAGAAATGGCTAGAAGAAGGAATGCATCAGAACAACCAACAATTGTAAGAAGAAGCGGGAGATTAGGCTGGAGAAAGGAGAAATGAAGTAGGTGAACCATCAAGAATAAACGCAAGAGATAGAGAAGAAGGTCAAATTCAACCACCAATTCAACCACACCAAATAGAGTAATAGATTATGATAGGGTGAGTGTGCATACATGAGATCAGATTCTATGGAAGAAAGAGAAGAAGTGCAACAATTGATAAATAATGGACAAGAGGAGAGAAATCGAGAAGAAATGGGAGAAACAACTCATAGAAATGAAGAAGTCGCGACATTAGAAGCATTGAGGCAAACAATACATGAAGAAAGGCGATTAGAAGCGGAAGAACGTGCAAATTTGACAAGGCAAAACCATGAGTTAAGAATGGAAAATATGAGTTTGCGAGAATAGAAGGTCGAGAAGTAATACCGGGTCAAGATCGGGATCGGTTAGAGATGATATGAGGAGAATATTACATGTAGAAAATGTTAATGAAGAAAATCTAGAAAGAGAGCCAAATCTCGGTGAAGGATCTTTGCGAAAGAAGGGAAGTGGTGTGTATTCCACGTCCCGAGATTTTCTGAGAATGACCAAAATGATGGAAATCAAGGAAATAGGCAGCAGAATAGTCCAATTGATGAAGAAAATCGGGAAGAAGGAAGAAGAATGCTGCATGGGAGAGAAACACGAGAGGAAACAAAAGGAGATTGAAGATGACATCGAAAAGCATTATATCGAACAAGCGCGTCTAGCTTGCGAAAGAGAAATATTAAGGGTAGAAATGGAAGAACGGGGTGGAGGAAGCAATTCGGCGGAACAATCATGACAATCGAGAAAGAAGGCGCGAGCAAAATCGCAACAATGGAAATATCAATGAAGAATATGAAAGAATACAAAGGAGAACTCGATAGACAACCAAGAAGAGAAAATGATAGATACAATGGTGTGCGAATTCGTGAGCGAGATGAAGGAGAAAGTCGCGAGAGAAAGAAGAGAAGAAAATGCTTTGAACAAGGAAAATCAAGGTAGACATGAACGCGAAGGAGAGAGCGAGCTAAAAAGACCAATAAATTCGAACCACGATATAAATGAACAAATCTTAAGAGAGTTGGCGAGAGATGAGAGGAATGTTGAACAATAGAAGAGGAGGAGGAAGAAGGCAATTGGATGAGGCCATCGAAGAGGCTGCGAAAACCCCCTTTACGCTAGAGGTGCGGTTAGGAGGAATACCCCCAAAAGTGAAATTTACCCGCATTAACCAGCATTTTTGATGGAACAACTTGCGCAATACAACACATCAAAGCGTATGTGAGATGTATGCTACGATGGGAAAATCATGACGCCATATTGTGCAAATATTTCGCATCAAGTTTAACAGGAGAAGCAATGAAATGGTTTGAGGGTTTACCAAGAAACGCAATCACGTCATTTAACCATTTACAAGCTATATTCTTAGGGGCATATATAAGTAACAACTCCTCGCGACCCGGAATTGAAGATGTATTTGGGCTGAAACAAAGAGTTGGCGAAAGTTTAAGACACTTAAGCGTGAGATGGAAGACGATGTGTAGCGAGATGGCTGGACGAGTGGATGAAAGATATCTCATTTTATCATTCATAAACGCTATGTTCGCAACCAATTTGTTATATATTCAAATCTTTAGAGTTAAGAATACAATTACAATGACCTGAGTTGCGAGAACTTCGGGAGGAATATATTGCTTTAGAGGAAAGGCAAAACGAGATGGAATCATACCCAGTTGCGAATACAAATTCAAACGCTGTGAGTGCAAGCTTATTACCCAAGTTGACAAACACAGTGGCGAGCACTTCACAAGGGCAACAAGAAAAGATAATAGATGATGGACAGCCAAAGATAGTAGCTATGGGAAGCCGTGATCAGGAAGAGTTTGAAAGAGAAAGGAACTACTACAACCGTGGCGGCAATAACAAAATTCAAAGACTTGATCATCCACAAGAAACTTAAGGAAGTCGAAGGCAGAATTATCATGGAGGGCGGCGAAGTCACGAGTAGTGTGGGAGGAAATCAAAATGCCACCATTAAATACTAGTGTTGAAAAAATATGGGAAGCTATACTCTTGATGGAAAACATACCTGCGCCATGGAACATGGGGAATGAGCCACCACCAAGTGATAGAAGTCACGAGTTCTGTTCTTACCACCGCTTTCATGGACACTTAACAAATGACTGCAGAAATATAAAAAGAATCATCCTCAGAATGATTGACCAAGGAAAGTTTGAGTCATTTTCTAAAAAGTGAAGAGAAGGTTCAGCCATTACCACCACCGCGAAAATGCACAGAACAAATTCAACAAAGGGGAAAGAAACATTCGTAATATAAGTTGGATCGAAAGCTAAAAATTTGTTTTGCAACTCCATTGTACACTCATACCGAACAATTGAAGATTTTCATGATAATGTTCTCAGTAGGGTTTTCGCGAGGGATGCGATAATAAAGAAGTGATGAACATTGCGAAGACATCGCATTAAAAGAATGGCAAATGCAGATTATTTCTTTCACCGCAAGAAGAGATTCCTGAAGGCGAGAGAGACGCATGATAGCCCATTGGTTGTAAAATTGGAAATTAATCCAAAACCTGTAGATGGCGAAGACGATGAAGCAGAGAATTGTTGGGCGATCAATAGAATCTTAATTGATACGGGGAGCTCAGTAAACATTCTTTTCTACCATACTTACAAGACTATGGGTGGGAAGGATGAAGAATTGATACCTTCGACGTATAAAATATATGGTTTCAATGGACAGCGAATAAGCCTAAAGGAGAAGTTCATATGAGAATACCCTTGCAAGGATTATCAACGGAAATTTTATTCTGTGTAGTCGATGTGGAGTCCCCTTATAATGCATTGATCGGAAGGCCATGGTTGCACGAAATTCTAGGCGTAGCGTCGACTTATCATCGGTGCATAAAGTTTCCTCATCCTAGCGGTGTCGGAATTATAAAGGGAGATTGGACGGAAGGACAAAAATGCTATGAGATTGACGTGGAGAATTGCGAGGAGAGAGCTACAAAAAGAAATGGCTGGAAGCAACATACAAAAGATGAACAAAGAAGAGAAAGGTTGATGGTGGATACCATAGATGTAAGAGGAGAAGATACATTGCGAAGCAAGTGCATAAAAACAGTTGAAAATTATGATGGAAATGAATCATTAAGAGATTTGAATGGTGTGCGAGGCGAGAGGTAGAAGCAAAAAGTGTAAGAAATGAATAAACAATAATTGAAGAAGAAATACGCGAGAATCTCGCCATCAAGAATGTATGAAAATATTGATTGAAGAATTGAAAAAACAAAAATGAGTAAATAAAATAAGATTGTGCGATAGCTTCGCAAACAAGATAACAAGAGAAAACCAAAAATGAATGATTGAATGAATTAACAAAAATGAAAGAGTGAGTGAATGGGACGAACCTTTATGGCGTACACCTAGTTCGCGAATGATATTTCGCAAGAGGCAAATGTAAGACCTAAACTGCGTCATATAAGGGGGTATCTCTTGACATGGCTCAGTGAAAAGGTTATACCGCTCCTGGAACCTGAGTCATGGAGATTTGGGGCCCATGAAAGCCTATCCGGGAGAGATACCTTGGATTTCCAACTATATATATAAGGTTATACCCTGGTTGGACGCCTTGAGGTCTCTTCCAAGGAGTCGATGTATGCTCAAGGCGCCGGGGTACACGGTTGAGCCAAGAGTGCCTGGGCATTTGAAGTGTCTCGGCCATTCTTGGCAAGTCTTGGAATATGTTGCACTCGGCCCGAAGAAAACTCCACTTAGGGTGCGGTCTCGTAACCATAAACCCTATAGGTATAAGGGATAAGAGGCTGCGAAAACAAGCAGTTGTTGTTAAGACCGGATGGGAGGAGCTAGTCTTGTATGGCCAATGTACGCCTCCTTGAAGGGGCAACCGGGGAGATGATAAGGGCGGCACCCTCCATTAGGGAGGCGATAAGTGTCACAAGACGGCAATGTCATGGGGCTTTATATTCGAAAGAACATTTAGGCCTGTCATATTGTATGCAAATGAAATATCCTGCAGAGGCAAAAATACTAAAGAAATGATAAGACAAGATCAATGGGTCATTACATGAAAGTGTAAGGATGTCTGCGATCTTGTCGCAAGACGTCAATGTCATGGGATTTATATTCGCAAGAATATTTAAACCTGTCATATTGATGCAAAAGGAGGGGTGGCAAAATAAGACCTTTACCTAGGAAGGCAAAATAAGACCACACAAAAACAATGATAAGACAAGATCAATGGGTCATTACATGAAAATGTAAAGACGTCCTGCGATTTTGTCGCAATGATGAACTTCAACGTAAATGATAATAAAATAAACACAAGAAATAGAGCAAGCAAACAAGCTTGCGAGTACGATTATATTTCATCATTTATCTGTGAAGAGTCAGCAACAGCAGCTGCGAAATTAAGAAGTATCATTACTTGAAGATTATCGATTTGATTTATCTCATATGAAAATAAATAACAGAGGCAAGTATGGGAATGATTAGAATAAAAACTTGTTATTTATTTTCATATGATAAATTTACAATGAGAGATTACAAAATGGAAGGTTAAAGGGATAAATATACAAATATCACAAGAAGAAAAGGAAAATGGAACAATCTAGCAACTTATTCTTCTTTATCGATTCTTCTTCTTTGCTTACATCACTATCGAGAGACATCCGAGCAAAGCATATTATCAGGAATTTCATCAAGAAGACAAGGATATGAAGAAAGAGGAATGTCGTGATCATTGCAAATCTGTTCAATAGTTTGGTTGCGAAAACGAACATCATCATTATTGAAATTCGCTACAGTAGTTTGTAGTTGCTTCTTTATCTTAGAATATTTGTCATTGCGAAGAGAAGTCTTTTGCAAGTTGTGCTTTCTCGAGATTCAAGTTCCTTGATTCTAGTTTGAAATCTCTTCTCAGATTCTGCGAACAAGTGACAATGAGTTAGCAGCTTAATAACAGTTTCGTAAAAAAGAAGTGGAAAAATAATGAAGAATAGTAAAACAACCTTCTCTGTCAGAAATCATATCTTTAACCAAGGCATTATGCTCAGCATGAAGACTGATGTTAACACCTAAGTTATTTCTGGCATTATCTAAAACCTTCGCAGCCCAAGCGAATTCATCATCATTATTTATGACAAGAAGTGAACGAATTTGATTTTCTCGCTCATTAAGTATGGCATTTTGGCGAAGGGATTCATCTCGTTCAATTTGGACTTCAAGAATAGTTTTTTTGGAATTTTGCTAATGCTTGTGCACCTTGATTAGCAATGCGATCCTTATCATCTATGAGGCTGCTAATCTTTTTCCTTAGAATACTATTACTCTCCTGGGAGTCAAGATATAAACGTTTAAATCGGTTGGCTAAACCTAAACTAGATCTATGCTCAATTTCTAAAAGATGAAATTTGGTTCGAAGTTCATTTAATGAGAGAGAATTAGTCTTGTTTGAAGAACTACTTAAAGATTCATTGAAATGAGTGAGAAGAGCATCATCATCCATGGGTTCAGGGAATGAATGGAGAAGGATGGCTTCGTCGGAAAAAGATTATAAATGTCTGCGAAAATAATAAGTCGAGGCAAAGGAAAATAAACGGCAAAATAGAAATAGAAGAAAGAAAGAGGGTGTTATACCATAAAGTTCTTTGATTAGCACTTTGAAGTGTAGATATTTTGTCTTTACGGAAGAAGACTCAACTTCCAAGCTGTTGGATTTTAGCATCCTTCTTGCGAGATGTCGTGACTTCAATTTCTAGCTCTTTGTTCTTCTCTTTAAGTTGAAGATTTTTCTTCTCAAAATTGTTACGTCTTCTCTCGAGGTCTTAGGCAACAACAAAGGAAGCTCTCCCAGACTATAAAAGAAAGTAAAGAAATTGTTAAGATAAAGTTTATAATCGAAATCGCAAAGAAATCGCAAAATATGAACATACCAAAGCACTGAGTGCATTTAAAAGATTGGGAGTCATTGTTCGGGAAACTCCGCGAAAAGATTCATTATCCTCTAACGGGGGCATCGCAAATTTTAGCGAGAGCTTCACTAGTAGCATATAAATGATCATCTCCTAATCCTTGAATAGAATCGGAGAAGACATTGGACAATTGCGCCATAAGCGAGAAGTGAGCGAATGATTCTCCTTCGCAGAGGAAGTATCAACCTCATTTTCACCTTCGTCAGAACTCTCGCTGGTTCGGGAACTAGAACGAGAAGAGGGATGGATTTTCCGTTTTTAGAAGATGGAGCAGAAGATTTATCCTTGCGAAGAGTAATTTTAGTCTTTCCCTTAACCTTCGCAGCTTCGGGAATGACAATTTCTTCAATAACCTTCGCACACGAATGAAGATAAGAAAGAGAGGCAACAATATTGTTAAAAATAACAAAAGAAAGTATTTCTTACTTCATCCGTGATTGATCGGAGTATCGCTAGAGTACTCTCCTTGGGACGTCTTTTATAACTCCTTTTCAATTTGGCAATCTGAAAATTTTACAAGTCTAGTAAATATGAGAGGAAGGAAATATCGCAAAGCAAACCTGAAATAGGAAGTATACCTCTTTTGCCTTCTCGGGCCACTTAAATTCCCAAGGACAATAGTTTGCGAGATTCGCAGGGAGTGTATGCGAACCTGCAATATAAGGTCCACTCAAAAACAGAGGAACAACCCACCACTTCTCATCTTTGGAGTACCGAGGAACGTTATTTTTGCCCGAGTGCCAGTCAATATCTTGCATGAGCAGCTTATCACTGGAAATATTATCTTTTCTCTTCAATCGAGCACCCCAGCGAGATTTATCATTTCTCATATTTATTACTTCATAATTTACAAAAAAGTTTTCCACGGTATATTTCTCAGCGTCTATTTCTAAATCCGCGAATTTAGGATCTTTGACATCATCAGGATATAAAGACCCCTTGCCAGCGCCACGGTTGGCGAATTCAAGCATAAGACGGATGCAATCACCGCTTAGTTGATAAATTGCTCGCGAGAATTTCTCGTGAGCAAGAATCTCATAAAATAAATGTATCTCGGGATTGTAGAGAGGAATGGGAAGACCTGCGAGGATTTGACCTAGCGAGACTATGATTTTCTGATCATCACACTGATGATCAGAAAACAACCTTGCAGAAAGTATAGATGAAGATTCTTGATCAGGAATGGTTGATAGGACGAAGCCCTTCTCTTGTAAATTCTTTTGAGTTTCAGTAAAAAAGGGATTTGTATGTACGACCAAGTGAAGCCATTTTTAGAGTATGGGAATGATTAGAAAATTGAAGATCAAGAGAAAACAAAGAAGGGAAGATTTACAGCAGCAGAAACGCAAATTGCGGAGGAAGAGAAGTTGCAGAGGGAAAATAAAAGAGAAGAAGAGAAGGGTGAGGAGACTATATATATAGAGGGAAGAATCCTCGAGAAGGCAAATGCATTTAATGCGAGATGGGACGTGAATGGTCAAGAATAAACGGTTGAAAGAGACGTGTCAAGAAAGGAATGGAAGAAGAAACACTTGTAATAAATTCCGTACGGGAGTGAAACAGATAAAGATGAACAATTGCGAGATAAAGATGAACAATTGCGGCATTTTAAAATATTGGTTCTCATGACATTCTCTCCTTCGCAGAGAAGACATGAGAAGAGGCAAGATGTAGGATCAGAATATCGCGACATCAATACTTCGCGAGGTTAATAAAAGACGACGTTGCGAGGAGTCGCGGGAAGTAAAGTAAATGACGCAATGAATGACGACAGCCAGAACACGAGTAAGATATGAAAATATGGCGAAATTTAATAGTGTTGCGAGATTACATACTTGAACGCTTGCGATATGTCGCAAGCCATTCCCGAAAATAAAGGACAACTTAGCTGTCATCCACTGTATACTACCCTATATAAAGGGTGGAGTAAGTCTGTTGAGGGAGAGTTCTTTTTGAATTGTTAAGCAAGTCTTTAGGAGAGAGAAAGTTTTAGAGTGATTGTAATTCTTTAACTCATTTCTATTTCATATTGTAAAGATTCAAACATTTCATCAATAAAAAATCATAATCATTCATCTAAAAATGACTTAATTGTATAAATTCTAGTGAGGGGTGTAGTGTAGGATTTCCTGCAACTACAGGTCTGGAGTAAAGGTTTTGTGGGTACACCTCTGGTAAACCCTTCGGAGACAACACTCCGCCACTAGGGCCACCTAGGGGTTCAAATGATTTTTTTTTTTTTTTTTATTTTCTAGAATAAATTTGCTCGAGGACTAGCAAATAATAAGTTTGGGAGTATTTGATAGACGCATTTATGTGTCTAATTTGTCCTCAATGTTTCGTATTGTTAGTACTCGTTTTTGTCCTTATTATGGTGTTTTGTGTGTTTGTAGGTATTTTTTGGAAATAAAGATTGTTGGAAAATTCGGCTCGAAAAGTTGCTCGAAACACCCCCGGAGGACATTTGCTATTCGGAGTCCCACTTTGGATAAGGGGTAACCCAATTACTAAGGGGCACCCAACTGATATTCGCACCCCCAGCTGTTGGATAAGGGGCAACCCTTTCTTCCTCGTTTGAAAATTATTTTTGGCGGGAAAGTTTTTAACAGAACTGACAGATTCTTGGTTCGAGCTTTGGAGTTGTTTTAGAGTGATTCAATGGCCGAAACTTAGGGGATGGTCTGTTTGGGCTTAACAGACTTGGTGTATGTATTTGGTTCGACTGAATTTGGCTGTATAATCCAAACGAAGAGAACAGAGGTGCGTGTGCAAGTGAGGAGTTATTCACGGGATGACAGTGTAGATACGTGTGTTTGGACGCTGCAGAAGCATGGAGAAGTAAAAAAGGGAAGTTTCAGCACTATCAAACACTCGTTGTGAGTGGGAAGTTAATTCGGGGAAGAAATCTCGTGGCTGGAAAGAAAAATATTTTCCGAGTAAATGAAAATTTTCTGGAGTAATGAGCGAAGATTCTTGTCCAAGTTGAGTATATAAAGGTTGCTGGGGTCGATAAGAAGGAATACGGAGAGTTTGTGAGAGTTTGGGAGAAGAACAGAGCAATAGAAATCGAGTTACAGAATTTTGTTGTTGCTGCTGTGAAGGAAGAACACGAAGAACATTACACTTCTAAAGACCGTCGTTCTTCTACAGTGTCAACGACACTTTGGCGTGGGTCGTAATACGGAGGCAGACTCAAAAGCAACAGTAACAGTTTTTAACCTTCTTTGTAACAGTGTTTGCAACACTTATAATCGTTGCAAACACTTTATTTTCATCATTTTCTCCATTTCATCATTTGTACACCTCCTTTGAGCAATAAAAATGATTTTTGAGCGTGTTTCCAACATGATGAGCGGCTAATTCTCCCACAACCAAGGCAATGAGGAAGCTATTTACGCATGAATAATTGGTAACTATTTTATTTTCTCTAATTTATAATTAATAATTCACTCAATCACTTTGCTTTTGCGAGTTTTAATTGTTTGCAAAAATTCTTTTCATTAGTTGTGATTCAATTAGATAGGTTATGCTTGTATTAAGATAATCTATGCTTAGGGGATACAACTAATTTTTGAGAATTTGTCGATTATTTGTGAATTAAGAAACAAGGGATTTAAAAGATAATTAGAGTTTTGGGTTATTTACGTTATTCATTCATGTGTAATAGTGGAATCAGTGTCTTGGTTATTTTCTCATATCTTGAATCAATTTTGTGTTAAGTTTTCTTTATTATTAATTTTTATAAGTCTAAAATCTTTTGCTTTCACAAGTCTCAACGAACTTTTTACTACAATTCAATTGAAATTCTCATCAATCGATCAATGTGTTATCGAACTCGATATCCTTCAAATGGGCAACGGTTAAGAGTCCCCAATTTCCCTTGCTTGCATCTTCCAGCAAGGACTGAGGTTTCGCTTCCTCTTTCAGATACAAACGTTTGCCTGAGACAACACGGTTGTGGGCTGCAAATATGCCCTGACGCTGTGCTTTGGAGAAGTACAAGATCTCGCATAAATGTTCCATCATAGATTATGCAGTCTTGCGAACGGAATCCCCGAAATCATCCAGTTCCTGACAGGAAGAGGGTCTCTACGAACACGTTCGTTTCCAAGCTGGAGTTCTCCTGTCTCTATCTTTTCTCTGAAGATCTGTTTCAACCTGTTGCAGTCTTTGGTTGGATGGTGAATGAACCTATGGTAGCGACAATACTTAGGATCCGCCATATCTTTCTCAGTTAGTGGACGTCTGATAGGAGGCACCTTGATGACGTCGTCTTGAATCCATGCCTCTAAGAGTTCCACTACTTCATTCATGGGGAATGGGAAACCTGTATCTTCGGTGTCTTGTGCAGGAGTCTTGCCCGCTCCCTTTTGAGAAGAATTCATGTGTGCTGGAGCCGCACACTTGGGTTATTGTTCTGTTACTGAAGCTTTCCTTTTTCCTCCTTCGCCAACCACGCTCACAGAAGGACCAGTGTTGTATTGTTTGTTTGTGAGATGCCTGCTTCCTCGACTCTCACGTGGATCTTCATTTCGAACAACCCTGGTTCTTTCTAGCAATGCTGGGGCAGTTGTAGCCGAACGTTTGGCAGCTTCATGGAGTTCGGAGAACGTCTGAAAGCCCAGATTCTTTAGTAAAGCGCGGTATATGGGTATCATCCCGTTGATTCATAGCTCCACCAACTGGCGTTCAGTGATGTTCGGATCATGACAATCTAGTGCTTGAGTTACGAACCTCTTAACGAAGTCGTTCGGATGCTCGTTGTTCCGCTTGAGAGACTCTCCCTAGATGCGAAAAGGTGATCGCTCGGATACGAAGAAATACTACTGTAGAAAGCACCGACCATCTCCCCCAATTGGATATCTTTGTCGGGTGTGATTTTGTTATACAGTGTACGCTCTTCCCGTAAGTGATTTCGAGAATTCTCTCGGGCGGAGAACATGATTGTACTTATGCTCCCCCAAGGATTCCAAAAATCGAAAACGTGTTCACGAGCGTTACCCGAGTACCATCGTAGAAGGAGAACGAGGAGAGGTGTATCCTCTTGGAAGAGGGATTCGTTGCATATCTTGAGGGTACGGCGGCTGATGTTGGTGTGCATCCATCAGATTTCCTTTTCCTCGGTTTTGGAGAAGTCGTTCCAGGTCCTCACGTGTGATGAAGTTGGATGGATGGTCCCTCTCTCTTGGGCGTTCAGGAGCAACACGAGCTTCTTCACTCATGTGGGTCCGAGTGGAAACGCCTGCTCCGGGTGTATTGAAGGCATCTCTTGCTGGCTCCAAGGGTTGCCGTGAATCTTGTGGCTATCGTTCAGTTAAAGTTCTAAGGAAAGTGAGTACCTCTTTCTGAGTTGCGGCCATATCCGTTTGAGTCTTAGCAAGAATCTCCTGCTTCTCCATCAAGTCTGAATGGTAATGGGCGGTGTTCCTCCTCTCGTCCCTCCGGCTCCTCGTCTGATGAAGGAGTGAAAGTTGTTGCTCTGGTGACCACTAGGCGTTACACTTGAGGAGATCTTTGGGATTCGCGGCTGTTACGCTCTGGTGATGGGAGGCGTTACACCCTCTTTGGAATGTCTCTGCTCCGCTAGCGTTGGGGATAGAAGTGAGCGGCTCCACAAGATGTGTTGACCACGGTAGCTCCACTGGCAGGTACATCGACACCGAGAGTGTTATCCGTACTAGCTCCATCAGGATTGATTGCTCATCCAGACCTGAGTTCTACCATCTTGAAATGAATTGATGATTGAATTGGTCCTAAGATCTACCCTTTTTGAAATTGATAAAATTGAATCGGATTTTGAAGAAATTGACTTTATAGCAGAGATTAACCTCATTTGTGGTCGCCAATTGTTTATAGGTGAAAACTATTTCTGCCGGTTTTGGTAATTTGGGGTGTGTGGATGAGAAATGAGTCTAAATCTTAAACAAATGCACTGCATGGGAGTGCTTGTAGATTCGAGAAATCAATCTATGCAAATCCGGCCTAAACCAAGGAATGGCCGTTCCAGACTTATTTCGGTCACAAAGTGAAGGAGATGGGGTTGATCTTAGGGAGGGAAGCGAAGAAGGTGTTGAGATTGTGAAGGTGTTGGCTATGTATGACTTGTATCGAAAGGCGAATCGGCTTGCGGGATGTAAGCTTATCGATTCCGGTGTTTGAATACGATGGTATCAACACTTGCCTCTGTTGTCCGGACTTGTTCATTTGTTTTGGAAATAGGGAGGAGAACCTATTTATACAAGTCATTTGAGCCTTATTCACGTCTCCCATGGGAAGTGGAGGAAGTGGAGTGATGGAGTAGTGGAGTTGTGTGTTGGTGTTACACGACCAGTCTTGCCCACTTCTCCTGTCATCTCTAACCGTCCATGACTTCCTGACACGTTCTTGTGATGGCGCGTTGCACGCTGCACGCTGTAAACCGCCAGACCAATACCCTAGCATGTATCCCCCAGTTTGTGACATGATTGATGTCTCGAGTGTATGGATCTTGGGACCCACAGAAAGTAGCATGTAATGCTAGATTAAATAACTAAGTTATTTAGGAAGTCGATACTTGTGAAGTATCGTGTGTATTCTATGCAGTCTTGCATCATGATGTGGTAGAGTGACGGGTGGTGATCACCATGACGCCTCACCGACCAATTAACTCGACCGGGGTTGTATAACCAAGCGGTGAAGTTGGACCGGACGAGATGATCTTTGAGACACTCATCTGCGACCGTTGATGAAATTAGGTTTTTTGAAGAGGTGCGCAAGCATCACTCTTGACGAATCAAGCTTGGTGAACCCAAGCTTGGATTCGACCAAGCTTGGGATATAATTTTGACAGGGCCGATCGTGCATGTGTGTAGACGACATGACGGTGTAGGCGCCCATATCTCATTGTCTCGTGAAAGTGTGATCTGGGCCACTCAATTTGTCCGGCGAAGTTGAGTGGTCGAGATCAATTTGCAACAGAAACCTGGTGCCGCAAAAGCCGCGCATCATGTTCACTTCGGGCGCGTGTTTCAAGACGAACAAGCTTGGTCGGTCTTGTTCGATTAATCAGTATCTGAGACGGCAGGCCGATATACACGTCCATATCTCAATATCCCATGGAAACGTGATCTAAGCCACTCAATTTGTCCGGCAAAGTTGAGTGGTCGAGATTAGTTTGTAATCGGGAGGTGCGACCATGCCTAGTTCGGGCGTGCGGGCTCGAGGCAACCGGGCATGATATGCCTTGGCCGATCGGGTGTGGAGATAGATGGGCCCACGGTGGTCATGTTGATGCGCACCGGACCTGCTTTAGTCTAATCCTGGACCCTTCATTCGTGCGGGAGAAGATGGACGCTCGTGATTGTTCAAACCTAATTGGAGTTTCACACGGCCGTGCGTCATGCCTTGTTTGGGCGCGCGAACCGAACGACCAATTATAGTTGGTCTGACCGTCGGTCATGTATGTAGGCGGGCCCACGGTGTTTGTGTTGACATATTCGGGCTCTTTGAATCTACATCTACACCCTCCATCTATGCCTGCGAAGATGGATGTTGAGAGACTGTTTTGCGATACATGTAATGTCCCGCAAACCCTAATTTAGGGTTTTTCGTCCATCTTTGCTTTCTGGTTTGGACGGTTTGGCAAGGGAGACCGACCATGTTGGACCGTGTTGGGTCGGTAGTGAATATTCCAATACCTGCTTGGGGTCATGGATTCAATCTAAGCCATCCAATCATCTTTGGTGGAGTTGGATGGTCATGATCGTTTCTAGGACCGATATGGTCGATTCGGGTTCAAATATGCTCAATCGGGCTAGTATAACACACCGAGAGTTGTAGCTTTGTATGGGTATTTCGTACATGTTTTATTATTAATGCATGGAGATTCGTGTTGCTCTGCTGAGAACAACACTCAGTCGTCATGCCACACCGGTAATTAGTACAGGAAATACAAGGCTGGTCATGCATTAATTAATAATGTTGTAAATTCACAGGGTATATGGGATACATGCTCCAACTTTGGATGAATTTTGTGTATTTAATTCACGAATCTTTGGGATTATTGCCACATGCTCTATTCTAGGTGAATTAGTAAAGTCAAGAAGTATTCATCATCACTTATCAATGGCTTTATCTTTTGCAAGATGTTAGCGTATAATTTTGGCTTTTACAATTTTAGCCTAAAATGAAAATCCACCATCAACAATATGATAATGCCCAAACCTGATTCATATAGTTGGAAAATGAGACCGGTAGGTTACGCATTCTTACATACATTATGAGCCGTGGCATATATTTACAATATGCGAATTTGATTATCAGGCTCATAGAATAGTGTTTCCATTTTTATTTATTTTTTCATACATATATGTCGATAATCAAAGATTAGTTGTTTAAGAGGCAATAAAAATTGATGCGATCTGCATACCAAGATAATTGGCTTGAAAAAATAATATTTGGAGATAGCTTGTACGTATTTTCCAGTACTTGATATCGCTAATCTTTACATTCTTGCATGGAATGCCTGTGCTACAAACAACAATAATATCTTTGTTTGTTGATGTTCCACGTATTTTATTAAAGCTTGTATTGTGATCAAATCTTGGATGGATTCTGTATAATGTTATACAAAATTAAAACTGGTTTAAAATAAATATTGATGTTACAATAAAAATAAGAAACTCTATTGAAGGATTTTCTATTATTATTCGTGACTCTGCAGGACAATTCTTGAGGACAATGGTTTTCTAAGTCAGGACCAGAAATATAGGACATGGTGAAGCAATTGTGTTGCTGAAAGTTCTAAGATGGATTCAAGAGTTGAAGCTGCAAAACGTAATTGTGGAAGGAGTCAAAAAATATGTTATGGCTACAACCGAAATATCAATAGTCATACATGGGAGGATCAAAGTATTCTGAAGGAGTGTCAGAGTCTAGATAGCAGTCTTAGTTCATGTTATGTTGTTTTTCAAAGAAGGTTGGCCAACCATGATGCTGATACGCTTGCTAAAATGGTTAGGAATAGCATTAGTTTCAAGTTTGATGGAATGGACCACCTAGTATCTCATAACAAGCTCTCGTTGTTGATTGTAGTGTTTAAGGATAATTTGTAGGTCGAAATCTTGAACCTGTTATGGTGTTGGCCTTGGTGCTTTTTTCTTAATGAATTTTTTTATTTGCTAAAAAAAAGATAGATAAAAGATTGTGATATTAAAATAGTTTATATTTCGTTTAGGTGCAGTTTTATTGCAACTTTTAATTTTGGATTTCCTCCACGAAAGAATAAATTGTTATTCCCTTCATCCCACTTTAGTTAAAGGTTTAGAAAATTTCACGCAGATTAAGAAATGAAATTTTTTTCATCTATACTCATGATAAAATCTTCAAACATTAATTATTATTTGACATTTAGAAAAAAAAAGAAGGTCATGACTAAATACAACCCATAATTGGGTTATTGCAACCATAGATAAATACAATACAATGCAATCCAATTAAATATATAGTTAGCTAAATACAACCCTATTCACTTTTTGCAGATTTTTGTATACAACCCAATCCACGTTGACTTTTATTTTCACCCAATTTTTTTAGACACCAATTTAATCAAATTTTTTAATGAACCTTTAAACTATTTGAATTAACCTCTTATGATTCGAGACCATTAGAGAATAATGAAAATATCCTAGATTTTATTTCTCGTATAAATCATTTTGGATAATAAGAGAAAAGGCAACTGAAAAGGAGAAGGTACCAAGTACACCACCAACTTTTTCGTTTGAACCTATAAGACAAATCCTAATGCTATCAACAAGTAGATCTTCAGAAAAAATCCTTGTATTTGATTGTGTATACGGTTTATCTTTCTTGCACAATAAGTAGTATAGATCAAAGATCCCTGAACCTGATTGTGTACAAGAACTCTTAGACGATCTCAAAATCAATATCCAAGATCAAAAGTATGTAAGAGAAGTTTACACAAACCAAATTCCAACTAGAACAAATCTTATAATTTATATTTCAAAATACAAATTCACAAGAACAAGTTTTGTAGGTTTTATACAGTTTGAGTTAGAACTTTCTAGGTTAACTACCAAATCACTTATTTTTTACTTTAATCATAATATATGATTATAATATGAAAGTAAAAACCGAAGAAAAACAAATAAATTTTGTTAACGAGGAAAATTGCACTGGCTGGAAAAACCTCGGGTTCTCGTCCAACTTTAAACACCACATTGTATTGAACCTCTACAAACACTATCCTTCTATCAGACTTCGGAGTGGAATGTAATTGAGACCAAATTAATCCTCAATTAATTCAGTTGTAGTCGTTTTCCTTAAGTCTCTTGAACCTCGCATGATTCTATGCACTTGATTCCCTTAACTGAAGTCCTTTATAGTGAAGATTTTTGATACCTATCTTCCTCTGACAAATAAGCATATTTGATTTCCCTTTTGATATGTTTCAATCTAAGTTTGTAAACATGTATTTAATAGAAAAAATCCAGCAAACCTCAAGGATTCAAAACAATTACACTATGTTAGCGGAGAAACCTAGATCAATAACCACCTCTCAAGAACAATCAAAGCAAATCAAATAAATTTAGATATTTATCTTAGAGAATCACAAAGTATGAGACAAACAGAATTTTGTGATTTCTATATATCTCATTCTTGATCCAGGATTACAAAAACCTCAAAGATCAATAAGAACAAAATTCGGATTCAACAACTACCATGTAAAGATGGTCCGACCGGGATTCACGAATCCCTAAGTGAAGTCTTCAAAGTCGTAACCTAGATTCAGTTTCATAAAGAAACCTAGGTTATATAGGATGACTCTAGCTTTGAAACTAGGACACAAGAGTACTAAGGATCAAGAAATCTTATTGCAAGAGTCTCTTTGTTTATAGATTTTCAAGGCTACAAATAGCTTTGAATTCAAGCTAAGGTTGCTTGAGATTCGAGCAAACAATTTCTCAGTTTAGATAAAATTCTTATTAGGAATTCATGAAAGTATGTGAAAAGTCCGCCTTGAAATTACACAGAAGAATATGTACTATGGTCCGGTTCTGGAACCATGCACAATGATAATCCACAAAGACTAAGTAAGTCTTTGAAATTACAAGCAGTAAGGGTGTTCAATAACACTCAAGACTAAACAATCATTCATAAGCCCAAAGTGATTTTGTGAACAGAGTTATCTTAGAAGTGTCTATGAGAGTTGTAGCAAAAGCGAACATAGTCATGTAAGACAGTTCATGACTTTCTGCTAAACTAGAACTATACAAGTTTGCAAACCTCTGGACGTTCGCAACGTCAGGCCGTAGGGGTTTGCAAACCTTGCAAGTTCGCTAAATCAGGTCATAGGGGTTTGCAAACCTACTTCAATTCTTGAACTCAGATGTAAAGGGTATGCAAACCGGGTTTTCATACCTTTCAGTTCGCGAAATTTAGACTGACTAGGTAAAACATACAAATATGTGTACCTTGCACGAAGTTTTTCAGTATCTCTCTTAATTAAATTTGAAACATTCCCAACAACCATAGACAGTATGCACTACTGCTCGGGAAATTTCCAAATGATCAACGTGAAACAAAAATAGTTTGTGAACAATAAATTGTTATAACTAAGATTGCTAAGGATCTATGAACAATCATTGATTGAATTATGTTTCGAGAGTTTAACCAAGACAAGCTTGAACTCGAAATTTCTAATTTACAATATTAAATCTACTATACGACATAGTCTCGTAAGATAGAATGATATATGTCATGAGTAAATAGGATATGTCAGTCTTCACATATCTATTTGTTGATGAATTTCTCTCAAATTTCTCTCAAATTTCTTCATTTGTTCTTTAGTCTTCAACATTCGAAGGTTATTCAGTGAGTCAAATCCTAGACCGGGACTTGACTTTAATAGACTAGAACTCAAATTTGGTTTTGTACATCTAATATTGACAACAAACTTGAGATAACTACACTTGTGAGTTCGACTCTTGTCCCAAAGCAAAGACGAGAAGGAACCTCTAAGAGCTGATTCAAGTGCTTGCATCCTCTAGATCATTGTTTACCCGCATCACTGCCGAATGCTCTAATATCAACGATGAGTGTGGAGGATCGTTGATATATTTAATCCATTACTATAAGATCCTCTTGTTAGACACGTGGAAATTAAAATTTAGTGTTAAAGCAACTAATGCAGCATGTTAACAATCTTTTGTTTTTTTTTAAATAAGAAATCGGTTTCATAAACCTTAACCTCATTTGAACAACAAAGATCAGTTTTGGTTTGATGCACCTAGGGTTTTCGATAACAGTTGATTTAATGAATAAGATCTTTTTCTATTTATCCTAATTAAAATCTAATAGTTATAGTTCCATTTAGGTTAGTTAATTTTGGATTTTGACTATGATTTGACATTAACTTTTTGGGATTGTATCTAGTTATTTTCTAAATTAAAAAAAAAAAATCCTAAAGTAAAATTCCGGTAATATTTAATCCAAACGAGGGTTATATTTAGTCACCGTAAAAAGAAAAAAAACTTATAATTCTAAGACAATACAAGGACGTCGTTGTCTCGTTGATAGTTTTGTGAAAAAAGATGAAAACTTTCTGTTATGGGCCTCAAACAACCATAAACCTCCAACTAAATAGAACAAAAGGAGTAACAATTTTCTTTTTACGGCTCAAAATGTTTATTTATTTATTTTTAATCATCAAAATGGATGACCAAAAAATAGTGGCATTATAGCGAAATGAGCGGTCAAGATTATGTGTGAGGAGAGTGTAAACAAAAGGAAGTTAAACAAATAATAAATACTGGCGGGATAGTCGGTCTCCAACCCATTATGGGCCAGATTATGGATACTGGGTCGCCTCCATCATAGCTTTTTCTACGAGAATGCTGCACATCTCTAGCATCTCATAGAGAAAGCTATACTATCAATGGCTTTATCAACATTTGGCCACCATAGTACTTGGATGCCATTATATCCTGGGGAAATAGCCAAAGAAAAGAGCACGATGGTGGTGCTTGCTCTGAAGCTACATCCTCTCTTTTTTGACGAGAAAGGTTAAAGCTACATCCTAACTCTAATCATTTTTTTTCTTCTGATCGACATAGTTCTGCCTCAATTGCTCCATCAAAATAACAGGTTATGTATTTCTCAAGTAAAAATTTAACAATCCAGTATGTTATCTTATGGATTTCTTAACAGAGGCTGCACCCATATTTTGATAGAGACTCCCACTATACTTCAGTCGATCCTCCCTTCAGACATATGCAAATTTTTGATTATGTTTAACTCTTTCACTACCTTTACCATTTCCATTCGCTCTTTTGGGAAGTCAGCCGAACACATAACTCCAATGTTGAGAATTCTTGTCAAAGCCTTGCATAACCTGGCCCCAGTCTCGCCATCGATTTGGATTTTGAGGTTGTTATCATCACCATCGTCATTTAGATGGACTTGAGAAAGTAGTACTACAAGATCGACAATTTGCATTACTTGATCTGAAGAGAGAGCAGTCTTAACAAAGGTACGAAGACTTAAACCATCCATGAACATGCCATCCATGGGTCTTGTTCCGGTGAACATCTCCAGTACCATGATCCCATAACTGTAGACGTCCCCATTAGTCGATACCTATCTAACCATTCCATACTCTGCATTATGTAAGTAAAAGATTAGATGATACTCCCCCCGTTTTTGGAAAAGAGATACTATCTTTTTTTTTCATTTTCCAAAACCAAATTGAGAGGCAAGTATATCTCTTTTCATTAATAAATTTGAATGCTATGATTTTTACAAGCTTGCTGGAATGAGATTTTTTTTTTTTACCGGGAGCAGCGTAGCCAATTGATCCCCTTATACCAACTGAAGTACTGTTGGTATGGTGTTCAGATTCAAAATTTCTGCCGAATCCACCAAGAAATTTAGTATTTTGAACTTGTTATTATTTAGTATCTTGAACTTCCGATATGAGTTTAACCCTTGCGATTATATATGAAGGAATATCATAAACATAATCTAAGGAAGTAGACTTGTGAAACTCAGTTCGTATTCAAAAGAGAATTCAGGACCAATCCCAATTGTAGGGTCGATCCCATGTGGAAAGGATCGATCGTAGGATGCAATCCTAGGTGCATGACCGATCCCTAACCGATCATGTTTCAAGTCTAATCCAAGTTTACATTTCGATATGTTTGGTGATCTTCGGGTTTGTACAAACATAAAAATGTACAACGATTGAACATGGAATGTTCACATAATGTCGACCTAGTGATTTGCACATTTGATAAACTCTTATATCTTAATTTTCAAGTTTTTTTCCTTTGATATTCAAGGAAAAGATCCTAAAAGCCGAAATTCAAATATCTTTTAGGTATTCGAAAATATATGTTTACCATATCCCATAGGTTTGCATATCTGTAGTTATTATATTAGTAAACTATGTGAAAATATACTAGATAATATTAGTTGTCAATAAAGAGTGATTTCGGTATATAAGTTGGATCACAGTTGGAACTCTGAGAGTATTCAAAACTGGACTAGGTCCCGGAGTTTTTCTGCCTTGCAGTTTTCCTCGTTAACAAAATTGTTGTGTTTGTGTGCTTTTTTTCCGCATTAGATTTATTTTAATTATAAAAGCATTATTCATATTCTTGTATGCTTGAAGGCCATTGGATTCAAAAGATTTGTGGCGTACTCAGTACCCTCATCTTTACATTACCGCTTATACATTATCGTGTAAAGTTAATAGAAAGTTTCTTAATGATAAGTTAAAATATATCATATTCTCACAATGTCCTTAACAACTAATTCCTAAAGACACGGCTCAATTAGCTAGAGGCAAGACATTTGATGCATCTAATGCCACATCGATTCCTTCCAACAAAAAATGAAGAGAATTCTCCAATAGGTACTTTACCGCTTGGAACACGTTATCTGGTAAAGTTAACAGAAAGTTCCTTACTCTTTCAAGGTGTTTCAAATTACTTTATGCTCTTTGGTTTTTGATTCCTCAAGAGTAGAATTGTCATGAAACAAAACATATGTGATGTAAAAAGATCCGCAAAGTGACACGATGTAATTTTATTTCATATCTTGAAAACCTCCACTGTTTCATACCTCAATGAATATTGAAATTGTGGTTTCAAAGTGTGTAGGACAAGTACCGGCCTTTGAGGCCAGTGGTGGAAGCATTTACTCGAGGGGGTGCTCTCAACTTTATCGGGTTGATGAGTTTTCTTGTCTGTCATAAAGGCAACCCAAACTTCAGAGAAAGAAACATATAGCTTAAGTTCAGAACAAGTGATAACATATATGTGTGAAAAAAATGAAAAATAACATTCTTAGGAATCCTTCTTAAGTTCTTTGGTACGTTAGATATCCTCTTTCAACAAGAGAATTCACGTACTTCATTAACACAATAAATGGGTTATTTTTGCTTTCCTCCATTAAAAATAAAAAAGAAAAAAAAACATATCACAAAGATAACTAAGGTGGAACACTATCCTGTCAAGAAATAATAAAAAAAGTAAATATTATTATAATGTAACACAACAATTGAATACCTCCAGTAGTGCTTGCAACAATAACTCATCTTCTCCAGGTATATCTTTTTGAAAATGGTCGGCTACAGATAGAATAAGAACGTTTAGTTAATATTTTATAGTACTACCAAATTTTGCAAGTGGCGAAAAATTTAGAATATAGAACAATACCTTTGCAAAAGAATCCGTTCCCTAGTTGAAAATTTCCACCCAAATTATTCCCTTTATGGATGTTTTTATCGAACCGCACTCCAATTTTAGAGAAAGGATTATCTTTAAAAACTAGGAAACCACTCCTCTGAAACCATAGGCCACCTAAGTATAAGAAAGTGGAATTATTAAGCACTTAAAAAGGAAATATTCACTGTAATACAGGGAAAAGTATTTCTAACCATTTTTTTTATTACAGCCCCATCAATAAGACTGTGTTATAAAAAACACGTAGTTAATTGTCTTAAGAGTTGATTACATAAATAACCTTTTACCTAAATGTGAAAAATCATATCTAACTTTATTTTGAACTAAAAAAACAGGTAATCCAAAAATATCTCACTAAATCTCGTTTCTTAACTTATCTTTTTCTCTCATTTTTCTGCTTCCATGACTAATTTATCTCTCTCCTTATCTTTTGTTAATTTCTACTTAATCTTTTGACAATTTTTTTTTTAAAGGATTTTCTCTCTTCCTCGCTTATTGGTTGTTTGGTTAAAAATGAAAGTACCATTTCCCAATAAAGGCATAAGTGAAAACACAGAAATATTTATAAGGTTTTATATTAGAAATGCGCCTAAGTGGAAAACGATTTTTCATTCAAAAACCTAATTGAAAAATCTCTCGAATTAGTCAGATTTTTGATTAAGATACAATAAGAAAAAACATTGTTAACACTTAAGCAATCTAAACTTACTTTTTTTTGTGTGTGTGTGTGTGTTTGGATAAACAAACTTACCTCATCTTAGTGTTGAGTGTATATCATATGCTTCCAACACTAAGATAACGTTCGTCTTATAAAGAAATCCAAACCCGCCACGGGTAAAACTCCATTGCTTAATGCGAATTTATGTATTTTTCTTCATAAATTAATGTAATGAGTAATTAACGACACCAAAAAAAGTTTATGAGAAACTTGTTTAAAACCATGTATACATTTGCTTGATTCGGGTGATCCATTTAATAAAATATTAATCTACATGTATGACACGAAGGTTAGATATGCCGGTCAATAAAAGGACTAATCTGACGAGTTTGAGCAAAGTATGTTGGAAAAACATGTTTGATTTTTTAAAGGGAAAAATATTTGTAACAATAGTGTTTCTATCGTGATATTTAAGAATAACCGCCATCGATAAATAATGGCATCCATTAATTCACGGTAAACAATTGAAAAAGAAAAGTTTTGATAATTTTTTCTAATAATACATAAAAGATGAATGTTAATTTAGTCATACATAATATTTAAAAATATAAAGTCAATTCAAAACTTACTATTTTTATATGGATATCTTATATGACTAGGCATATATACGATATTAATGATGGGTTTCTGGAAGAAAGAGGATTCACTTTTGGATTCCTCGATATTTTCACAATGTAATATTATTTCTGTCACCATTTCTCTGAAATATATTAAATCTAAAAAAAATCAATGGATACATATATATATATTTAGTATTATAAGAGGGATTGGATTTTTACCTCCGAATCTTCTTAATGTGTGATACGTTGTCGGGATAACCAATGTATCTAACTCCATCACCTGCATAAATTAAATGAATATTTATTTTTTCCTTATCATAGTTATAAAAAGGTATGAGGTTTATGTCCATGATAGCCAGGGCTATCAGACGGACATCATTTAACAGGGACCCTGATCCGAAGGTCGGGAAGTTCCGGATTGATTTTTACATTGGACGGCTAGGAAATACTCACGGATTGAGTTTTGGCGTGTCTCCTCCACGTATCTTTAATTGGAGAAGAAGCGGTGATGCAAGTAGGGGTTGTGAAGATAGGAATAGTCGTCGAGATATACGAACCGGCGATGGCTCTTGAAGATGGTGGTTGAATCAAAGAAAAGGCAGGCTTCAATATCATGAACATATTGATGAGATTGAACAAAACTATCGATCTGAACAGAACCCCAAAATTTGCATGGAATCATATGCTGAAATCAGGAAGAAAAACCCCCAAATTAACTGATCTTTCAGCTGCCCCAAAATTAACGAAGTACCCACTTAGTTACAGCTATAAGAAGTAATAGTGCAAATTTGAAGATTGAATCATCAATTCAAGATGTTATTTCTCATGACATAAATGTCAGTGGGTACCATTATGGAACATAGAAATAAGATGAAAGAATTTCAGTACGAATGGTGTTTTGGACAACACTTAAGGTTTTCCATTTCTTTAAAAATTGAGATTAACATTTGATTCAAGTTGGGTATAAGAACACACCATTAATTGATTATGTGCTTTCTTTGTTACCGATGCTGATGCTGCTCAAGTGTTTATGAATATGCCTTTGTCGATGTACGATTTGGGTCCATTGAAGAAGATGTATTAGAAGATAAAATATGTTTAATGATTCCTTCTTGGTTTAAATTAATTTAACAAACTTCAGCTTGATTTGGTTTTCTCTGAGTTTGGATCCGGGAACGCCCAAATTTCTACGGCAGTGAAGAACGCGGAGAAGGTGAGGACATTTTAGGTAGTTCACCAAAAAAAATATATTATTCTGCCACCTGTACATAGCTGGTGACTCATCTAACTGGATATTGGATGGAACAGTTACCGAAAGGAGGTTTTACTAATTTTATTTTTGTAGGGCAGGTAACGCAAATTTCCGATCTTTACAGGGGAGGTAACGCAAATTACCCCTAAACAAAATATAGTGTGATGTATGTTTTGATAATAGATTTATATATGGTTGAATAAGAAATACGATTGAGAGGAATAGAAGAAGGAAGGAGGTAAACATTGAGAAACCCTAGAATTTTTTGTTTTGTTTATTTTTTTTCCAGTTGATTGTGGGTTTATGTTGATGTTTTTTTTTTCCTTCTTGTATGTAGTTGTTTCTCTACTCCACGTTAAAATTTGTTTTCTCTGTGTATCCTCCAGAACCAATTCATAATCAATTTGTTTAATTTACTCATTGATGAATAACGATATTTTACTTTTTAACTTTAATTTAGCAGTTTGATTATACAGAATTGAATGGAAACCCTAATTTTGTTTTCACCATCATCAAACTATCATCATGAGATCGTCGAAGCGAATCGACCTGCCCCTTTCCTCCGCATGTTCTCCTTATTATCTCTATTTCAATTGTACCATGATCTTTATTTGTTCCAGATATTAATGTTGATTCGCGGTGTGATCTTTATCCCACGATACTAAGGCAGCTTCTGTTAAGGGGGGAACGACTTGGTAGTGATGTGACCTGCATGGAATCCTTGGAGCTAGAGCTTATGGAAGCCAATGAGGTAACTGAATACTACAAAGTTTACATTCGTTTAACTAGATAGGTTTAAGAACACAGTTAGTTGGGATGTTGTTTGATTGTTCATGATTTTCCAGGCTTATATGAGATAAATTATCTTTTTTCAAGCAATGCCCAAAAAAACGATCATGGTACAATACTCATATGATAAATTTTTCTGACAGGTTCCTTTTTTAATTATATGGATTTTTCTCTGTACATTACTCATCTGTAAGTATGACAAATTGGAGTCAATACGTTATAACCTCAAGAAATCTCTCACCTTTATTAGAGATTTGAGAGTTAATTTTGTTAAATGATAGGGATGACAAAGATTATGCTTCTTAAGAGCTACTCAAACATAATGCATAAGATGCTAAATCCTTATAAATCCTTAATTCAATTAGTTAATTTTGTTAAATGTAGTATGACCTTAATTCAATTAGCTTTCTTGATAAATCCTGAACTTTATTACCCATGTCATAGTCCTGACCAAGAGCTACTCAAACATAATGCATAAGATGCTACACAGTAATGGGCAATGATGGCTTTAATTACTCCTGGGAGGACATTCAGCAACCGGGCGCTTCAAATTTTAGTTCAGAGAGTCGTCTTAGACTTATGTCTATCATCAAAACAGAATGGTTGATCTGTCCTTGATGATTCTATACAGAATGGTTGCACTTTTAGGCATTATCGATTATCTTCTTATGTCTTCCAATTCAAGATCAGGCCAATGTTTGTATTTTCTTCCTGAAATGTTTTTGGCCTTCTCTTTTGCTCATACATTCTTTGTTTAAATGGGTTATAAAATGTTTTCCTTGGTTTTTACACATCAAATATTCAATAAATTTGTGGTATAGTTTTTAGTCTCATATCATGTTTTCCTTGGTTTCTCATATAATATGTGTAAATATTCTTTTAGTCTCATATAATATGAGTATGTTTAAGCTAACAAGGGATGGTGAATGACCAAATTTGTGGAAGGTTGGCGTGAAGAACTGAGAAGCTGTTATAGACGAGAGAGGATCCAGGGTGGGCATCGAAGCGAAAACAAGAATGTCCAAAGAATCAAAATAATAAAATTTTGGCAAGTAGCACAGTTTTTTTTTTTTTTTTTTTTTTCTTCTTCTTCTTCTCTTTTTCTCTTTTGAAGCAAGTAGCACAGTTGTGTAAGTTGCATTCCAAAATTTTGGTGGATCAAAGATGTGTACGTTGCCCTAAACTCGAACACTTTAATCCTTTGTTCATATTCGTCTTCTACTGTATAGCAGTTTTGGGATTCTTTGATGAGTGCCAAATAGTACATATTTATACACCGTTTTATTGGCATTTTACTCATCTTTTGTGCTTAGGAATCAGATATTATCCCAGATTCTGTGTTTTCTTTGTTTTCAAGAATAAATATTTGTATTAATTAATTTTGTGTTTTTAGGTAATAAATAAAGCTCGGAGAAAAACCGAGGAGCTAAAGAGCGAAGAATTGGAGTCAAACATCTATGGAGCAGATAGCCAAAGCCCGCGCGCAAATCGGTTGCAACCCAACAAGGAAGACTTGGGCTAGAGCTACCCATGACCCGATCCGAGCTCCGCTCATTCGAGCCATTGAGATCTCCTCGCCCACATCCAACGGTCGCTCCTTCTTGCTCATCGTCCCTTGATGCATCCGCTCAACACCAAAACAGCCTGTCCTTTCCGAGCCGTTCAGATCATCTACTCCTCATCCTACGGTCGCTCAGCCCTTCGCATCGTCTTCTCGCGCACCCGCTCAACACCGAATTTATCAAACCCTTATCCCCCTCGACCAAACACCCATTTTCCCATTTCACTTTCTCTTTCTCCTCCCCGACAGTTTGCAGAGCTCCACCTTCCTCTTCCCCGACCAAGCTCGCAACACCATCTCCTCTACCATCTCCCGCCACAACCACCAGTACAACCATCCTCACCGCCTCCTGTAATCTCTCCATCTATGTCATAGCTTCTTGCCCTAGGGAGCTAAGATCGAGATAGAGAAAACTAGGGTTAGGGTTTCTCGAGCAGGGAGGAAACATCAATCGAGACGGAGGTGACAGAGCCGACAAGCGATTCAGAGATGTTTGAAGATTGGGTTTGATTTATTTTTGTATTTAATTTCGAATTTGATGAATTTAGGGTTTTGAATGTTTCATGTATAAATAGAAGATGAGGAAGATGTTTTAGGGTTCATGCCTGGGTTAGCCAGAGCGTCAATAGCATCTTAATTTCTCACAACTTAGTTTATCATGTTCTAATTTCATTTCGGGGTGATTGATGAAACCCTAGATAATATCTTGAGTAATTTAAACTTATGTTGTTGTTCTTGCTTTGTGCATGATAGGAATAGAGTTTAGTTAGCCAATTAATCAAATTCTCCCGTGATTGGTCAGACCGTAAGAAGACAGCCAATACTAGGGGAGAATTAGAGTGAGAAGTTAATCAACTCTCCACTAGAAATTGCCAGGGAAGATGGTATATGCTTAACAAGAGAAGAATGATGCTTAGCTGGTTAACTAAGGACCCTGTGATCAATTGTACTGTCAAAAGACAGTTGATACTAGGGGGGAATTAGGAGGATTAGTTGACACATGAATCCTTAGAATTTTCCTTGGGAAGTTATAAGAACACAACCTTAGTGGAATTTCCTTAGCATAGGATCAAGTGGTGGATTCACCATCCCAGTGCTTTACAATTTACCTTACTGTTTTAGTTTAGAGACACTTCCACTCAACCTCGCCTCGTGCGTTCCGACAACAAAACAAATCCCCGTGTTACATTACCATCACCTGAATTCAGCTTTAGTAAGCCCTTTGATCAACATAGCACCACAAGTCCTTGTGGGATCGACCCGTACTTGCCGCGTCTCCGATAGACGCCGTGCACTTGCGGATTATTACATGTAGGTTAAATATAAACATATCTAAAGGCCTACCAAGTTTTTGGCGCCGCTGCGGGGACTTGGCGCGTGCCTTGCTGATTTTTGGCTAATACTTCACCGAGTTCATTCATCCCTGTACATATCCACTTACATTTTTGCTTACAACCTTGTTTTAGCATATTAGTCATTATATTGTTTTAGCATATTAGCATATTAGCTGTAGCTTAGTATAACTTGTGTTACATATTCATTTTACACCTTGCGTTGTAGCTGTAGCTCAGTTCTTTCACTCCTTGCAGTCTCTTAGTTCACATTTGCATCTGTAACATACCTTAGTCATCTTGCATCTTGCATTGCACTTTGAATTACATCTGAGCAAACTTCTCTTTGTAACCATTTCTGCATTTTAGTTAATCTTCTTTGTATATTTACTCATCTGCATATTTTCTTATTTACATTCTCTCTCTGGTTTGATGCTGTGGTCAGCTCAGCTTCATCAATAGCTGAGATTTGCAGTGTGCCATACTCTCAACAGCTTCATCAATAGCTGGTTTGCATTGTCTTATTTGCATTCCTTGCATTCTCTCTATAATACTCTCTTTGCTTCGCCTGCACACTCCTAGGAACTAAAACTCTTAGTTGAGATTTACAGGTACATGCTCTAACAAACAACCCAAGGAGACAAGAGAAAGGTGCAACTGAGCAAGCCCTGCGACTCGTAAAGGTACCTGAGCTCGTTGTGCCACAGACTACTGTGTCTTCTTCTTCTGAGCAACCAAAGAAAGGGAAGGCGAGGAGCGAATAACACATCCATTGTGGCTAAACCCTATTGGTCAATTTTTGTTATATTCTATTCTGCATGATTCTGTAATGCAAGCAGAGTACAACCCTGAATGCATGCTAAAACCTTGAATGATTGAATGAATGATAGTATGTATGCCTGTTGAATGACCTGAGCATAACCCTGACCTGTTAAGCCTGCTTGCCTTGGCTTTAGCCCTGTTGTATGTTCTGTGCTGTGCTGTGTGCAAAACCTACTTTTTGAATTTGCTGAGCATCTGCCCTGTCACCAGCCCTGTCAACCCTGTGGCCTTTGTGAATTGGTTTTAACATTGTGTATAACCTTAGCATCTGAATGACCTGAGCACCTGCCCTGAGCTTAACCCTCCAGCCCCCTGTAGCTGTGAGGCTTGAACTTGAATAACCAAGTTGGATGTCGGTTTTAAGTTTGACTCGGTGAGCAAAGTGTGAACAATTGAGCCATAAATCGAATAACACCCGAGCTCACCCAAGAGTATTGCTATACTGCTAACTTGCTAGCCCCCGGCTACAAGTTTGAGCAAGCCACGAGCTCAGCCCCGTGCCTTGTTTGAGACCCCCGTTGAAACAACTCTGCTTCGTGCATCTTTGCACCAATTTTAGCATCTCACCTCAACCTTGCACTCTCTTTGTTTACCCGCCACCTGTGCCGAGCTCTACCAATCTCTCGCACAGAACTGAGCCACAATCACTGGGCTCGCCTTTGTCACACCAAACCGAGCCCATAGTCCGTCGGTTTAAAAACCAATCTCGGGCGCTTCGCCTAAGCTGGGTCAGTGCACAACTTCAGCCCATATAACTTGGCCTTCAACCTGGGCCGTGCAACCAATCTGAGCCCACATCTTTTGGGCTAGAACCCAATTTAACTAGGCTTTGCAAGCCAACTGGGCTGCTAACTTGCCAGCCTAAACTGAAGCCCACGCTTGTTGGGTCAGTACAAACACCCACA
The DNA here is from genome assembly GCA_023531295.1 of Papaver armeniacum. Taxonomy (NCBI): domain Eukaryota; kingdom Viridiplantae; phylum Streptophyta; class Magnoliopsida; order Ranunculales; family Papaveraceae; genus Papaver; species Papaver armeniacum. The sequence goes on along the minus strand of JAJJWW010002131.1, from coordinate 41,931 downwards.
TAACCAACTTTCAGCCCCCACATACCGGGCCATTCAATCTGGGCTCTACTTCGCCAACCCAAGTCAATCTGCAGTTTTCACAAATCTTGGGCTTCAAACAACAAATCCCAAACAAACCAAATCTCACTTGAGCCCACAAAGCACTGGGCTTCCCACATAAACCAAAGCTCCCAACAAAACCAAATGAATCCCATTGAAACCAAATCCCAATAAACCAAAGCCCACATAAACCAAACTAAATTGTGAGTTCAATTTGAGTTATTAAATCATGTCAGAATTTTGGTCTGCATCTGGGGATGGAAACAAATCCCCTTAGAGAGCGTGCTTACGGGCACGCTTCACGAGATGAACCCCCACATACCATAGTGATTTTAGGGAATTTTATGCGCCTTCTCAGGGCCCTGACCTCACATACCCTAATCACTATGAGCACATGCATCATCCACCACAGGTTGAGAATGAACACTCTCCTCGTACCCAGTCATCACTTCTCGATCAATTAGAAGCTCGACTATCTGGCTTAGAAAGGCAATCACATGAGCGATCCGACAAATCTAATCCCCTAGGCACTATGAAATGCATGCTTGCACCTTATGTGGTGGCTTAGACCACCCCGCTGAGTACTGTTATATTTTGCATGATTTTAGGCAGTCTAGGGAAAGCCACGATAATCAAATGTACGAATTGTCTAGAAGTGACTATGACCATGCACACATGCATCATTCACCACAGTGGGGAGATGAACAATTTTATACTCCCCCAACTCCTAGTTTACAATCAATAATGGAAACACTCATGGAGCAAAATGCTAGGCTTGAAATGAATGCAATGCATGACCATCCATATAGCAACATGTCTGAATTTACCTTCTCTAGTGAACCTCATGCTCAACTATACAATGAATATCCATATGAGGAATGCATACCCACTAGTGAAGACTCTCCTTCAATAGAACAACTCAAATGATTCTTCAAAGGAACCTAATTGAGTTACAAAATGATAGGATTGAAAATAGTGTTTCTAGTCTTACTCATGCAACTAACATTGAATATGAACCTAATCCAGAGGTAGATGAGTACACTAAAAATACTACAATTTTGAATGGAGAAATGAATTCTTGCTATGATGATGATGATGAATATGAAGAGCATGTGTATTTTGAAAATGTAGAGAATCTTTAGGTTCGAGACGTTAGACGTCTCTTCGTGAACCCTATGAATGATGCTTCTTCTAATATTCATATATGTGATGATGATGTGGATCCCTGTGAATTGTCCTGTGAAAGTGAACATGATTTACCCTCTTTTGACTTTAGGAAAGTGTGTGATGGTACAAATGATTTTAAAAATGAAAACAACCTAGATGTACCTAACCTCTCTCCGAGTCACAAATTGAAACTCCTTCACCCAACCTAGGTGTAGTTTGTCACAAAATTGCAAAACCAACTTTTCTAAAAATGCCTAACTTAGGCTTAGAGCTTTGTGCTTCCCAAGTCCTCTTGGACTATTTTGCATCAAAGTATGACACCTTTAGGGAACCACAAACTGGTATGTGTATGTCTGCACTGTTCTTAGCAATACTCACTTTGAGTTAGACCTTTTGCATGATGTACCTTTAAAATTGCAAGATTTTGTTCTCACAAACACACCTGTTCACAAGTTTAGGTTTGGGGGAAACTCTTTCACATTTGCAGTCTTACTTGCACTCTCATTTTATATTTGTGTAAGGCTGTTAATGTGTGTACATATTTTCTATCAAGGATCCTCAACTCTTTAGACCGTTGGTTTATGGTGAATTTTCGCAGTAGGACTTGTTAAATTTTCTTTTCTTGAATCGGTTGAGTCTTCATGCGCATATATTATGCTAATCCGATATGATCTCCGTTGAGAATGTTGGATTCTAGCCTTGACTAAAGAAGCTCAACCTTGCTCCTGCCGACATCCGGTAATCTCTTTCCTCTTCTCTTATCAGCATAGTTCCCATGGTATGTGACTGTTAAATTTTTTCTATCTGTCGACACATTGAGGACAATGTTTGATTTAGGTTTGGGGGAGCATTTGCATATTTTTGCATATAGAGTTTTTAGTCTTTTATTTTACCTTTTATTTTCAAAAAAAAAATAAAAAAAAAATAAAAAAAATTCAAAAATTCAAAAATTCAAAAACTTTTTGCAAATAAAAACCTCCAACTTTTAGAGATTTTAGAGTCACTAGCATGCTTCTAGCTATGTTTACATAGAGAATCTGACCGAAATAACGTAACTTGGAAGTACCGAGAACATAATCGGGTTTCTTAGTTGATTAGAGCGTTAAAGTTGATTTAACCATACCGGAGGGCGAATTAGGTGTTGTTAGATATTCGGTAGTAGAATTGTGATCACCCATAGTGGAGACTACCCATTTTACATCAAGTGAGGCACCAACCTTCAATTTTTTGCAACTTTCTAGAAAAGTCATTAGAGTGTGTGTCACCGTCGTCAATTCCGGGTAGGAATGGTGAGCTACCCAACTTCGCACCATTTTCAGCACTACTTTTGATCTCTTGAGTGCTAGTTTTTGTCAATCATGAGGGTGACGTCTAAAGATGAAAACTCCTTCTAAATACCGATTTTGCGGTTAGCATCACTCTCTCTCTCAATCAACAAGACCCATAGAAACACATCATCGTCAAGAAACGGAGCATCATCAAAATATGGAAAGAAAAATTGATATAGTCCAAGGTTTATGTGCAATAAAGAAAAGAAAATAGGATGAGAATTAATAAAATTTATAAAATCAAGACAATACAAGTTGTGGAAAAATTGAGTGATAAAGTCCTTTGTCCATGGAGTTAGTTGTTTCATTATTTGTATTTTTATTTTCACTTATTGTAATGTAAAAAAAAAAAAAAAAAAAATCAAAAAATCAAAAAATCAAAAAAAAAAAATATACTGTAGTTTATTTTTGCTACCACCATGGTAAAGAAGAATTTAAAAAGAAAAATCCAAACAACAAGGAATTTGAGTAGAAAAGTTAAAAATTGTCAAGTTTGTGAAGTTTAGAAGTTCGTCATCAACATTTGAAGACCGAAGACCGAAGATTGAAGACGTTTCTATGGTTCTTATGAGAGAGTGATATTAATTGCCGATCGGGTGAGAAGTGAGTGAGTACTCCCACCCCTTGCTAATGGTTGATTTCCTTTCTTAGAGATCATCGGAAAAGATTCTTTTTGTCCACACTTCGTGGAGTCTCCAGTTTTATTTCTAAGGTTATCCTTCTTACCTACAACGTGTGCGGGATTTGTCTCTTTACTCACGCCTGCACACATGAGAGACTAAAAAAAAAAAAAAAAAAAAGCGATCTTTTTGAGTGCAATTATCATAAAACCTTAATGGTGAGGCGAGAAGTTGAGACTTATTATCACAATCGAATCCGAATTCTTTCATATGGTATGGTTACTTCTCGCTCAAGACTTAAGGATGAGAATGCGTTCTTCGATAGTTCTAACTTCGTTACTAGCATGCAAACTCTATGTACTCATAGCTCCTTGGAGGCTTGAGACTCTTTTACACTCTGAAGTTGGAGAAGGTTTTATGGGTACACCTCTGGTAAACCCTCACGAGACTATAACTCGTCCACTAGGGACACCTAGGGGTTTAAAGGCTTAGTGCATACGCTAAATGCATTCGAGAGACCTACGACAGTGGTATAGTTAGGATTTCTTAATTTCTGTTTCACTTGAGGACAAGTAAAATTCAGGTTTGGGGGTATTTGATGAGTGCCAAATAGTGCATATTTATACACCGTTTTATTGGCATTTTACTCATCTTTTGCGCTTAGGAATCAGATATTATCCCAGATTCTGTGTTTTCTTTGTTTTCAAGAATAAATATTTGTATTAATTAATTTTGTGTTTTTAGGTAATAAATAAAGCTCGGAGAAACTGAGGAGCTAAAGAGCGAAGAATTGGAGTCAAACATCTATGGAGCAGATAGCCAAAGCCCGCGCGCAAATCAGTTGCAACCCAACAAGGAAGACTTGGGCTAGAGCTACCCATGACCCGGATCCGAGCCCGCTCATTCTGAGCCATTGAGATCTCCCTCAGCTACATCCAACGGTCGCTCCTTCTTGCTCATCGTCCCTTGATGCATCCGCTCAACACCAAAACAGCCCGTCCTTTCCGAGCCGTTCAGATCATCTACTCCTCATCCTACGGTCGCTCAGCCCTTCGCATCGTCTTCTCGCTGCACCTGCTCAACACCGAATTTATCAAACCCTTATCCCCTCGACCAAACACCCATTTTCCCATTTCACTTTCTCTTTCTCCTCCCCGACAGTTTGCAGAGCTCCACCTTCTTCTTCCCCGACCAAGCTCTGCAACACCATCTCCTCCACCATCTCCTGCCACAACCACCAGTACAACCATCCTCACCGCCTCCTAGAATCTCTCCATCTATGTCATAGCTTCTTGCCCTAGGAGCTAAGATCGAGATAGAGAAAACTAGGGTTAGGGTTTCTCGAGCAGAGGGAGGAAACATCAATCAGAGACGGAGTGACAGAGCCGACAAGCGATTCAGAGATGTTTGAAGATTGGGTTTGATTTATTTTTGTATTTAATTTCGAATTTGATGAATTTAGGGTTTTGAATGTTTCATGTATAAATAGAAGATGAGGAAGATGTTTTAGGGTTCATGCCTCGGGTTAGCTGAGGCGTCAATAGCATCTTAATTTCTCGTTGTAACTTAGTTTATCATGTTCTAATTTCATTTCTGGGGTGATTGATGAAACCCTAGATAATATCTTTGAGTAATTTAAACTTATGTTGTTGTTCTTTCTGTGCATGATAGGAATAGGAGTTTAGTTAGCCAATTAATCAAATTCTCCCGTGATTGGTTGTCTTTTAAGAAGACAGCCAATACTAGGGAGAATTAGAGTGAGAAGTTAATCAACTCTCCACTAGAAATTGCCAGGGAAGATGGTATATGCTTAACAAGAGAAGAATGATGCTTAGCTGGTTAACTAAGGACCCTGTGATCAATTGTACTGTCAAAAGACAGTTGATACTAGGGGGGAATTAGGAGGATTAGTTGACACATGAATCCTTAGAATTTTCCTTGGGAAGTTATAAGAACACAACCTTAGTGGAATTTCCTTAGCATAGGATCCAGTGGTGGATTCACCATCCCAATGCTTTATAATTTACCTTCTTGTTTTAGTTTAGAGACACTTCCACTCAACCTCGGTCGTTAAAAAAGACAACAAAACAAATCCCCCGTGTTACATTACCATCACCCGAATTCAGTTTAGTAAGCCCTTTGATCAACATAGCACCACAAGTCCTTGTGGGATCGGCCGTACTTGCCGCGTCTCCGATAGGCAGGTGCACTTGCGGATTATTACATGTAGGTTAAATATAAACATATCTAAAGGCCTACCATTCTCTAAGAATGCGCCTTCACACTAATTATCCTTATTACTTTGATAACAACGTTTCTCAATTCTCATTGATCAAATTGAATTTTTCTCTCTAATATAAGTCGGTATAAACACTCTAGAATAATATGTTGGCACATTTTGTGTGCTCAGCTGATGCTTATACAGTGAATATACTTTCAAATAGGAAGTTGAATTAACTCTGGGAAGCATCAGCTGGGCATGGATGATGGATGAGTTAGAATAAAGAAGACTCCGAGGTGAAAATCACGTTTACAGTGAATATTATTTCTAATAAAGACTCATCCCTCAAAATGTTTGAAGATGTGTTGTCTACTTTATTTTCCCTACACTATATGGTGGCATAGGCTATCACACCCTTATAAATATAAATATATATATATATATATATATATATATATATATTTCGTATAAGCACTGCTTACGCAAGATCTTTTTGGACAAGTTGGCTCTTAAGGCTATTAGACTTCTTAGATGTGTTTTTCCAAGTTAGTTTTGCTAACTTCTGTTGCTTAATGTAATTGAACCATCATAGAGTGTTGCTTAATGTAATTTAAGCATAATAGTGTAAACAAATTGTACCAGTAATGTTAAGCGGCATAGCTTTTTTAATTTGTCGTTAACTTGGAATTGACCTATTGCAATTTGAAGTGCCGTGCACATTTTTGTACTTGCATATTTGCTTATTTGATGACTGCTGGACAGTGAACAAATGCTTAGAAAGGATATTGTAAACGAATTATGCAGCATTAATTTTTCTTTAGCAAATGAACCAATGTCTACGTACTTTATAGTTCTCAAACTAAATCTTTTTTACCTTCATCAAAAAGTTGTGGTAAAGAAGTGGGCGGAGCTGGCAGGTGGATATATTTAGGGGTTCAACTAAATCTTTCACCTTAAGCCAAAAGTGGTGGTAAAGAAATGGGCGGAGCTGGCAGGTGGATATATTTAGGGGTTCAGTTGTAAGACTAATTTTTTATGCTAAAGAACTTCTTTTTTAGATCGAAGAACATTTTGAAAACATATGATTCAATTTTATTTCGGACACTCAATTTCTTCCAAAATTTAAATAGCAGTTTCATACTTAATTATTAATGTTGGTAACTGTGAGCATACCTACGACCTAATTATAGAGCTACTAGCAAATTTAAGCTTCTGGTGTTCTATATATAAAGGGATATTTTGGTCGATAAAGACGGAAGGTGCCTATCCCTAATTAAAGTTCCCTGCACCAAACGACACCCATATTGAGTCCATCCAATGTGGAATCAAGTCTTCATAGATAAATAACTATAGTTGGGATTTTTCATGTGTATAGATCGTCTATAAGGAACACAAATATGTATGAAATGAAATAAATGACCAAAGTCCCATAACTAGATATATGCTATTAAATGTGATAAATCTAAACATTGGGTCGAATTTAATGTTCGTCACTATTATGACTGATGCGTGTCGTAGGTGCAATCAAATTAAAATCTTATTTCCACTCAATTAAAAATAATATAATGGAAGTCAAGTTCGTTCCCACGAGGAGCAAGAGATTCTAGTTGTAAAAATTGTCACGAAAGGGGGGTGTAAAAAGCAAAAGAAAATAAACAAAGCAATTAAAAGATAAAGTTGAAAGCAATAAGAGAGACAAGATCAAGGAATCATTCTTCGTTGCAAAACAATGAATCAAGTTATGTTCTTTTCTACTTGTTATTAGTCACAGATTATCACCAACCGTAGGTAAAGCAGCTAGATCAGTGCTAAACCCCTAAATCCCTTGTATCACCGGACACGAAAGTTCTCGACTACCGGATTCTATTTACCAAACCACCTAGTAGTAGATCACTCTAGATATAATTTAAATAAACGCATTAAGATTTATGAACTTATTAGGTCAATATTAGTAGTTAGACTCTTAGATCAAGGTCTACTTGCTAACGTTGTTTTCACACACAATTGCTCCACGGAATCCCTCCGCAAGGTCTCGTGTTTGCTACTTATGTAAAGAGTCAAGAAACGATTACTTATCCCCTAACTTTCACTAGCTTTAGATCAAATTAACAAATCAATTTAGCGTGCACTCTAAACAATCTATCAATCATGAATGAATGAATAAACATTCCTATTAGTAAAAACAATCGATAATCATGTGAAAAACCTCAAGATAGAATTGAAACAAAACTCAAATCATATATTAAGAACTAGGAATTCATCCTCAATCAATAAGAAAATTAGCTACTCATGTTTTTGAAATTCACACAAATAATAATTAAAAGGAGAATTTTCAAGTTCACACAAATAATTAAAAAGAAGAATTTTCAAAAGCAAGCAAAAACACAAGTGTTGTGTGTGTAGAGAGGTGTGTCAAAGATGTAGAAAACTTCTCTATTTATAGGCTTCAATATTCTCCAACTCTTCCAAGGAATAGAATCCTTTTCCTTTAGCAATTCAATTTCCAAATCCAAGCTTTTCTCAACTCTTCCATCTTCTCTTTCCAAGTTTGAGCCCAATTCTCCATCCAATTCCTAGTCCAAGTCTTCACACCCATGAGAGAAGTCCACAGAAAATTGGATTTTTTGGCTCGCCGGAAAACTGGTATTATGGCCGAAATCCGGCCGGAAAAGTCACCGGGCCACCCGAGTTCATTGCGTCAACGGTATATTCGACGGAATATTCCGTCGACACCACCGTTAGGACTAACGGTCAAAGGGTCAAACCGTCGAGTCAACGGTCAAGGGAGGAGAGAGTCAGCCACTGAGTTAGCTGGTCTGACTCGGTCTTAGTCTAGCTGAAATCTTGAGTTGGTGTAACGAGTCACCGAGTTGACTCATCTCAATAAAATTCCAGTAGAGTTAAGGGCCGTTTTACAGTGTTTCCAGGCCAATTCAGCCGTTCTTTTCTTCACCAGTAACATGCCTAACACATTCATCTAATTCTGGTGCCTTTTCTACCCCGTAATGTATAACACTTCTCATCTTTGCACCTGCATCTCATGTTCATTTCAGCTCATTGCAGCCTCCGAGCTCAGCACCACAAATGCTGCCTAGCATGCCTCTCTATCACATCAACAGCAGCAGCTCAATCTCAGCTGCACCAGCCTGAATCTCAGATTCATGTCACCAGCTCCTCATTCATCTCCATGTTGCATTGCATCCACCAGGCCTACCATTCTCGCTCACAACTTAAGCTGCAATCTCTACAGCTCATTCATTTCAACCACCCGCTCTTCCCCGTACACAGCATCACCAAAGAACAATTCCAACTCATGATTCACAAGCAACACCAGAACCCCTATCAGACCCCTTTCAGTTCATGCCTTCTTATCTGCAGCTGCTCCTAGCCAACCATCTCTCGCTGCCATCTTCCCTGTACACAAAGCATCACCGGCCGGCCGCACTCCGCAATCTCCCATTCTCACGACTCCAGGACTCCAATCATCACCGGCTTTCCTTGAGCCACCAGCAATGAAACATCTCTGTCTCAATTCCATTTATTCAAATGGCACAACAGCTCACAGATTCCACTACACTTTCATCACCAATCACATTTATTCCACCATTGCCTTTCCTATACCATCAGCTTCACTCTGCTCCCGATTCGCCAAAGAACTCGGCTCTCACAAAGAAAACCCAATTCGAATACAACCTCAAACCCTTTCTCTTCATTTCCTTCTTCTCACTCAGCTCTGAATCGACTTCATCTCACCTCCCTGTCTGTTCTTGGTTTCAATTTCTTCACTGCTTCTCGATTTCTTCATCTGGTTCACAATTCACAGCGGCATCTTATCAGCATCATTTTCATCCCATGTTTGGTTCAACCACAGACCCATTCATTAACAGCGTCACTCTCATCTCTATCGAACTCAGACCAACAAACCCTAATCGATTCAAACAACAACAACTTCAGAAACCCTTAATTAGCCATAACCCATCTCTGATTCATCCTCTCTGAGCTCCTCTTCAAATCGAAACCCTAATTCCTTCTCTGTGATTCGACAACGACACCCATTCTGCTTCTCCATTCACATCTTCCTCTGTTCACCCCAATCAACACCATCAGATGATTCAGGAAAACCCTTTGTTCGATCTTCTCTCAATTTCAGTTCGGCAGCGACATCAAATTTCTAGATTCAATTTCTCGGTTTGATTTCGATTACTTTTCTCTCTCAATTCAGTTCTCGATCTCCTCTCACCACCATCTCAATCACGACATCAACAACATCTCTCGCTTCTCTCGAATCATCGATCACCGACCCATCATCGATCTTCTCTCGGTTTTAGCAAATATGGTCGCTTTTAGTTTCAGGTGAAAATGAGAAGAAGAGAAATATCTTCTCGATCGAATCGGTTGGGTTAAAAGTAGGGGATGGATAAAGATAACCCACTACACGAGGCTAGGGGACACCCCAAATTGAGTGCCCCATAACACATGTGGTCGCCCCTTAGTACTTCTCCAAAAGTTGGCCCTTAACCTTGACCGGCTCCATATATCAATTGCCTCGTAAAATGACCTTTTTGCCCTTTTGGCTCAAATTGGGTGATTTCTTCTTCTTTTCCTCCGTGCGACTCCAAAGTAGCTATAAAACTCAAAACAAGCGTAAAATACATAATTTACAAGAAAAATAGCAAAGAAAGCATAAACAATAGATAGTAAATAGGATGTATTCTACACCCTATCAAATTCCCCCACACTTAGACTTTGCTAGTCCTCGAGCAAATCAAACTAAAAACTCACAACTTCAAAGCGTTCAAGCGTCACAAGCATCCAAAGAGTTATGAGGATATAGAGTTTCTGCATTCTAGTAATAAGAAGTTAGAAATACTAAAGAACATATTCTCATTCTTAAATGTTGAGTGAGAAATAACCACACCATAATGAGAGAACGCGTGTTTGAGAAACGATCAATAAGCATTTCGCCTCAACTTCTGCCTCACCAAAAAGGATTTTATGGTAATTGCACTCAAAAAGACGGCTTTTTATGGTTCTCACATATGTGCGGAGGTAGGAATGAAGAGAGAAATCACGCAACACGTTGAATGGTGGGAAGGACAACTTCCGAAATATTTTTAAAAACCCACATCTTTTATATTTTGAAAAACCATTTTTCTAACGATCTCTACGAAAGGAAATCAACCATTATTATTGAGGATGAGATTACTTACTCACCTTCACATCCGATCGCCAATTATGATAACACCACTCTCATGGCATCCAATAGAAACGTCTTCCGCTCCTTGTCTTGATCTCCTTCGTCTTCGGTTTCAACTATTGATGATAAACTCTTGAATTTCATAAATCCTTAACAATTTGTAACTCTTTTTACCTTAAAATCCTTGTCGCTTGAAACTACCTTATAGATTTTCTTCCCCACGGCTTATTAACAAAACAAATATTTCTCTTGTTTTTCTCTTTTTTTTTTCTTTTCTTTTTTCTTCAATATATATATATATATATATATTTTTGAAACAAGAGAAATAAAATACAAAAACAAACCGTGGCCGTGGGAGAAGTATTTTACCGCTTGATTCTTCACAACTTGTATCGTCTCGAAATCATAAACTTCAAAAATTCTCACCTTTTAATTTTCTTCGCTTTTATGAATAAGTCTTCATACTTGTATGTATAATTATGCTCATTGTATTGTAAGTCCTCAACATATATGTGAAAATCAGCTCTTTGTATGTTGCTTTACTTGAATTTGAAATTTGCTCTTTTTCTCATTCCGTTGCTCGTAAACCTTGAACTTTTCCAACTTTCCTTGTAGATTTTGATGTCGCTCCTTGTTGATGATGATGGTGTTTCTATGGACCCGTTGTTGTCGCGAGAGAGAATGGTGCTAACTGCAAATCGAACTACAAGAAGGAAGCTTTCATCTATAGACGTCACCCTCATGATTGACAAAATTAGCACTCAAGAGATCAAAGAGTAGTGCTTCTATTGGTGGGAGGTTGGGTAGCTCACCATTCTACCCTAATTAACGTATGGTGACACACACTCAAAAGAAAGCTCTTTAGTAGATGGAAAAATTTCTGGTCGGTGCCTCACATGATGAATACGGGTAGTCTCCACTAACGATTGATCAGCAACTCTAATAACGCATTTCCTCCTCCCGCACCAAATTCGCATCACCGGCATGATTAAATCCATTATTTAACACTCAAACAAGTAAGAAATCCGAATGTAGTTCTCTAACATTTCCAAGTTCAATTATGTCGGTCAAAATCTCTATGTAAACATACCTAGAAGTATGCTAGTGACTCTAAAATCTTTAAAAGTTGGAGTTTTAGGTAAAACTTTTTTTTTTTTTTTTTTCAAAATTTTTTTAATTTTTTTGTAATTTTTTTTTTAAATACATGCTTAACCACTCCCCCACACTTAAACCTTACATTGTCCTCAATGTAATTGAATCGTCCTAGTAAAGTCAAGGTGGGAAATTTTAACATGATATGAAACAAGAAAAAGAAATAACAAAAAACAAAAAACAAAAGGATAAGAAATACAAAACCTATGGGTTGCCTCCCATTATTGTTTTAAAGTCGACGAGCTCTTGCTTTTAGGCACATTACTCCTCCAATCAGTTCTTGAGGGAATGCATCTCCAAATGAAAGTTCATCAAAATTCACATAAAAGCGATGTTCTCATAGTATGGCTTCAATCTATGGCCGTTGACTTTGGAAACCGAATTGTCTCTAAGACTAGTAATTTCAACTAGCACCATGAGGAAAAACATTAGTAACAACATATGGTCCAATCCAACGGGACCTTAACTTTCCAAGGTGGGAAATAGTTTAAGGCGGAGAATGATATAAAAGGACTTTTTGTCCCAAAAGAATAGAGGCAAGACGTACTTTTCAAGTACGGTATTCTCCATGAAGCTTTTACGAGAAATCATCTTGTCATGAAAAAGCTTGGTCTTTTTCTAAGTGTAGATTCTATTTTCTGTGTAGTTTAATCAATAAATGTTCTTGTAAATCCTTTTTGTCCCACGATGAAAAGCTTCTTGTCATTTTGGTCTTTTTGGGCACTCTCGTAAGCATCATTACGTATCTCCTCTAGCTCATTTAGTTGTAACTTCCTTTGTTTCCCGCTTCATCATACTCCATGTTGAATTTCTTTATCGCCCAATAAGCCTTATGTTCAAGTTCAACCGGAAGATGACAAGCCTTACCATAAACCAACCTATATGGAGACATACCAATCGGTGTCTTATACGCCGTTCTATACGCCCAAAGTGCATCATTGAGCTTAAAGCTCCAATCTTTCCTTGTGGTATTTACCGTTTTCTCAAGAATGGACTTGATCTCACGATTTGAAATTTCCGCTTGTCCACTAGTTTGTGGATGATAAGGCGTACCAATTTTGTGTGTTATGTTGTACTTCTTGAGGAGAGCGTGGAAAGCCTTCTTGAAATGTGAGCCTCCATCGCTTATCACCACTCTTGGTGTACCATGCCTATTGAATATGTTTTCCCTTACAAAATCACAAACAACTTGAGAGTCATTAGTTTTGGTGGCTCTAGCTTCCACCCATTTCAAACATAATCTACGGCAAGAAGTATATAAAAGTTTCCATTTAAATTGACAAAAGGGCCCATAAAATCAATACCCCACACATCAAAAATCTCAACGGCGAGAATTGGTGTGAGTGGCATTTGATTTCGAGCACCTAGATTGCCCGTTCGTTGACATCTATCACACGATTTACAAAAAACATATGAATCTTCAAAAAAGGTGGGCCAATAAAATCCACTCTCGAGAACCTTGAGAGCGGTGCGTTTCGAACCAAAGTGGCCACCACAAGCAAAAGTGTGGCAAAAGGAGAGGATGGATTGAAATTCGGAGTTAGGTACGCACCTTCGCATTATTTGATCAACGCCATATTTCCATAAGTATGGTTCATCCCACACATATTGCTTAGCTACCTTCTTAAGTTTCATCTTTTGGAAATTAGACATTGTACTAGGTACTTTCCTTGTCACCAAGTAATTCACTATATCCGCATACCAAGGTGTTGATTCTTCCATGGAGAAAAGTTGTTCGTCCGGAAAGCGGTCTTGTAATGGAAGTTCTTCTTGAGACATAACAAGTCTACTAAGATGATCCGCAACGGTATTCTCCACACCCCTCTTATCACGAATTTCTATGTCGAACTCTTGTAACAATAGGATCCACCGGATTAATCTTGGCTTAGCTTCTTTCTTCTTTATTAAGTGTCTTAGTGCGGCATGATCGGAATACACAATAACCTTTGTACCCACCAAGTATGATCGAAATTTTTCCAACGCAAAAACTATAGCCAATAACTCCTTTTCCGTGGTAGAATAATTGATTTGTGCATCATTAAGGGTCCTAGATGCATAATAGATAACATGGGACAACTTGTCCACTCTTTGACCCAAAACGGCTCCAACCGCATAATCACTAGCATCACACATCAATTCAAATGGAAGATTCCAATCCGGTGATTTGATAATTGGCGCACTTGTCAACATTTCTTTCAATTTGTCAAAAGCATCCTTGCATTCCTTGTTGAAGTCGAAAGGTACCTCCTTTTGTAATAACTTGCACATCGGCATGGAGATTTTGGAGAAATCCTTGATAAACCGCCTATAGAAACCTGCATGGCCAAGAAAAGAACGGATTTCCCTCACCGAAGTGGGATATTGTAAGTTTCTTATTAAATCTATCTTTGACTTGTCCACTTCGAGCCTTCGAGAGGACACAATGTGACCAAGTACTATGCCGTGGTTTACCATAAAGTGACATTTCTCCCAATTAAGGACAAGGTTTGTGTCTATGCATCGTTTAAGAACTAGTTCAAGGTTATTTAAACAACCATCAAAAGAATTTCCATAAACACTAAAGTCATCCATAAATACCTCGATGATGCACTCCACATAATCCGAGAATATACTCACCATGCATCTTTGAAAAGTAGCCGGCGCATTGCAAAGGCCAAACGGCATCCGTCTATATGCAAACGTTCCAAACGGACAAGTGAAAGTGGTCTTCTCTTGGTCCTCCGGTGCAATAACAATTTGATTGTATCCCGAATAACCATCCAAGAAACAATAATAAGAATGCCCCGCTAACCGTTCCAACATTTGATCAATGAAAGGTAAAGGAAAGTGATCCTTTCGGGTTGCGGAATTAAGCTTTCTATAATCAATGCACACTCTCCAACCGGTTTGAACTCTTGTAGGAACAAGTTCATCGTCTTGATTTCGAACAACCGTAACTCCGGACTTCTTTGGTACCACTTGTACCGGACTAACCCACTTGCTATCGGAAATTGGGTAGATTACCCCCACACTTAGCAATTTGAGTATCTCTTTTTTCATAACCTCCATCATGGGAGGATTAAGCCTACGTTGAGCATCACGTACCGGCTTCACGTTCTCTTCCATTAGAATCCGATGCATGCACATGGATGGACTAATGCCCTTGATATCCGCAATTGTCCACCCAATAGCCGTTTTGTGCTCTCTCAAGACTCTAAGCAAACGGTCTTCTTGTACCGGTGTGAGGTTCTTTGAAATAATCACCGGAAGCTCATCTCCATCTCCCAAGAAAGCATACTTCAAATGATCCGGAAGCGGCTTCAATTCTAGTTTGGGCGCCTTCACAATAGATGGTACAAGTATTTCATCATTCACGGGTAAAGAAATATATGAAACATTACCCTTTTTAGCTTCTTGTAATGTCGCCAAGGCACCACACATCTCCACCAATTCATTGGAGATTTCAACATCCAAGTTAGACAAGTCGTGGATGTCCAATTCAATGCTCTTTTGCAACACCACATCAAGTTCATCCTCTCGATTCAATTCCACCATTTGTTGCGCTAATGAATCAACCACATCAATGGAGTAAACGGAATGCACATCACTTGGGTAGCGCGTGGCTTCAAATATATTAAAGTGTATTATATCCTTGTCGAACTCCATAGTGAGTGTACCCTTATCAACATCAATTTTAGTCTTTGCGGTCTTCATGAATGGCCTCCCAAGAAGTAAAGAAGTAGATGATCGGTTCTCATTGTTATCCATATCCACCACAAAGAAGTCCACCGGAAAAATAAGCTCATTTACTTGCACTAGCACGTCTTCTACAAGCCCCTTTGGATATATGTTAGACTTGTTTGCTAATTGAATAATAACTCTCGTCTCTTTCAAAGGTCCAAGATTCAAGGAATCATATATATCGGCCGACATCACACTAATGGAAGCACCCAAGTCAAGTAAAGCATGTTCAAACCTTTGCTTACCAATAGTAATTGGCACCGTGAAACCACCGGGATCCGTGCACTTTGTAGGCATCTTCTTCAATAGCATAGCCGATGCACTCTCACCAACTTTAGTAACTTCATTATCAAGCAACCTATCCTTCTTTGTGCATAATTCCTTCATGAACTTTGCATACCGTGGCATTGTCTTGATGGCCTCGATGAAGGGGATGTTGATTTCAATCTTCTTGAAGATATCCATAAGTGCCTTGTCTTGAGCTTCTTTCTTGGATTTAGCAAAACGACTAGGAAAAGGAGGTGGAGTAGTGAAAGTAGGAACCGGTTCCTTGGATTGGTCGGTTGGTGTTGAATTCTCCTTTGGTGCGGCTTCCTCCTTATCTTTGACTACCTCTTCAATAGCTTCTTCATGATGACTTGGACCCTCCACTTGTCTTCCACTTCTTAGAGTAACCGCATTAACATTCTCTCTTGGATTCACAAATGGTTGTGAAGGAAGTTTTGTGGATGCTTGAGATTTCAATAAGTTCACATCGGTCGCCAATTGTCCCATTTGAGTTTGTAAATCCTTGATAGCCGAATCGGTCTTTTGTTGATTTTGTTGAAACAATGACGTAATACCTTGCATCATGACATTAAGCTTATCATCTATTGAAGATCCTTGTTCCTTCACTTGAGGTTGGAATTGTTGAGAACCACCTTGTTGTTGAGGTTGGAAGCGTGATTGTTGAAAACCACCTTGTTGTGCATATGGATTAGGAGCCGCCGCTTGCTTGTTTGCATAACTAAAGTTGGGGGGATCCTTCCAACCGGGATTGTAAGTATTGGAATATGGATCGTACCTTGGCCTTTGATTTGGATATAAAGCATTTACTTGTTCGGTCTCACCATCCGGAATAATTACCGCGGCCATCCTTTGCATCATTATCTCCATGTTACTCATCCTTTGATCAAGATGTGATGAATCACTTACTTCATGCACTCGCCTAACCATGGGTTCATCTCTTGTGTAGAATTGTTGCGAGTTTGCAGCCATACTTTCAATCAACTCGGTAGCTTGGGTCACCGTCTTGTTCACTAGTGCACCACCACCCGCGGCGTCAAGAAGAGACCTATCACTTGGGTTGAGAGATTCGTAGAAGTATTGGAGTATCATAACGTCACTAAATTGATGGTGTGGACAGCTTGCCACCAACCTCTTGTATCGCTCCCAACATTCATACAATGACTCTCCCACATGTTGTTTCAATCCACAAATCTCCTTGCGAATTTGAGTAGCTTTGGATGCGGGAAAATATCTCTCGAGGAAAAGTTTCTTCATCCCATTCCATGTTGTGATACTTCCTAAGGCAAATAATATAACCATTCCTAAGCATTGCCCGCCAAAGAAAAACGGGAAAGCTTTCAACATTGCTCCATCCGCATTAGTCTCCTGTGGAAGCATAGCCATAACTATGGTATAAAAGTCCATAAGATGATTGTTTGGGTCCTCATTCACCATGCCATGGATTTTTGGTAACTCTCTAATCAACCCCGGCTTGATCTCGAAGGTTGAGTTAGTTTGGATACACCATTGTTGTGTATCAAGCCTGTGAGAAGCTAGGTCCTTGAGTGTACGATCAGCCATCGTTTCTTCCTCTTTGTCCGAATCTGTGAAATCACTTGATGAAGAATGAGGAAGTGGAGTGTTAACCGCTCGAATGAAATCCTTTAGTTGAGTGCTTGGGATCGAAGACGGATTGGACTCGGTCTACCCTTTTAAGCATTCACCAAAGGTATAACACACGAAACAAGATTCTCAAAAACTAAGTTAGATACGGTATAGAATCTAACAAAGCAAGAATATAGCAAAAGAATAAAAACAACTAAAATCGTCCGTTGCTCCCCAGCATCTGCCAAAATTTGATGCGTGTCGTAGGTGCAATCAAATTAAAATCTTATTTCCACTCAATTAAAAATAATATAATGGAAGTCAAGTTCGTTCCCACGAGGAGCAAGAGATTCTAGTTGTAAAAATTGTCACGAAAGGGGGTGTAAAAAGCAAAAGAAAATAAACAAAGCAATTAAAAGATAAAGTTGAAAGCATTAAGAGATACAAGATCAAGGAATCCTTCTTCGTTGCAAAACACTGAATCAAGTTATGTTCTTTTCTACTTGTTATTAGTCACAGATTATCACCAACCGTAGGTAAAGAAGCTAGATCAGTGCTAAACCCCTAAATCCCTTGTATCACGGACACGGAAGTTCTCGACTACCGGATTCTATTTACCAAACCACCTAGTAGTAGATCACTCTAGATATAATTTAAATAAACGCATTAAGATTTATGAACTTATTAGGTCAATATTAGTAGTTAGACTCTTAGATCAAGGTCTACTTGCTAACGTTGTTTTCACACACAATTGCTCCACGGAATCCCTCCACAAGGTCTCGTGTTTGCTACTTATGTAAAGAGTCAAGAAACGATTACTTATCCCCTAACTTTCACTAGCTTTAGATCAAATTAACAAATCAATTTAGCGTGCACTCTAAACAATCTATCAATCAATCATGAATGAATAAACATTCCTATTAGTAAAAACAATCGATAATCATGTGAAAAACCTCAAGATAGAATTGAAACAAAACTCAAATCATATATTAAGAACTAGGAATTCATCCTCAATCAATAAGAAAATTAGCTACTCATGTTTTTGAAATTCACACAAATAATAATTAAAAGGAGAATTTTCAAGTTCACACAAATAATTAAAAAGAAGAATTTTCAAAAGCAAGCAAAAACACAAGTGTTGTGTGTGTAGAAAGGTGTGTCAAAGATGTAGAAAACTTCTCAATTATAGGCTTCAATATTCTCCAACTCTTCCAAGGAATAGAATCCTTTTCCTTTAGCAATTCAATTTCCAAATCCAAGCTTTTCTCAACTCTTCCATCTTCTCTTTCCAAGTTTGAGCCCAATTCTCCATCCAATTCCTAGTCCAAGTCTTCACACCCATGAGAGAAGTCCACAGAAAATTCTGGAATTTTTGGCTCAGCCAGAAAAGCTCATTATGGCCGGAATCCGGCGGAAAAAGTCACCGGGCCGCCACCTGAGTTCTGTTGCCGTCAACGGTATATTCGACGGAATATTCCGTCAGTCCACCGTTAGGACTAACGGTCAAAAAGGGTCAAACCGTCAGTCAACGGTCAAGGGAGGAGAGAGTCAGCCACTGAGTTAGCTGGTCTGACTCGGTCTTAGTCGGCTGAAATACTGAGTTGGTGTAACGAGTCACTGAGTTGACTCATCTGAATAAAATTCCAGCCGAGTTCTGGCTGTTTTCTGGTGTTTCCCAGGCCAATTCAGGCCGTTCTTTTCTTCACCTGTAACATGCCTAACACATTCATCTAATTCTGGTGCCTTTTCTACCCTGTAACAGAAGCAACACTTCTCATCTTTGCACCTGCATCTCATGTTCATTTCATCTCATTGCAACCTCCGAGCTCAGCACCACAAATGCTGCCTAGCATGCCTCTCTATCACATCAATAGCAGCAGCTCAATCTCAGCTGCACCAGCCTGAATCTCAGATTCATGTCACCAGCTCCTCATTCATCTCCATGTTGCATTGCATCCACCAGGCCTACCATTCTCGCTCACAACTTAAGATGCAATCTCTACACTCATTCATTTCAACCACTGCTCTTCCCTGTACACAGCATCACCAGCAACAATTCCAACTCATGATTCACAAGCAACACCAGAACCCCTATCAGACCCCTTTCAGTTCATGCCTTCTTATCTGCAGCTGCTCCTAGCCAACCATCTCTGCTGCCATCTTCCCTGTACACAGCATCACCAGCGGCTGCACCTGCAATCTCCCATTCTCACAGCTCCAGACTCCAATCATCACCAGCTTTCCCTGAGCCACCAGCAATGAAACATCTCTGTCTCAATTCCATTTATTCAAATGGCACAACAGCTCACAGATTCCACTACACTTTCATCACCAATCACATTTATTCCACCAGTGCCTTTCCTATACCATCAGCTTCACTCTGCTCCCGATTCGCCAGCAACTCAGCTCTCACAGCAAAACCCAATTCGAATACAACCTCAAACCCTTTCTCTTCATTTCCTTCTTCTCACTCAGCTCTGAATCGACTTCATCTCCACCTCCTGTCTGTTCTTGGTTTCAATTTCTTCACTACTTCTCGATTTCTTCATCTGGTTCACAATTCACAGCGGCATCTTATCAGCATCATTTTCATCCCATGTTTGGTTCAACCACAGACCCATTCATTAACAGCGTCACTCTCATCTCTATCGAACTCAGACCAACAAACCCTAATCGATTCAAACAACAACAACTTCAGAAACCCTTAATTAGCCATAACCCATCTCTGATTCATCCTCTCTGAGCTCCTCTTCAAATCGAAACCCTAATTCCTTCTCTATGATTCGACAACGACACCCATTCTGCTTCTCCATTCACATCTTCCTCTGTTCACCCCAATCAACACCACCGTATGATTCAGGAAAACCCTTTGTTCGATCTTCTCTCAATTTCAGTTCGGCAGCGACATCAAATTTCTAGATTCAATTTCTCGGTTTGATTTCGATTACTTTTCTCTCTCAATTCAGTTCTCGATCTCCTCTCACCACCATCTCAATCACGACATCAACAACATCTCTGCTTCTCTGAATCATCAGTCACCGACCCATCATCGATCTTCTCTCGGTTTTAGCAGTCATGGCTGCTTTTAGTTTCAGGTGAAAATGAGAAGAAGAGAAATATCTTCTCGACTGAACTGGGTTGGGTTAAAAGTAGGGGATGGATAAAGATAACCCACTACACAGGCTAGGGGACACCCCAAATTGAGTGCCCCATAACACATGTGGTCGCCCCTTAGTACTTCTCCAAAAGTTGGCCCTTAACCTTGACCGGGCTCCATATATCAATTGCACTCGTAAAATGACCTTTTTGCCCTTTTGGCTCAAATTGGGTGATTTCTTCTTCTTTTCCTCCGTGCGACTCCAAAGTAGCTATAAAACTCAAAACAAGCGTAAAATACATAATTTACAAGAAAAATAGCAAAGAAAGCATAAACAATAGATAGTAAATAGGATGTATTCTACACCCTATCAATGACCCGACTAACTAAATATGCTATTATATTTATATAATAAATAAAAAATTTCAGCCGCTGTTAATGGTGTTTTTGGTGGACCCCAGCTATTATAACCCGATTAGATAAAAGTCATGAATTGACTAAATAAAGCATAAATTAGTTTCTGAATTCATCCTAATATCCTCGATGTTGACTAAACTCTCCTGACACGAAAACAAAGCATAGAATAAAGATGAATTGAAGAGACACAAGCATATACCAAACTCATGTTTCACACCACTATTATTACACCAACATACACCCCACATTTAATGACTACAGTGGTCGTAACATGCAATAAACTTATTGCATTTGAAGTGCGATACACATAACAGTGTTCTTTGCGGATATAAGTTATTGTCCATCAACTGAGGAAGATATAATGGAGGGTAAGAGCTTGGTAAGTATAACCATTCCATTTATATTTTACTAAGGTGGAGAGCTCCAAGGACGAATCTCTATGCTAATAATTTTATACCTTTTGCAAATCATAGTAGCTTACAATCCTCTTGGTTGAAGTCGCACAGACATCGTTCAACTTCCTGTGAGTAATAGATTTTATATAATTCCCTTTTATTTATGTACTTAATTAACATTTATGATTAAGATTAACATGGCTTAGATGCTGCAGTTTATGCATTCCTGGGAAACAAAGTGCGATTGGCAAAAAAACGAACACGACTTCTTTTAAGTAATTGTCAACAAGTGAAGCTTGGTAAAATCTCAATCATGTATCCTTACCTAATTGATCTTCATAATGGTACCTAAGAACCTTATCAGGAAGTTTGAAGCATATCATTGACCAGTTGAACCATCCATCTGCAAATCCTTGCTTTTGTCCCGCAAAGAATGGAAAAGTGCCAACTTCAAGCTCTGCACAAAGGTTAAACCTCTCACGCTTAATTCAATTGACATCCCATGCAACAAATTTTGTTTTACAAATTTGGAGGATCTACTATCAAGGATCGACAATACCTGCCTCACGATTAAGATTTGTATATCCTCATGGACGCATGTTATTTATCTATATCCGAATATGGTTTAGGTCATTGTTGTTCTGTTTTATCAGATATGGTAGGCGTTTTGACTAAAAACCAAACGGACAGCAATATCATATGTGTGAAATGACAAACGAAAACTTAAGGTACATTAACCAGAGGCTTAATTCGAATATGACAAAAAAAAGAAAAAAATGAGATAACGCGCTTCTAGGAGTAGGATTCAAAATAAAATACAAACTTCAGCATGGTGTATATGTAGATGTTCCATGCTTTTCGCTTTTGGTTAACAACTTATTTAGAATTATTCAGAGTTAAATATTTGAAGTATAGGATGTTGACATGCTATACATTTTTTTTTACATCTTTGGCAGAGAAAAAGACAGTATACTGGAGGATTTAAATATTTATTTTATTTGAAGTATAGGATGTTGACATGCTATACATTTGTTTGTACATCTTTGGCAGAGAAAAAGACAGTATACTAGAGGATTTAAATATTTATTCCTTTCAGAGGTTGTAAAACTTCGATCCAGGATCATGACATTAATTTGAGATACAGTAAATAACTCTCTCTTACACCAAATATTAAGTAGTAGAGTAGATTATTGTTTTGTAGTTGCCTATGTTGTGTGGGGTGAAATTAAAATCTTTATAGACTTTGTCTTTTTAGTGTGGTGAATATCTTATTCTTCATTTTCTTTATGTACTTGCTGTAATGTCCAAAAGAATTTAATTAAGTTGTTCACATGATTGTAATATGCATGGATGTTGTTTTGATTATCAAATTAAAACGTTGGTCCTAACCACTGCAGATCCTTTATTCTGATAAAAGGATAGTAATGGGAACATTATTTAAATATCCCTCAAAATTAGCCCCTTAAAATATACCCTTATTCAATTTTTAAAAATACCCCTACCTTCTGAAAAGTGGAAGCAACTTGCACAAGTTGCTTTCAGAAATGGACGCAACTAGCACAAGTTGCTTCCAAAAGTGGACACAACTTTATACAAGTTGCCTCCAAAAAGTGGAAGCAACTTTCTCAAGTTGACTCCAAAAAAAATATTTTTTACCCCTCGGGGGTATTAGTGCAAGGTCAACAAAAATGGAGGGTATTTATAACATTCTCATAATTCATTAGAAATTGCTTTCAGAAAGTGAAGTTTATCAGACCTCTACCTTCTCCCACTACTCCTTCATCAGGTATAGCTCGCCATTATTAGCAATTCCAGTTAAACTCTAATACATGTAACATAAAGAAATTCATAAAAATTATGAGAAGCAGTACATGCACAAATAATTTTTTTGCTCAGGTAGCCTTGATAGAAGCAGAGACCAATGCCGCACTAAACTATCTTCAAAGTCATTTGTAGAACTCCTGTTCTGCAAGTCAGCTGTGGAATTGATCATTTGTCTTCTTATGAACATACAACTTGGTGTATTTATCTCATTAAGCTCATTTATCTGTCAGCGCTAATGAACTACTTTTACATCTTTAGTTACCTTAATTATGGTTGGCCATTACTTCTTTTGATTAAGAAATCGAAGCGGTTAATGATATTATCTGATTTATTCGTTTTTGGATTTATAGGTCTTGCTTAATGATGTAATATCTACAGAAACAACTGATGTGGTTGTAGCTTGGGCATTTTAAGAAGAAAACTCCAATTCATTTCAATATTGTAATATCCACAAAAACAGCTGATGTCGCAATCGGGGCTGTGAAAAATACACAGAACGAGTTGTTAAGGTGAGTTTTCCCAATATGAGTGCTTTTATTCCAACAATTTAACAATATGGTAAGGAATACTAATTAGGGGTTGCTCAGTGGAAATATTAAGACTAATCTCAACAACTACTTGATATGCCAACATTATTCAGAGGGTTTTCTGTTTGTTGACTACAATATAGTGCAAGTGTAAGTTTTGTTGAAAAAAGTCCTCTAATATATCTTTCTTTGTTTTATAGGCGAATCACAAGCTGACCACCTAATTGTATAATGGAAGGGGTATTTATCTAAATCAACCAGTCTAAGTTTTCAAGGTAGTCACTTACTAATTTCACATCCCAGTGTTTAACGGTTTGCCATTTTGAGACGTGTAGTGTAGTGCGCATACTGGAAATTTCTGGTGACTCAAAAGATATGTTGAATTGGTGTCTGCAGAGATTATATTTGTATGCTAACTTCGGATCGGTGTATTTGCAGTTTATCTTGGATCAGTTACAATTTTTTGAAACTGTATGGCAACCGAGGTAACCACCAATAAGATGATTTATTCTGTTTACCTTCAAACTGCTATAATTCATATCGTTTTATTAGTTTTGGTTGTACTCTCACATTTGTGGTGACTATATTACAAAATTTACAATCTTATTTATTTTATCTTACTTGAATTCATTCTCCCTTTGTTTGTGGGTATACCAAAAGTTGACACAATTATTAGCCTAAAAGTTGAAGTCCGTTGTCCATTCTGAAGAGTTCTTTACAGACTCTAAAAGTTGTATAAAAAAGTGGATGTTGCATTTCTCAGCTTAGGTTGGTGTCGACTCTTTTCACAGTTGGTTACTAACATTTTTGGGTCTGATTTGTTCTTTTTAGGTTTATTGAATGGATGTTTGAGAAGTTTTTTGGGTCCTAATTTTTTTCCCTTTTGGTATGTCAGCTTGATATAGCCGCATCTCTCTTTTGAATACATACCATCTGAAGAAACCAATGGACACATGTGAAGAGGTTGAGAACGCATATGAAGCATGGTTAAAGACTTAAGATCATGATATAGACTATGATATAGACTTCACGATCATGATGTTAGGGTTATATGTGCATATGAAGCAGGGTGTTAGGTACACTCTCTTCTGGCTATCCCTTAATGAGCAAATAATTGGAATTGTATTTGTTGTCTTCTCTCAAATGGCAGAGCACATGGTGTTCACCATGTAGTTGTGGGTTCGAATCCCGCAGATGGCATGACATAGGTATACATGTAGAAAACTTTTCATTTTTGTATTTTCTCTATCAAACAAAAACCAATATTGGTTTCTTAGCACTTCGTTCTGGAGGTCAATATGTTGGAACTTGATTGCCCTTGCATTAAACTTAAGTTATCATTTTGCACAGCAAGTCATGTTGATCATTTACTGCACTTAAGGTTAAGGACCTAATAGCGTCCTCTAATTTCTATTCTCCTCGATATATTAACTTTCAAAAAAAAAAAAAATCATTTACTTGAAGATTTTTGCAAGAAGATCAATTAGCTGGAACAATGGCACAAAAGTTGAGCACATATATTGATAATAGTGATGAACATATGAACCACAATAGTTGCACCTCCAAGTAAACTGATTTATTAGTTTTAAAGTAATCCTAAATCTATTTGAGCTCTTTGTAGGGCATAAGTGTTTTTAGACAGTGATATCTTTATGTATTATATTTATAATTAATTAATATATAAATTATTGATGAAAATAAAAATATTTATGCTCATAAGTTTTCTCAAATCAGTTTGTTAGATATTCCAAATTATACCGAGAATTCAAAAAGAATTTCCTTTTATAAGATATAAAAGTGGATTTTGGTTTCCGTTCATAAAGCAACATGAGCGGGCCTTGAGATTACGAATCTCCATTTTTTATTACCTTAAATTATAACCGATTTGGATATCACTCCAGAAATTGTTTTTTTGACTTTTAAAAGCAAAACAGTTAGAAGTTAGTTTGGGTGCACAATTTCAAAATGACTTTTAGAAGCTAAAAAATCAACTTTTAAGCAAAAACATTTTGCTTTCGACTCCTGTTTTTGTTATCCAAAGAGGCTATTAAGGTCCAAGACCTATACCTGTTTGTGTTTGTGTGATATGATGAGAAAAAATTGAGGTTAATATTGCATAAAATAAAGTTCTCACACGATATATATGCATTAGAGGAACTACATAGATGTAGAAATGATGATAAGTATATGTGAAATCGACTAGACATAACAGATATACAAATTTCAGTTTTTATTTTTAACTTTTCTTTTATACTCTGACATGAAACCTCAAGTTAGATATGTGGTATGAATGTTTTAAAATAGATTATGGTCCCACTTGATTTATCAACGCTACAAGGTGTTTATCTGAATTCACTAATGGAATATTGTAGCATATTTTTGGATGTGTTCCGTTATATGATGTCTCATTTATATTTTGTGAGAATGAATAATTTCAAATGAAAGAAGAAGACATGTAGTAGTTAAAAATATTATTTGTTTGAGTGACAGTCTGTATTGTTGTATTCTTACTGTCTGTGTTTGGTTGGGAGCGAGAAATGCAACACCTGCAAGATTATTTCATTTACATAGACTTTGTTTGTGTTTGGTTAAGTAAAATTACACATAGTGTGACAATAATATATTGGGAGAAAATTAAAAAAAGCTAAACCAAATAAGGGTGATGATACCTAAGATTATAGGCGGATAAAATCTGGAAAAGTTATTAGAAACATCTATAAATGTATCCCCTAGGGGCATTTTTACCTTCATCTGTTACTTATATACATTAATTTAATAAATCGCCATTCAAGAAGAAGTAAATAAGACCTTACTAAGAAACTGAAAATGCAACGTCATAATGTTATTGTTTCGTAGATCTTAATAAATCTATGATAATAAATTGATCAATTGTGATGGAAATGATCTGCAAAATAATAACAACATACTCCTAATATACATTTTAGGGTTCAGTGGTAGTTGAGGTAAATATTGTATTCTTGCCACTTAGGACTCTTGGTCCCACTGCTGAGATAAAAAACTGTGAAAATTTGCGGCCACCCTACGTATATATAGTTCAAAGACGTAAACCGCTTTAAGAAATTTTAGCTACAACGAATACGCCGATTATAGTTTTATATTGTATTTTTCATATAAATTTTATGCATTTGTTGTATGCTTCATTTTGTTTAATATCCATTTGGAAATATCAACAATCATTCTCGATCTAAAATTGACTATCTTATTACCATCAATCATTGATAGCTGATAAATCCAAGTAAATCATTTTCTCAGTACTTTTTGAGAAGTTAATCCGTGGAGGTTTAGATTTTTATACATGTAAACCTCGAATAACAAAGACATATTTGAGAATGTTAGAAAATTTTCTGGAAAACAAGTTAGATAAGAAAAATAAGTTGTCAGATTTAAGAAATAGAGAAGAACAACTATGAAGAAACCTCTACTCTGCATAACGTGGACTATTGTTTATGGAGCAAGCAATATGGGTTAGTTTTGAGAGGGTGTTTGAGGCAGAAACTACTGCAGTACTACTGATGAGGATATCAAAGCAAACCATGATGACTTAAACTTCGTCAATTCAAAGATGGCAGAGCAGTTGAATACCCTAAAAAATGAATACATCCGAACTTGATAACACAGACTGACACTTCAAAAATCATCTTGAAGGAAGCTGAAGCTAGATATAATTGTGCTGATGTGGAATTCCCCGCGCTTTAAAGGTTAAAGAACATATTTTTGAGAAATAAAAGAAATATTACGAAGTTGGCAAAAGTGAAAGATTCCACTAAGAATGTCGGAACATACCTTGATACCTATGACCATGAGTTTTGTGATGAAATCACTAGAATGAAGAACCAAATTGAGGATTCAAAGAAAAATATATCTAAAGTGGAGAGTAAATTAAGTACAATAAGTTGAAGCCACATATGATCAGTTGGTATTAGAGACTAACTTGGAACCTAATGAAGAGTTGGGTTTATTCAAGAGTGGTGTTAATATTCATAACTTAGACATGCTAGAGAAGTAGCAGAAAAAATGTTACAGTTCAGTTACAGCTGCAAAGGCTTCACTAAAGCAGGTCCCGAGAAGCAGAGCATCATAAATTCCAAAATCATAAATATGGAATGCATAATTGAGGATTCGAAATGTATGACTCGGAATGATGAAAGAAAGTATACCATGTTATCTAAAACTAATATGAAAATTAAATAAAATATTGTATTTTTTGGGGATAAAACAGAATGTCTAGATACACCCCCGCGTTAAGATGATAATGCAAAGGTTGTAATAATATAAATTATTAGTATGAAGACAATTTATTCCGAGTACTCATTAATCATTTCCACAAATAAATAAATGCATTCCGAATAACAAACAAATTAATTCCATTAATATCATGGAGAAATTCATATGCTTTGAGAAATATATATCATGGAGAAATTCCTATGCTTTGAGTATACCAATTTATATAACGATTGTTTAGAGGAGGCAAGTATTCATATTCATGTCAGTATTAAATTGATTTTGAAACAATGGCAATACAATGAAGTATCTCGATAAAATCTCAAAGTAGGGTTAGTGCCTGGGAAAAATTGTAGGTTCCGATCAATTTTTAATTAGATTTTAGGGAATGGATTGCATCATCTTATTAATTACTTCCAAAAATAAATAGATCGACACTGAATAACAAAAAAAAAATACAATAAATAAATATTGATATTAATTGGGTTATCCCAAGAATTGCCATGGAGGTATAGAAATCGTATAAAAGGGGAATTATATATAATTTTACAAAAGAGAGAATCTTGAAATTCATGGACGGGTCAACGACATGTTTATTCACTTTTGGGTGTAGTTTTCAATGAATCATTTTTTTTTGTTATCTTAGTCGATTTACATTTCTGGCGAAGGTATGCTATAACTCCATATTATATTGGTCATATTATTGTGTGGTTCACCAGGTTTTTGGTTAAGTCAAAAGACATTAATAATTACTTGAACAACTCCAATAAATTTTGCATTATTAATATAATTATTTACCCTATTATTATTTTTTCCTTAAACCTCTCTCACGATTGTGCATTGAAATAGGTTCAGCTGGATCATGATTCCACTATTTTAATTATCTATATACAATTTCATCCAATAAGCAAAGATTAGAATCAATTAAACCTGATTTTCATCCTCAATTAAAATCAATTTATTTTGCTTTATTGCCTAAATATAAAAAATAGGTTAGTTCAAATTTATTTGCAAAAATTCTTAGACATGGGTTGATTAGCTTTCAAGCTTCAATTCGTGGTAACATTTTACTACTGTATTATCATGATATTAGTATCATTTACATTATTACTGTTTTGGTAATTTAAATTATTATCCATATCAGGTCGTTTGTTCATCGTAATAGATTTCCACAATTCCATTATTAAAGAATTTAAACTTATTGCTTTCAAACCACGCTTAAGCTTGCATGTACTTATTTGTTAGACAATAACTCCCAACATCATCCGCCTAAGCTATATACTTTGACTGTCAACTTTCACAGGTAATGATCTATCGTCACCATTTAATTATCCTGAATCAACAAATAAAAAAGGCACCGAGGATTTTTTTTTTTTTTTTTTTTTAAGAAATCACCAATGGTGATATCTAGATAAGATAAAACGGACTATATCAGTGGAGATACCTGGATAAAGAAACATATTAATGATATTTCAAAATATTTTCACGAAACTTACCAAGATAGAAACCTTATGTCAGATACCTAAGGTCACATGGCATATGAAACTAACCAAAGGTTGAGCCGGGGCCGTAAGGCCCCTGATACCTAGTCATCATATAAAAAGTTTAGTCATCTATATCAAGAAACTGTGAGTTATAGTGTTAATACTTATCTGAAATTTCTCTACTACTGCAGAGATAACTAAGTCACTACTGACATATGATGATTATTGTGACTCCTTCAACTTGGTATTGTTTTGGAGTCACTGCTATCTACTATTGCCACAATCATCTGCACGAGTAAGGCCTTTCTTCATAGTGTGTGCAAGAGTGTTTGAATCAGAATCGCAATCTCAAGTTGTCTCCGCGAGCCCCACTTGAGATTGAGGGGGACTAATAGCATGTACTAGAGTGTTAGTGTGTGCAAGAGTGTTTGGAATTAAAATCGTGTGAAGTGTACGTGTGTGTGAAAGTAGAATGGTCAGTGTTTGTCGAGTTTATATATACTCAGGCCATGTCTCTGTAAGTGAACAATCTTTTATCAATATACAAAACCCTTAAGCAATGTAGATATCTGGTTCTACTACAACCAATCAATAATAAGCTAAATAATAATTGAGCGAACTAAAAAGAATAGAAGAAGATTTGTGAACAAGATATTCGGGGGAGATGGTTGCGGTGGTGGAGATGACGGCAACGCCCATAGTTAGGCTTGTGTAATTGAAGAAATGGGAAAAAGTATATGGAACGTGGCCGGAATGATTTTCTTACTCGCGTGAAATAGAAAACTATAAATAGTAAGTAGGTTTGCACCTAGACAGTCACATATATCCAAAGGTTGTATTTAGTAAGGGTTGCATTTAACCCAAACTAAGGTTGTATTTAATCATTGCCTTTTTTATAATAATATTATTATATTTCCCTACTCAAATTTTTTCACTTTTGAATATTTGTACATAACTACGTCGATTTAATTCTTTTTCTTATTTCCCATGTCTGGATCAGTTGAAGAACATATGTCATCTTCTTTGGGTCTTTTATTTGCACGTGTGTCACCACATGTGTGCCAAATTGACTGTTTAACCGAGTTTTGGGAAGGATGGGATAGATCCCTTAATATTTTTTTTCCGTTTGGGGACAGATCCCCAACTCAATTAGTAAAAATGGGATATATTCTTAATTTTCCTATTTTTTTAAGAAGCTTTAAACTATTTGAATTAATATCCTTCTGATTCGAGACCATCAGAGAGAGTGGAAATCTCCTGGATTTTCTTTCTCGAAGAAATCATTTGAGCAATAAGAGAAAAGACAACGATTATTGGGAGGATCGTAAATATATCTAAGCCAATACTATATAAAAAAAAAATTTGTTAGACAAGTGGAGATTAAAATTCAATGTTAATGCAGCAACCAAATAATCATTTTTTTTAAGAAAGAAATCGATTCATAAACCTTGACCTCGTTTGAACAACAAAGATTAGTTTTGGTTTGATCCACACAGGGTTTGGATAACAGTTAATTAGTGAAGAAGATCTTTTTCAAATAATTCCTAGTTAAAATCTAATTGTTATAGCCCCTTTTAGGTTAGTTAATTTTGGATTTTGATTAGGGTTTGACATTTACTTTTTGGGTTCGTGTTTAATTATTTTATAAATTTAAAAAACAGTTACTTCATAAATTAAAAAAAAAAAAAAAAATCTTTAAAGTAGAATTCCGGTTGTAAAGATTTGTATTTAGCCACTGTAAAAAAAAATGTTTATAATTCCAAGAAAAATGCAAATGCTTTGTTGTCTTGTTAATAGTTTTGTGAAAAAAGATGAAAACCTTTGTATATTATGATTCTAAAGGAACCTTAAACCTCTAACTAAATAGAACAAAGGGAGTAGTAATTTACCTTTTACGGCTCAAAGCATTTATTTAATCATCAAAATGGATGACAGAAAATAGAGGCATTACAGAGAAATGAATGGTTAAGATTAAATGTGAGACGAGTGTAAACTAAACGAAGTTAGGCAAATAAAAAAATACGGGCGGGATAGTCAGTCTCCGACCTATGACCGGTCGGTCAAGCGTCCTAGCAATGTCGCGTCATGATGGTGCGTCTTATGCAACTTGGCTTTGGACAAAAATGCATAAGGTATTCAGAGTTGCAGGAAGGCATGCACCAAATAGGATTTCGGCATGGCCAGAGATGCGCGATATGCATTAGCATGAGCCAAATGGTATTTGGCCATGGCCTAAATGCAAGCAAGACTTGCTTCATTGGAAGGAGGAATGAAGCGCCATGATGGATGTACTTGACAATTGTACGCATCATTAGCACATCAAGGCCAGAAGCATGTGACAGGTGCATGGCCTTGAGGATTACAAGTTGGCTTCACTTTATGCTTTACTAAAGGATAGAAACTGCCTATGTGG
Source organism: Papaver armeniacum (assembly GCA_023531295.1). Taxonomy (NCBI): domain Eukaryota; kingdom Viridiplantae; phylum Streptophyta; class Magnoliopsida; order Ranunculales; family Papaveraceae; genus Papaver; species Papaver armeniacum. Next base: position 10,216 of record JAJJWW010002131.1, on the reverse strand, counting down.
CTTTAGAAAAAGTTATAGGCCAGTTGGTACGGTTAGCCAATTACCTTGTATACAACAAATCTGTAACTGTTAAATGGTTACTTTGTAAGTAAATTTTGTAAGGTTATATAAGCCTAAGAGCTTCTCCAATGGAATGTGTGTGAAGGAAAAAGTCTTCATCCACATAGGATACACAACCATTTTTATAAAAAATCATCTCCAACCCATTGATATGAGGATGATGTGGCAAAAAAAAGGTTAGACATCCTCTAAGTGAACCTCTAGTTTTAGACATTCACTTATAGGATGTCTTCCCATCCTAGTCACACTTTTATTAATAAAAATCATTAAAAACAAAAATGGAATTAATTTTAACCAATTATTCACCTACAAATAAGCAAAAGAAGGATACAACACTCTATGGGTTGGAGATAAAATTTATTTTCTCCTACTCCCTCCGTGTCTAAAAGATAGACAGGTTTCCTTTTTTGGGTATGTCAAAAAGATAGGCAGGTTTCTTAAAAAAGAAAGTCAAACATTACGATTTTACTACTTTGCCCATCATAAACAAAAAATCAGTCATAAATGTCTGATGTACGTAAATACCGAAAACGATAAAGCACCAAGAACTCGGTTGCTGCCATTGATTTTCATTGATTAACAAAGGGATTGGAAGTATTTGTATGTAAAGGATTTGGACGGATTTTTGTAGCGAGAAGTTATCAAGATTAAGGTACGAGTATTTGTTGATTGGTTTGAGTTTTCAAACGAGAAAACAGTTGAAGCGAATGGGATTGCTGCCATCGATTGGGTGATGAGTGGGGGATTAAGAAGTGCTTCGAGTTCGGGTTAGATGAGATTAAGAATGGGTTATTGTAGAATTCGTAACTCGAACGAGAATTCACCGGTTTCGGAAGAGTTTTTTTAAGCTAAAAATCAGCCCTAATTGATGTAGATGTCGTTGATTTTATGGGTTAATGGTTGCTCATTGATGATGTATAAGAGGCATAACACGATTAGGAATATTGGGTTTGCAGGGAAGGAGTATAGTATAAGAGGCATAACACGCACTACAAGCTCATGTTCTGCATCCCAATTTGACGCCCACAAACTGTCTTAAAAAAGTCCTGAAAGAAAATTTTCTTCATCACCAACATCAACAGTTGGTGCACTGCTTCCATTTTAAAAAGTGAAAACATGTGAGTCTTTTATTTTCTGTGAATTGATGATCATCTTGTATGTATGTTTTCGTTTGTTCCTGGTGAAGATTTGGCTAAGGTTCAGACCTCAACTCACCAATTATACATGCGCTTGGCACAGTAAGCAGCAGAAGATGAAGTGGACAAAGTCTTACAAAGGCATCAACCAACACAGCCAGCAGACTTGCCAATGTAAATAATCGAATTAATGTATTACAGGTCTATTTTAAAATGAAATAAGGACCTGCAGAATGCAGTAATGTGCATAATATAAGAAGTAGGAGGATTTGGAAGCTACTTCCTCGCACTTGTGACTTCGAACTGTCTTTCAATTGCAAAGCTATCATCGTAGTCCTGCAGATCCTAAAACGAATCTGAGCCTTGGTTTCAGCCTGCATCTTTGAAATTTTATGCCTGCAGCAGTTAGCTTGTCTTCAATCACAGTAACTTTAAGAGCCCTAAAACACCTAAATCTGCACCGGCACTGTGGTTTCCGCTGCAGCCTTGGTATACTTCGCCTGCAAACTTGGATTTCGCCTGTAGTTCACTTTTTATGTGAAGTCTTCAACTGCAGCCAATTTTAAGAGCCCTACAACTCCTATTTCTAAACTGCAGCTTTGTTGTTTAGCCTGCAATCTTGATTACTTCTTTGCTTCAGGTCCATCTTTGTAAGGCAGTCTTCGTGACTTGGATTGTTTCTTTTGTATTCCTGGCTTGGGCTAGGTTCCTTTTCTTTTTAATACTCCCTCCGTTCCGATTTACTTGACGTTGTAGAGTTTTTCACGGAGATTAAGAAATATCAGAGAGAGTAAAATCTTTCCAATAATACCCATATTAATTCCTACTTAAAGAGTTAAATAGCCTAGTTTTGTGTTTCTAGATTCTAGGAAAGTTATCAATCCCGTAATAATTTACTTGGGATGTACTACCAAATATTCCAAGATTGAGTATATATCCTCCATGAGGTATATTTAAAAATTAAAGTATTTTTTTGTGTTGATTACGATGAGTATTAATTCTCCGGTGTGATTCCAAAGCGTGGGTAAATTAGTGAGGATTGAGGAAAAATACTAAAACTATCATCTAATTTGGAACACAAAAGAAACCCTAAAAAACAAGTAAATTGGAACGGAGGGAGTATAACCATTTTCTTTCGAAAAAAAAGAATGCAGTAATGTATTACAGGTCTAATTTAAGATGAAATTTTACATTAATCGGAATCGATCAATTACAACAAGTTTATTGTATTCCCTCCAGAGATTTCTTTCTTCATAACAGAATGGTTTCATTGTCATTTTTAAATACAATTCCTAAACATGCAACACCTTTTCTGTTCACCAGTCCACTATGCCTGCGAATGAGCAAAAGTACAGAAAAATGACATTTAAAAATCTAATTTATGCGAGTACTTGAATCCATTCATGCCCCGCCTGCAAAATACCATCATACATATTTCACTGCAATATACCAAAGATACATCTTCTCTTCTTCACCCACAATCCATTCATGCCCTGTCCGCACATCATAATCCCCAGTAAGTTTCTCATTCACCACTTCATTCTCTACCACCGTAATCCCGTGTCATCATAATCCCAAGTAAGTTTCCAAGTTTTCAAATGCTTATTCTCCGAGTATAACTTTCTTAGTTAATGAAATCAATAACAGAGTTCATGGAATTTAAGTTCATACACTTCTTAACTAAAAGATGTAAAAATCAAAACCCTTACCAAATGTGTAAGAAACACCAAGTTGCATCCAAATGTGTAAGAAACACCCCCGTCATTCATTCCCCACCCTTTCACAAAGATACCCGTACAAGACATTGGATGCAAAAAGCAACAAAAACAGACTTACCCGTGTTAGAATCCAAGGTCACTGCTACAGAATAATTGCTCTCTTCAAATCGGAGGTCGATTCTTCTTCTTATTCCCCAAACGTATGTTTTATGGTTGTACCATGTTGTTAGCTAGAGAATGTGTCTCCTCTTCATCTTCTTCCTCTTGTTCTTCATGATCATCCACATCCTCTTCTTTCCAGCATTCATTTAAGTCAATAAAACGATACTGGCTCTCATAATCTGTTGGAAGTGGAATATTTGGCAAATCTTCTATTGGAATTTCATTCAAATCGAAATTCATTTCTTCATACAATTGATTCTCGAGTAATTATGTCAAACAGGAGGATACCGTATCTTATTGTAAGAAAGGAAAGAAATACACAAGAAATATATGTACCTAGAGCCATAATCGATGAAGAACAATTCCATCAAAATCACTAATAACTTCTTCAATAGAACAAGACTAATTCAGGAGATGATTTTGATGTTGAATTTGATGCTTCTCTCTGTTGATTAATTATGCTTCTCCCGCAATCTTCGAGAGACAACGCAAATCGAAGTATCGCTTCGAGATCCGAAAATATTAATCTAAACTCTCCAAAATATTTGATGGGTAATGAAGATTACGAGAATGCTGAGTATGAATTCTTAATCAAAAACGAAATTGGGTTGAAGATTTGAATTGAAAATCAAAGTTTAGTGATTCACTCAATAACTTGCCCTAATTAAAATTTCCCAAATCAAAGGAACTTTCAATGAATTTGAAGTAATGAGACTGTGTTCTTCAAATAAGGTGGATAAAGTTTGAAATTATGAGATCCGAGAATTTGAAATTTGAATGCTGCAAAATGGATCTCGATTTGAAGTCGCAACAAAATTTGAATCGCACTTATTTTGATAATTTAAACGATGAAGGGTAGTTTAGGAAAACACGGGAAAAAAATCAGCTTTGTAATGATTAAGATTCTTATTTTCCGTGAAAGTCAAACCCGTCTATCTTTTAGAGACGGAGGGAGTAATATTTAGGATTTTATACCTAGAGGATGTCTTAAAAGTGATGCCACATAGGAAACATCCACATTTACCATTGGAGAAGCTCTAATATCATAAAGGTCTCGGGTATCCAAGACAAGGAGAGTTTGTGTAACCCTAAGTATGCGTAAAATAAAAAGCCTAAGGCCGAATTCATATCATTTGTTCTGTGTTGGTGCATTGTCCCTCTGTTTGGCTTATTGCTAAAAATATAGAAGTGTGTTGATTTGTGTAGCGTGAATGATTATGAACAAAGCCTCTATTTAGTATGGGATAACTAGAGTTTAGTCAAGAAGAAATGAATTGACCAAGCGAGAATCGGCTAAGACTAATACAGTGCCGCTGTCAAGATAAGGCTGTTGCATTTGCGAAGTTTGAACCTGTGACACCATTATGGGTCAACTACACAGTACCGAGGTCGCCGCCAGAATAACTTTTTCTACGAAATTCTACACAACTCTAGCATCACATAGAAAAGGCTGTGGCTTTAATATGTGATGGCTTTATCTACATTCGGCCACCACAGTACTTGGATTACACAACATCCTAGAGAAATGGCCAAAGAAAAGAGCACGATGGTGCTTGCTCTAAAGCTACATTCTTGATCAAAGTAATTCTGACCCCATTTTTTAAGTACAACTTTTGAATATGATCCAGTATGCCATCTTATTGATTTCTTAACAGAAGCTACACCCATATTTTCATAGACACCCCTATACAATACTTTAGTCGACCCTCCCTTTGGACAGATATAAATTTTTGATTAGGTGCAATTCTTTCACTACCTTAACCATTTCCATCCGTTCTTTAGGCAAGTCAACTGAACACATAACGCTAATGTTGAGAATTCTTGTCAAAGCATTGCATAACTTGGCCTCAGTCTCACCATGGATTTGATTTTTTTGCATGTTATCATCGTCATCTAGATGGGCAGGAGCAAGTAGTACTATAGGATCAACAATCTGCATTACTTGATCTGAAAAGAGAGCAGTCTTCACAAAGGTGTGAAGACTTAAACCATCGATGAACATGCCATCGGTAGGTCTTCTTCCGGTGAACATCTCTAGTACCATGATCCCATAACTGTAGACGTCCCCATTAGTCGATACCTCTCCACCCATTCCATACTCTGCAATATGTCAACAAAAGATTAGATGAGTATATATTAATAACTTTGAACGCTATGATTTTTGAGATAAAAAAATTTTACCTGGAGCAGCGTAGCCTATCGAGCCCTTTATACCAACTGAAGTACTGTTGGTATGGTGTTTAGATTCAAAATTGCTGCTGATTCCACCAACAAACTTTGCTAATCCAAAATCGCCAACATGACCTTTCATGTCATCGTCAAGTAAGACATTGCTTGGCTTTAGATCACAATGAACTATGGGTGTCTCACAATGATGATGAAGGTAATCTAATGCAGAAGCAATATCGATTGCCACATTCAGTCTCTCCATAAAACTCAACGATCTCCCAGCTGACCTCTGAAGTTGTTCGTTATTTGCCGTCAGGTGCAGCCAGTTCTCAAGGTTCCCATTAGGCATGAATTCAGAAACTAGAGCTTTGAATTCATTTCCTTTGTAATCAGTACCAGAACATGAAGTCAACATCTTCACGAGATTTCTATGTCGAATGCATCTCATTGCTTCACATTCAGCCACGAAACTTTTTGAAGCACCTCGCTGTTGAAGATCTAGTACTTTCACTGCAACAATTGTTGTTGTTTCCATCTGCTTTAGCATTAATAATCCTTTGTAAACAGATCCGTAACTTCCGACTCCGACTAAATTTTCAGCGGAGAAACCATCTGTTGCTTTAAGAAGCTCTTTATATGAGACCTTTTGAAGCATATTATCCAAAGGATCTTTCAAAGGCAGAGAAGGTTGCTTTGTTGCTTTTCTCCTCCAAAACCATATGATCAGAAAGCAACCCACGAAAATAACAAAGCTACCAACTCCAAATATTATTATTAAGAGCAGTGTCTTGCGAGGGAATGGCTTGCTTAGTCTCCTTAAGTCAGGTCTTGGGCAACTTGGTAAATGTAGTGCAGGAGTTCCTCCACAAAGCTTACTGTTTCCAAGGACTGAAAACGCACTTATATTCCTGAAAATCCCTTGTTTTGGTACTTCACCTTCAAAGTTATTGGAAGATAAATTCAAAGACTGGAGGGAAATGAAGGACTCCAGATACTTTGGAATTGGACCTGACAACCTATTGCCTGACAGGTCTAACTCTTGAAGTCCGGTGACATTTTTTAAGGATTCAGGAATGACCCCTTCAAATAAGTTACCTTGTAGATACAGTGCTTGTAAGCCAGCGCACTTTTCTAAAGAGTCTGGAATTTTGCCAGATAGTCTATTGTTCGATAACCCGAGAAAGATTATCTTTTCCAAGTTACCAACCTCTACAGGTAAATTACCAGTCAAGTGATTCCAAGATAAAGACAGCTGATTTGACAGTGAAGTAAGACCAATGAGTTGTTTTGGTATACTACCAACAAGTTGATTCCGCGAAAGCCACAAGGTTTGCAATTTGCCACAGTTGCTGAGACTTGCCGGGATTGTACCTTGTAATCTATTTCCATCCAGATACATTGTTTGCAATTGAGTAATGTTGCCAATGGTTGATGGAATTTGTCCGGAGAGTTGGTTATCCGACATATCAACGTATACTAAATTAGAAAGCTTTCCTATTGAAGCAGGAATACTTCCAGTTAACTGGTTACCTGTAATTATTAATCCATTTAGGCTGACAAGGTTCTGAATTCCAGAAGGAATTTGACCAGATATACGATTTCCTCCCATGTATAAAATGGTAAGCTTTGTTGACAGATTAGCAATGGAATCTGGTAGTTGCCCGGATAAATTGTTTTCATCTATCACAAGCATTGTCAGGTGGCTGCAATTTGTTAATGAATCAAAGAAGCTCAGGTCATCAACTGCACCCGTTCCGAGACGATTTTTCGCGAAAGTTAGACGAGTGAGAGCTTGCAATCTACCGAAATTACGCGGTACGGGTCCAGTGAACTGATTACCAATGACATCTATTTCAGTTAATCCAGAAATATTTGATATGGAATTTGGCAGCAAGCCATGGAACCTATTTCCACCTAAATTAAGAATTTGGAGATTAGGAAGAGTAATATCAATGTTGGGTGGAATGGAACCATCAAGTTTATTGATGGCCACAGCAAATGAAGTGATAGAGGAGATGTTAAAAAGTTGGGGTGGAATAGTTCCTGACAAATTATTTTCTGACACTTGAAGTATTTCTAATCTGGATAACTGGCCAAGCTCCGGAGGAATGTCGCCGTAAAGATTATTAGATTTTAAATACAATGAATCCAGAACCGAAAGGTTTGAAAGTGATACCGGGATGGTTCCGTTTAGGTGATTGCGCGAAAGTTCCAACTTTTGAAGCTTGGATAAGTAACCAAGCTCCGGGGGAATTCCACCTACTAGCTCATTTCTGACAGATGAGAAGTGTAAAAGTTGTGTACATGAGGATATATTTTGAGGAATTTTTCCTGTAAGCATATTATCATCCAACCAAAGAATTTGAAGCCGAAATAAACGACCGATTTCTTGTGGAATTTCGCCTGTGAAGCTATTATTAATCAGGGAAAGTTTAAGTAAGAATGAAAGGTTTCCGATAAACGGAGAAATTGAGCCTACCAAATTCATGGATCGCAGTTTCAAGACAGTGATCCTGCCTGGATGCCGAAGGCTACATGTAACTCCTGTCCAATTACTGCAATGAGAAGATGCATTCCACGAACTTAGTGATCCGGATGGGTCATGTATCTTATCTCTGAAAGCAAATAAAGCTAATCGATCAGTTTCAGCAATGAAATGTTGGGATGTGGGTAGACAATTCACGGACAGCAAAACAAGGGTAACATAAATGACCGATATGCAGCTCGTCTTGATAAACTCCATGAATGGAATTACCAGGTGATGAAAAGGTTACAACACATAACACAGTTGATTGATATTTCTTGGTTGTAGCAAGTGACAAACCTGTTGTACAGTCTCACTCATAATGAGAGTCAAACAAAAACGCAAAGAAAAGAATCTCTTATCAATCACACACTGGACGATAAAGACTTGGAAGGGACCATCAACCGCGAGAAACCAAATCCATGATATGAATGCCGACTCTTTTCTTAAAACTCAGAATGCAATATCAAGTCACTTTTCACAACTCTGACTTTTGATATGTATGTCGACTTCCATAAAAGACTATTCAAGTACCTCTCAAGTTCAACAAAACTTCAAATAGTAATATACCTGAAAGAATTTGGCTTCCACAGTTTGCAAGCCAAATGGGTCTTTTAATTTCCTCTAGCTACAGTTTTCAGCAAGCCAATTGAGTCTTTCAATTTCCTCTATCACCAACGTCTTGTAACAGGCCAAAATTTCGCGTGGCTTGTCAGTTGAAAGCAATGCAGCTCCTGACACAATGCAGTTTGCCCCAGCTACAACCACCTCCTTGATATTACAAAGTCCCACACAACCATCCACCTGCATGCATAGAATGACACATGAATACACAAAAAAAACACGGTAACTGAGTCGATAATGCGAAAAATTTACCTGTATATCAAGTTTTGGGTACCCATGATATTAAAAAAATGGTATACATGAAGTTTGTTGACAGGATTAATTCCGTTGACAACAATGCGAAGATTAAATGACGCCACCTAGCTACCTTATCCAACATCTTTGGCCTAAATGATTGACCTTTGACAAATCCATGTTCCGTTGTCATGATAAGGACCATCTCAACAGGATAGCCATCTTCAACCTACAGGAGAAAAAGATATCTTATTCATCCAACTAGATCAACCATATGCCTTCTGTCGAACAATTTAAAAAGATAGTTTAAGACTTTATGGGCAGTAACTACCAGTGGAAAAACTTCTTCGACTGGAGTTCCAGCCTTCAGTGCCACAGCAGGCCTCATGCCCTTCGACTTAATTTTCTGAATTAGTTCACGCCAATTATCTGTAGCATGAGTTTCACACCGTTATCAAGTGTTCAAGTAAAATATATTAAGACCTTAAGTAAACCTAATCATGGAGAACAGTGTAGTATGCGCCACATCTGCTCACACACCAACCATTACCCTATAAGTATATTCCAATTTAGACAAATCCGATTCAAAAGCTATTGCAGCTTGCATCCATAACCCCAACTTGAATCAACCAAAGGCTGATGAACCAAAATCATTTCTAAGAGCATCTCCAATGAGACATCATAAATGTCCTAAATATAAGGTCACCTAGGATTTTTAATGATTTAACTAAAAAAATCCTCTCCAATGGGAATGTGAAGGGCTAAAGTTAAGATGATGTGTCCTGTAGTTATGTAGACATCCTCAAAGCCATCCTCTGATTTTAGAGGTTCTCTTAGAGGATGTGAACATCCTACTCATCATTATCTATGGATATGATTAAATACATAATTTAGATCAATGGTGGAAAAAGTTCAAACTAAAGAATACAATTATGGTTGGAGATGTTTTTCTTTATCTCCTCCAATTAAGGAAAATTTGGTCTTTAAATCGAAAAGACAACTTCCACAAAAGATGCACGCCAAGTTACCATTGGATATGCTCTAAGAGATTAGGCCTGACGTGAGCTCTGAGCCAGACGTGGCAATAAAACTGACTCGGACATGGATATCTCTACCAACTAATACTACTATGCAGTACAAAACAAAACATATCCCTAACTAATTTGACAAATACAAAAATTACAGAGAAGAAATTAATCAAATATTTACACTGATGTCCATGTGAAGGGGTGTGAAAACCAGCTTCCATCATTCTCTCAGCTTCATAACCCAAGTTTGAGTGGTCAGCACTTGCCATATCCTGTGAAAGCTTAACTCTAAATACTTCATCTTCTTCTTCTTCAAGCAGGAAAGAGAGATAGAAGAAGAAAATCGCGAGCAAAAAGTGAAATACTGTATATAGTTAGGTCTCTTAGAGCATCTCCAATAAGTTGGGTGCTAAAAATCCAACGTGAGTTTTTATTTAGATCCTTATTTGTGGGGTTTTATATATAAGGGAAAAATAACAATGTTTCGCTCGCTGTACCATCTCCAATGGTGCGTGGTCTTATTTTTATGATTAGTTTTTTGGTAAAGAATAAAAGTGATTT
>JAJJWW010002130.1:0-15503 GCA_023531295.1 Papaver armeniacum | reverse complement strand
GTAGGATCGTAATATCGCAACAGTAACACTCTTGCGAAATCCATAAACGACACACTGCGAAGATGTCGCAGAAGGGTAATAAAAATGACGCAACGGATGACGACAGCCTGAACACGAGAAAGATGTGAAGATCTAGCGAGATTTAGGAGTATTGCGAGAATTAACATTTGTCCATTTGCGATATTTCGCAAGTCATACCCGAAAATAAAGGACATCTTAGGACAGCTTAGCTGTCATCCACTATGTAATGTCCTATATAAAGAGCCGAATAGGCTTAGGAGAAGAGAGATCTTTTTCGAGTGTTGAGAAAGTTGTTAAGAGATATAAAGTTTAGAGCGGTTGTAAATTCCTTTGCTTATTTTCCTTCCCATCTTGTAATATTTGTGAGTTTAATCAATAAAGATTATAATTGTTCATCTTAAAATGACTTGATTGTATGAATTCTTATGAGGGGTGTAGTGTGGGATTTCCTACTACTACATATGGCGCTAGAAACAGGGACTGATTGAAGATTGATATTGTGATTTGAAAGAATTTGGAGTAATATGGAAGGAATTTCATATAATTTTCAACAATTCATTAAGATTGAAAAATGGCTAGAAGAAGACATGCATCAAAACAACCAACAACTGTTAGAAGGAGTAGGAGACTTGCTGAAGAAAGGAGAGACGATATGGGAGAATCTTCAAGAATAGATACAAGGAACAACAGAGAAAATCGAATTCAACCGCCAATTCAACATACACCACCAATACAAAATAGAGCTGTGGATTATGACAGAGTGAGTGTACATACTTGGCGATCAGATTCTGTAGATGAAATGGGAGAAGAGCAGCAATTAGGAGACAATGGACAAGAGGAGAGAGATCAAGAAGTAATTGGGGGAATAATTCATGGAAATGAAGAGATTGCAACATTAGAGACATTGAGGCAAACAATACGTGAAGAAAGGCTGTTAGAAGTAGAAGAACGTGCGAATTTGAAAAGGCAAAATCATGAATTGAGGATGGAAAACATGAGATTACAAAATAGGAGGTCAAGAAGCATTACAAGATCACGTTCAAGATCAGTTAGAGAAGAAATAAGACAAAATTTGCCTATAGAAAATGCTAATGAAGAAACTCAAGAGGGAATACAAAATCCAGACGAAGAACGTCGCGAAGGAAGAGAAGTATTGGAAGATCGTTATATTCAACGTGCCGAAATTCTTCAAAACGAGCAGAATGATAGAACTCATGGAAATAGACACCGTCAGGGGCGAAATAATCAAGATGGCGAAGAAAATCAGGAAGAAGGAAGGAGAATATTGCATGGGAGAGAAATACAAAGAAATGAACGAGCAATTGAAGATGAAATTGAAAGACACTATACTGAACAAGCACATCTAGCTCGCGAGAGGTAAAGATTAAGATTAGAAGTGGAACAACAAGAACTACAAGAGGCAATTCGACAGAATAATCATGATAATCGAGAGAGGAGGCGTGAGCGAAATCACAATAATGTTAATATCAATGAAGAATATGATAGAGTACAAAGGAGAACTGAAAGGCGGCGAAGAGGAGAAAATGAGAGATGTGACGATGTGCGAATTAATCGCATAGAAAGACGAGAGGAAAGTGATGAACAAGAAAGTCAAAACAGAGATGAACGCAGGAGAAGAGAGTCGGAATTGAAAAGACCAATGGATCCAAACTCGGTATAAATGAACAAATTTTAAGAGAATTGGCGGAGATGAGAGGAATGTTAAACAATATTAAGGAATGAGGCAAGAGACAATTGGATGAAGCCATAAAAGAAGCTGCGAAGACTCCATTCACACAAGAAGTACAATTAGGAGGAATACCCCCAAAATACAATTTACCTGCATTAACCAACATTTTTGATGTAACAACTTGTGCAGTCCAACACATCAAAGCTTATGTGAGATGTATGCTACAATGGGAGAACCATGATGCAATATTATGCAAGTATTTCGCATCAAGTTTAACAGGAGAGGCGTTAAAATGGTTTGAAGGTTTGCAAAAGAATACTATAACATCTTTCAACCACTTGCAAGCTATATTTTTAGGAGCATATATAAGTAACAATTCCTCGCGACCGGCATTGAAGATGTATTTGGGTCAAGCAAAGGGTTGGAGAAAGTTTGAAGCACCTAACTTGTGAGATGGAAGACAATGTGTAGTGATATGGCTTGGTCGTGTGGACGAAAGATATCTCATTCTATCATTCATCAATGCTATGTTCACAACCAACCCGTTATACATTAAAATTTTCAATCAAAAATACAATCACAATGACCGAGTTGCGAAAGCTTCAGGAGGAGTATATTGCTCTTGAGGAAAAGCAAAATGAGATGGAATCATACCCCATTGCGAACACAAATTCAAGAGAAGCGAATGCAAGCTTGACCCAAGTTAATAAATACAGTGGCGAGCACCTCGCAAGGGCAACAAGAGAGGATAATGGGAGATAGTCAACAAAAGCTAGTAGCCATGGGGATACGTGATCAAGAAGAATTTGATAGAGAGAAACTTCTATAGCCGTGGTGGAAATAACAAAATCCAAAGACTTGATCAGCCACAAGAAACGTATGGAGGTCATCAGCCGCAAGGAACTTATGGAGGTCAAAGGCAAAACTATAACAGAGGGCAGCGAAGTCATAAGATAATATGGGAAGAAATCAAAATGCCACCTTTGAATGCTAGTGTGGAGAAGATATGTGAAGCTATAATCCTAATGGAAAACATACCCACACCTTGGAACATGGGGAGTGAACCACCTCCAAGCTACAAAAGTAATGAATTTTGCTCTTATCATCATTTCCATGGACATACAACAAATGACTGCCGAAATATAAAGAGAATCATTCTCAGGATGATAGATCAGGGAAAATTAAGTCACTTTCTAATAGGACAAACGCAAACTCAAGCATTACCACCTCCTCCAGATATTCACAAGCCAAACACAGTAAAAGAAAGAGAAACATTTGTGATTGAAGTTGGCGCAAAGGAAAATAATCTGTTTTGTAACTCCATCGTACACTCATACAAGACGATTGAAGATTTTCACGATAACACTCTCAGCAGGGTTTTCGCAAGAGATGCCGATGATAGAGAAATAATGAAAATTGTGAAGATGTCGCCACTGGAATATTGGCAAAAGCAGACTATCTTTTTTACCGCAAAAGAAGTACTTGAGGGTGGAGAAATGCACGACAACCCATTAGTGGTAAGATTGGAGATCAACCCAAAACCTAGCGAGGATGAAGATGATGAAGCTGAGAATTCATGGGCAATCAACAAGAATTTTGATTGATACTTTGGGAGTTCCGTGAATATTCTTTTTATCATACTTATAAAACTATGGGAAGGAAAGATGAAGATCTAATACCTTCAACGTACAAAATCTATGGTTTTAACGTGCGCAAATAAGCCAAAAGGAGAAGTTCATATGCGAATTCCAACTTTGAAAGGATTATCTTACAAATTTTATTCTGTGTAGTTGATGTGGAATCACCATACAACGCACTGATCGGACGACCATGGTTACATGAGATCTTAGGTGTAGCATCGACTTTCCATCAATGTATCAAGTTCCCTCATCCCACTGGTGTTGGCATCATAAAAGGGAGATTGGGTTGAAGGAAAGAAGTGTTATGAAATTGATATAGAATCTTGCGAAGAAAGAGCTGCGAAGAGGAAGAATTGGAAACACAACATCAAAGAAAAACAAAGAGGTGAAATATTAATGGTAGATGTAATAGAACAGAGAGAGGAAGAAATGATGCGAAACCAACATATGATGAAGATAAGAAGTGGCGAAGGCTTCGCAACAGACAAGAAAATGACAGGAAAATTCAAAAATACAGAGGCAGAAAATAATAGAAATAAGAAACCTAAAGAATGAATGTACTTGTTAACTGCCGAAGAAGAAATTGGGAGGTAAAAGAAAAATGTATGATGGGTTTGATTAAAATAAAATAAAATAAAAAAATAATCTTTCTTATGAATAGCAGAGATGAGGTTGCGAAAGGAAGTTGATATGCAGAAGAAGAGAACATATTTTATGAAATATAAAGATATGATTGCGAAATTACAAAAGAATTTATATGCAGAAGAATCAACAAATTAATCAGACAGAGGCGAACCAACTATGGCGTACACCTTAGTTCGCGAAATCAAAATTTCGTAAGAGGCAAATGTAAGACCTAAAGTGCGTCATAGAAGGGGGTACCTATTGCATGGCTCGGGAAAAGGTTACACCGCCCCCGGAACCCGAGTCATGGAGAATTGGGGTCAATAAAGCCCATCCGGGGAGATACCTTGGATTTTCAATCTAAACTTATGACTTAGATTGGACGACCGAGGGTCTCTTCTAAGGAGTCGACATTTGACCAAGGCGCCGAGGTACACGGTCGAGCCAAGAGCGCTGGGGCATTTGAAGTGTCTCGGCCATTCTTGGCAAGTCTCGGCATATCTTTTTCGGCCCGAAGAAAACTCCACCTAGGGTGCGTCTCGTAACCATAAGCCCTATAGGCAAAAGGGATAAGAGGCTGCGAAAACAACTGGTTGTTGTTAAGACCGGATGGGGGGAGATAGCCTTGTATGGCAGAAGTACGCCTCCTTGAAGGGGCAACCGGGGGGATGATAAGGGCGGCACCCTCCATTAGGGAGATGATAAGTGTCTTAAGACGCAAATGTCATGAGGCTTTATTTTCGCAAGGAAATTTAGGCTTGTCATATTTGTGCGACAATCCAGAAGAGGCAATAATACAAAAAATAAAGATAAGACGAGATCAATGGGTCAGTACATGAAAATATAAGGACGTCCTGCGATTTCGTCGCAAGACGACAATGTCATGGGGCTTTATTTTCGCAAGGATTTTTAGGCCTGTCATATTGTCGCAACAAAACTATCCTGCAGAGGCAACAATACTAAAGAAACGATAAGGCAAGATCAATGTGTCATTGCATGAAAGTGTAAAGACGTTCTGCGATTTTGTCGCAATGACAAGAGGTGGCACAGTAAGACCTTTAACTAGGAAGGAAAAATAAGACCACATAAGAGAAAAAGAAAAAAGGAAATCTTGGAAGAAACCAAGGTTTCCTTACTTGCGAAAATTCAGTGAAGAATAAATGCGAGATTGAGCATGAACACATATCATTATTCGAAAGTATCTTGCTTAATCTCTCATTTGAATGCAAATAACATAGGCAAGTATGGGAATGTATAGAATAAAAACATGTTATTTGTCTTCATATGATAGATTTACGCGCTCATAAAATGAAAGGTTGATGATATATTGATTAATTGTATTGCAAAAAAGAATTGTTCTTTTAACATGTGCAGAAAGGAACAACAAAGGTAGAGCTTGTATCTGAAGACCCAAGAAACTCGCAGCAAAAGATTACAAAAATAGAAGATTAAAAGAACGAATGAACAGATGTTACAAAAAAAAGAAAAGGAAGAAGACAGAACTATTTCTTGATTGATTCTTCTTCTTCACTTTCTTCAGCTTCATCAGATTCTTCTATTTCTTCATCTTTATCAGATTCCTCTCCTTCGCTAGCATCGCTGTCAGAGATATCCAAAGAAGGCACATTCTTAGGGATTTCGTCAAGGAGGCAAGGGTATGAAGAATGAGGGATGCTGTTGTCGTCGCAGACCGTCTTAATAGTATGATTGTGAAAAAGAACAACATCATTTTGAAATTTGCTACGGTAATTTGTAGTTGCTTCTTCAATTTGGAATATTTGTCATTTCGAAGAGAAAAGTTCTTTGCGAGCTATTCTTTCTCATATTCAAGTTCTTCAATTCTTTTGCGAAATCTCTCCTCAGCCTCTGCGAACATATGACAATGAATCAGCAACTTAATGGCAGCTTCATAAAAATAAAAATAAAAAAAATAATTAACAACCTTCTTTGTCAGAAATCATATCCCTAATCAAGGCCGTATGCTCAGCTTGAAAACTAACGTTAACACCTAAGTTATTTCTGGCGTCATCTAGAACCTTCGCAGCCCAAGCGAATTCATCATTATTTATGAGAAGAAGGGAGCGAATTTGATTCTCTCTTTCGCTAAGTATAGCATTTTTGCGGATGAATTCATCCCGTTCAACTTGAACCTCAAGAAGAGTTTTTTGGAATTTCGCTAATGCTTGAGCACCTTGGCTAGCAATGCGATCTTTGTCATCTATGAGATCACTGATTTTCTTCCTTAAGGTATTAATTTTTTCTTTAGAACTAAGATACACACGTTTAAATTGGTTGGCTAAGCCTAAACTAGATCTATGATCAATTTCTAAGAGGCGAAATTTGGATTGAAGTTCATTTAGAGGAAGAGATTTAATCTTGTTATTTGAAAAAATATTCAAAGAATCGTTGAGGTGAGCAAGAAGAGTATCATTATCCATAGGTTCAGGGAATGAGTGAAGAAGAATGGCTTCATCAGAAAGGTTATAAATGTCTGCGAAAATGGTAAATCAAATGAGGGAAGATAATGAGAGAATAAACCAAAAGAAAATAGAAAAATCTCTTACCATAAAGCTGTTGGTTGGCACTTTGAAGACTAGAAATATTATTCTTATGAGTGGAAGAATCAGCTTCTAATTGCTTATTTTTCTCGCGAAGAATAGCAGCTTCAATTTCGAACTCTTTATTTCTCTTGCGAAGAGTAACAGCTTCAGCTTCCAATTCTTCATTTTTCTTGCGAAATTGAAGATTCTTCTTTGCGAGAATATCGCGTCTCTTTTCAAGATCTGAGGCAACAACGAAGGAAGCTCTCCCGGACTATGAAGAAGAATGAAGAAATTAACAAGATATAATTTAAAATCAAAACTAGGAAGAAATAAAGAAACAAAGACATACCAAAGCACCAAGCGAGTTTAGAAAACTGGGAGTCACTGATCTAGAGACTCCGCGAAGAGAATCATCACTTTCTAGTAAAGGAGCATCGCAGATATTCGCAAGGGCTTTGCACGTACTAGAGAGACGATCATCTCTCATCCCTTGCATGGAGTCAGAGAAGATGCTGGACAGTTGTGCCATAGAAGAGTCAGTTGGAAAATTCTCCCTTGCGAGAGAGGTATCAACATCATCATTATCTTCATCATCGGAGTTTTCGCTAGATTGAGGATTTGAAGGAGAGGGAGAATGAATCTTTCGTTTCTTTAAAAGAGGGCAGTAGACTTCCCCTTGCGAAGAGGACCCTTAACCTTGCCTTTGGTCTTCGCAGCCTCAGAAATTTCTTCTTCCCCAGTAACTTCAACACCAACCTTCGCACACGAATGAAGATAAGAAACAGAGGCAACAATATTGTTCAAAATAGCAAAAGAAAGTATTTCTTACTTCATCCGTGATCGAACGAAGCGCTGCTAGAGTACTCTCCTTGGCATTCCTTTTGTAACTTTTCCTAAGTTTGATAATCTGAAAATTTCACAAGATTAGTAGGTATAAAAAGGAGTGGAGATCATAAGCTAAGCGAAATTTAAGAAATATACCTCTTTCGCTTTCTCGGGCTAGTTAGATACCCAAGGTTGATAATTGGCGAGATTCGCAGGGAGCACATGTGAACCTGAAATATAAGGTCCTTTTAAAGCTATTGGAAAGACGCACCACCTATCGTCCTTAGAATGGCGAGTAATATTGTTTTTTCCAGAATGCCAATCGATATCTTGCATAAGTATCTTATCGCTGGCAATATTTTCTTTCCTCTTCAAACGAGCGCCCCAGCGAGTTCTATCATTCTTCATAGTTTTCGATGAAACTCTCTACTGTATATTTTTCAGCGCATATCTCTAAGTCCGCAAATTCTGGATCCCTGACTTCATTTGGGTAAAGAGATCCTCTACCAGCACCACGGTTGGCGAACTCAAGCATTAAGCGGATACAATCCCCGCTAAATTGATAGATAGCTCGCGAGAATTTCGCATGAGAAAGAATTTCATAAAACAAAGGAAGATTAGGGTCATAGAGAGGAATGGGAAGGCCAGCGAGAATCTGACCTAGCGAAATTATGATTTCCTGATCATCACAATGATGATCAGCAAACAGTTTGGCAGAAAGAATGGACTTAGGTTCTTGATCGGGAATGGTGGATAATGTGAAACCTTTCCCTTTAAAATCTTTTTGAGCTTTTTCCAGAAAACTTTCATACCTGCGACCGGATGGAGCCATTTTCAGAGTATGGGAATGTATAGAAAATTGAAGATCGAAGGAAGTAAAAAGAAGAAGATTTACAGTAGCAGGAGCGGAAATTTCGGAGAGATATTGAAGAAAGGTTGCAGAGAAAGCAAAAGGGAAAGTAAAAGAGAAGAAGAAAGGAATGGGAAGAATATATATAGGAAGAAGAATTCTCGAAAAGGTAAACATATTTAATGCGAAGAGTATACGTGAACGGTTGAAAAATAACGGGTGAAAAAGACGTGTCAAGAAATGGATGGAAGAAAAGATACGTGTAATAAATTCTGTGTGAGAGTACAAGATCATGTCAATGTAGAAAAAATATGGAAAATGAACAGTTGCGGCATTTTGAAGATACTAGTTCTCATGACATTCTCTTCTTCGCAGAGAATACATGAGAAGAGGCAAGATATAGGATCAGAATATCGCAACAGTAACACTCTTGCGAAATCCATAAACGACACACTGCGAAGATGTCGCGGAAGGGTAATAAAAATGACACAACGGATGACGACAGCCTGAACATGAGAAAGATGTGAAGATCTAGCGAGATTTAGGAGTATTGCCAGAATTAACATTTGTCCATTTGCGATATTTCGCAAGTCATTCCTGAAAATAAAGGACAGCTTAGCTGTCATCCACTATGTAATGTCCTATATAAAGAGACGAATAGGCTTAGGAGAATAGAGATCTTTTTCGAGTGTTGAGCAAGTTGTTAAGAGAGAGAAAGTTTAGAGCTGTTGTAAATTCCTTTGCTTATTTTCCTTCCCATCTTGTAATATTTGTGAGTTTAATCAATAAAGATTATAATTGTTCATCTTAAAATGACTTGATTGTATGAATTCTTATGAGGGGTGTAGTGTGGGATTTCCTGCTACTACAGGGTGTGGTTGTTAGACCCCCACTTTTTCACAAAGGAATCTCTTATTTATGGATACTATATTCATACATAGATTATGGCTCTATTTATAGGTTAAATAGAGAGGGGATTCATTACGTACATTAAAGTTTCTAATGCATACATGGATACTAAATAGGTGGTTACATAATAGTGAATGTCATGCAGACATGCAGACATTATAGCAATATTTGTCTGCACATCCATGGGTATTAAACCCTTTAACACCTATCGTTTTTTCTCTTATAATTGTTCAGTTTAATTTTCTTCTTCTTTAACCCTATAAGGTTACATCCCTCGAAACACCGTTACTAATTCCGAATTTATTGTTGTTTTCGTAATCACTATTACCTTCGATTGATTGTATACATGTTGCATGATTCTATCTACATCCAACTATTGACTGATGTTGTGATAACAAATACTAAGATAAAATCAGTTTCATTAATTTGATCATGTATATCACATAATCAAACATAAATATAAAAATCATCGATCAGCATATATGAAATCGCATGTATACATATCAAATCAAACAACATGTAAAATTTAGAAGAACCAAACAAAATATAAAGATCTTGTATGCAACCAGACAGTAGACGTACATATAAAATTAGCACCAGTTTTTATCATGAACTAATGAATGTAATTGCTAGACTTTAAATCGGAACGCGTAATTGGGGGATATGGAAACTAATTGGGGGATATAGCTAAATGACAAAATAGGGATCCAAATATCCTAGCTGGGTTACCCCTTATATAATTAAATTATTAATTCCTAATCTAACCCTCCCTAATCATAATTAGTAATTAATCCTGATTAGTAAAATATTAATGATTTGGGGATATAATTTGTGTATTTATGTTTATTTGAATTTGTGTGGGTTAGTTGAGAGTAGAATGAGGGAAAAAAATTTTGAGTAGAATTTTTTTTTTTTTTGAAAATGGAAGATGATTGTGATGAGAGACTTGCAGCTGCTGAATCTTTAGCTCAATTACAACAACAATCATATCTTCAATCTTTGATTAATGATAACAACTCACAATTGAGTGGAATTTTTTTTTTTGAAAATGGAAGATGATTGTGATGAGAGAATTACCGCTAATAAGAGGTTGAAAAATTGATTTTTTTCTTTGAATCCACCATTGTTGCAAATGGTGAAAAAGCTTGGTGCCGGCATGGTATTCAACCAAAAACCCATGCGGGCAATTGTTGGAAATGTTCATAAATTGTTTGCCACTATCCGGGGGGGTTTGGGGGGGCGTAGCCACGATTTGTTTCTGGTTTTGATCTTGAATGTTGATTTTTTTTCTGGTTTTGAGCAATACCGGCATGGTAATCTAGTTTTCGAGCATCTTGAGGTACATGTTCCCAAGATAGTATTTTGCTTAAATTTCTATGCCTAACAGGATGAAAAGTATCCAGAATGTTGATTTTTTTTTCACTTGACTACCGGCATTGATAGGAAATTCTCGAGCATGCGGTATCATGTTCCGACATATGGTCTTCATCAATTCCGGCATGGTCTTCATCACTTCCTGTTTTGAATTTTTACGGTATTAATCAGTCCACTTCTTAGGCATGGTCGATTGATATGAAGACCATTCGGTATTGTTTTCCCAAGCATAGTCTTCATATCAACCGACCATGCCGGCGGTGGGTGATTAATACTGAAAAAATTCAAACGGAAGTGATGATGACCATGCTTAATTGATGAAGACCATATCTTGGAACATGGAACCGGCATGCTCTTCATCAATTCCGGCATGGTCATCATCACTTTCAGCATGATCTTCATCACTTCCGAATAAAAAAAAAAATTAGTTTCCAAAGTGAAGAGAAGAGAATTTGATATAGAGTGGGGAGAGTTTAGAATTTGAAAGGGAATGGGAAATATTTGGGTTTCAAAGCTCCACCCCTAAATAAGATTAATAAGAAGTGGAGTTGGAAATGGGGATATGATTTTGTTTTTTGATTTTAAGTTTTTGATTTTTATTTTATGGGAAGGGTATTTTAGTATTTTCATAACCAATGGTCACCCCTTAGCCGAAATCATGGGTTGGGGGAAGTAATTCATATCCCCCAATTAATTCCCATATCCCCCAATTACGCGTTCTTTAAATCCACTATAGGGACAATTTTATTTAGTATTTAGACATGTAAAAATTGCACCATTTGTGCAGCTAATGAAGTGGCGGTGGTGATAATGGTGGCTGTGAGGCCTGTTACGGTGGTTGAGACTAGATAGAAAAAAGAAGACAATCTGATTGGGTGATGGTTACCCAAACTAAATTTGCTTCATAAATTTTTAACAGAAATTAGGTGGGTGGTATTTAGGAGAAACATAGGTGGTAATTAAATAGGTAAAACCACCTAATGCCTGGGGATTTTGGTTGTTTGTTCTGTCAGTGCCATGGTTCTCACTACAACATTTCAGGAAGGATTCGGAAGGGCCTAGCACCCAAGAACCTGGAGTACCTTCTTACTACTTTTTGGAGGGTAGCAAGTTTCTTTATACTTTTGGGATTTTAAACTTGAAATTTACTGTAGAATTTAGTGTTTGGTGATGTCTGATATGTTTGATTACATGAAAAAGAAAGATGGTTAAGAGTTCATCGAATAAATTGGTAGTGGTAAATGCTTATGGTCTAAAATGTGTACAAGGGTATTTTTTGTCCCATAAAATTCAGTCAGATGAGTCAAATCTGACTCACAAAACAAACACATTTTCCGAGTTAGACCTTAGTGAGTCAGATTTATATGAGTCAGGTGATTTCACTCAGATTCAGTCGATTCAGATGACTCGGCTGCACACAAACAAAGTGTTAAATGAAAGGAGGAAAACAAATGTAAGGATTAATCACAAGCAAGTTGTTAACAGGAAAAAAAATCAGTTACATATGCAATATGCATTAAGGCCCATTCCAAGGTCAAACTCGAAGTCAAATTAATTGACTAAAGTCAAACTTTACACCACAATTTCTAAGCGTTCAATTACAATTAATTTCCCTAGTTTAATTGGGGGCACAAGAAACAATTAGGGGCCTCACCCATTTTATTTGCACCCCAAAATTTTCAGGGGCGTATTAATAATATAGTGAAAATACTGTTTTACCCCTTATTTTTTTTAATTTTTTAAATCAATGACGACTCCAAAGTATCGTTATTGTTTCAATGACAACTCTTTAGAGTCGTTACTGTTTTCATGACGAGTCTAAAGAGTCGCTAATGTTATCAATGACGACTCTAAGTGTTAATGTAATCTGAGTGATGTTACTGCTTTCAATGACGTCATTAAACAATAACGACACTTTAGAGTCGTCATTAAAAGTAGTAACACACTTAGAGTCGTCATTGAAAACATTAACGACTCTTTAGAGTCGTCATTGGTTTAAAAAAAGTTTTAAAAATACCATGATGACTTTCATACAAATCCGGCCAAAAAAAAATCCGGCCAAAAAAAAAAAATTAAGTTAAACTCTAATTAGGTTAAACTCTAATTAAGTTAGATTAACACTAATTAAGTGAGATTATCACAAATTAGATAAGGGTAGATTAGCCATTACTAAAATATTTGGATAAGGGGTGACTCAAATAAGGTTTGGGTAACCTTTTTAGTCCTCTAGTGGGATGCCCCTAATTGTTTTTTGGGGCCCCAGTTAAATCTTGTTAATTTCGTGGATGTCCCGAATTGCATGCTTCTGTAGCATTTCGATCACTTTCCGAATTAAAATTGTTCCCAAGTGGGCCTCCAAAAAGTATAGGTCGGACTCGGATTAACCAGTAATTCCTATAATTGAGAACTTTGTTGTTTAGTCCACTAAACCCGACCCGGGTTAATGGCTAGTCCAGCGGGAGAAGGTATTTACTCGCTGGTCCAAAAAAGGTTTGAAAAGAGTAAAATTACTCTGCTAACCCTAACATATAGTACTATGTAAAACCATCTTTTATGCTCTCCATAAGCATCACTACAAACCAATATGTGTTATGTTATGTATTGATACTACACATGTTACCACATATTAATAAGTTATGTATTGATACTACATACCAATATGTGTTATGTTATGTATTGATACCACATATGTTACTACATATTAATATGTAGTAACATATTAATATGTATTGATACTACATATGTTATTACATATCAATACATATTAACATATGTATTGATATTGTTAAGTATTGATACTACTAAGTATCAATACTAATATGATACTACATATGCTATGTATTGATGCTAATTAGATCTGGAAGGGTGTTTTAGGCATTTAGAAAACACACTTTATAATCTCCACAAAGTTTTCGGACCAACGAGTAAATAATCTGGTCCAAAAACATGTTTTTGGACTAGCGAGTAAATTAGTTTCACGGGTGGACTAGCCATTAATCGGGTCATGAAAAACTGGATTAACCAGTAATTCCTACAATTCCTTTAAATTTCAAATTTTAATGAATAAATTACTGGTTATTACCTCGTTTAAAGTTGAAATTCAGATAATATAATCTATTTTTGGCTTGACAACCGACATAAAACTAAGCCAAACGAAAACATTATGCACATGACACTCCTCAATAATTACTACAACCACTACAAAACTCTCATTCTTTTCTCCATAATCCTCTTTGTTTCGATCATCGTCTTAAGGGAACAGAAGAAAATTCAATTTATTATGGTGATGGTCAAGGTATGAGTGATATCCCATATCCTTCTTCTCTAGGGATGAAGCGTTTTCACCACCAAACACCAACAAAGCCATACGTAAAGTGTCAAGATTTTGATGATGGATATTGTTGGAAGTGCAATGGCAAAAAACCTCCCAAAGGCAACCCCAACGCAAGGTATGATTCATTTTGTTTTTAAATTTCATGAAAAAAATAGGCTTTAAAATGTTCTTGGCACGTAATTTAAATTTTTACAGATACTATTGCAAATTTTCCACCAAAATTTGTCCGGTTAAGAAAACCGTAGAACTATCACCCAGTCAACCGGATACTTTCATAATTATTTATAAAGGAGGTCGTCATTCCCATCCAAAACCTGAAATTGAGTTGGATAAAGTGTCTGAAACTGAGTTGGATGCCAGTCTATCGACATTGGCACCGAATTTAAGTATCAGTTCAGCCCGGTCTTTTTCTACATCTTCGATCCAGTTAGCATACCAAAGGTCCCAATTACTACCGGCAACCGGCATAAGTGGGTCCTTAATTCAACCCACTAATTCAACAGGCCAGGCAGCACTTACCAGCACCATTTTATCGATGGGAAAATTATTTCTAGCCCAGTTTTGTCTTTTTCTTATATGAGAAACCCTCCATTTAAATTCTCTATATTAATAACTCATAATTAGTTAAAAAAGCGATCCAATTATAAAATTAACCTTTTATCTACTTGTTTATTTATTTTTTATGTTTTGAAAAGACTTAGTAAATTCATAAAATTTTCCTAAAATATCTCCCAAAAATAACTCCTTCAAATTCTCCATAAACTAACTCCCTAATTAGTTAATCTCTTTAATAAAAATCAATCCTAGAAAACATCTGTAAAATAGTTATCTTTTGACCGTGATTAATTCTAACCCAAAAATAACTCCTTCAACTTCTCCCTAAAGTAACTCCCTAAATAGTTATCTTTTGACCATGATTAATTCTAAGAAATCTCCCTAAACTAATTCCACTTCTTGCCGTTTGACTATGAAAACTTTAGCTTTCATATTTTAATGAAAATTGCAATTTTCACAAGTTGCAATTTTGTGAATATCGGAATTATCACATATATTGAAAATCCCAATTATCACCAATTGTGAAAATTTCAATTATCGCAATTTATTGTTTCCCCAAAACTCAAGTAAAAGTAATTAGGTGGAGAATCCATTTTTTCACTCAAAACCTAAGTGAAAATTTCTTTTTTTTATTTGGACTATGAACATAATGTGAAAATCACAATTATCACAATTCAGGGATAATCATATCTATCACCAATTGTCAATTAAGTAATAATAATTAAAACAATCATTGATTGTGCGATTTACTAATAATCATATCTATCACAAGTATACACAATCATACACAAACCGTAAACTATCACAGGTTTACACAATCAAAAAAATACTAACAAAGAAAAAGAGAGGAAATATTAGAATTAGTGTTGAACTTAATGACCACTCGAAAAACTCTTGTAGAATGATAAGCATTACGAAGAATTAAGAATCTAGAAGATTATTAATGAATAATTAAACACAAGAATTATTTTTGTTTGTCTATCTTCAAATTTGGGACGGAGGGAGTAAAATATTAGCTTCAAATCCGGTAGTGTCTCTCTCTCTATATATATATATAAGCAAAAAGATTATTAAGAAAATATTTCCTTTTAAAACAATAATATGATCTTATACTTTCGAATAAAATAAGACATTAATA
>JAJJWW010002129.1:0-38284 GCA_023531295.1 Papaver armeniacum | reverse complement strand
AAATTAAATAAGAAGCAGAGGCAACAATGCATTGTAAATAAAAACAAATGTTTCTTAGATACCTTGTCACTTTCATGGTTTGTCTTTTTGAAGCCATAGATTTTGCTCGCGAAGAGGCTTTTGTTGCGAGGGATTCTTGTTGCGAGAAGTAGGTTTCGGTGAGCGAGCCAGTGGCTTTTGTTGCATGAGGGATTCTTGTTGCGAAGTAGGTTTCGTGGCGAACCCAAAGAAAGAAGAGGGTCCTTCACGGTAAACTTAGTTGGATTGGTTCTTGCTAAACAACAATGAGAAGAAATTACAAGTTAATCATACCAGTGTGATTTCAACAAGGAAAGCTAATTTTGATCAACCACAAAATCAGCGAGATATGGCACAATTAACAAACACGGAGCCATGAGAGTAACGACTGCTGAAGGAATAGCAAAAATGGTGAAGAAGATGGTAAGAATAGACAAACACTTACTTGAGCGATGAAGAAGAAGAACACTTGCCAGGCGATGAAGAAGATGAAAAGGAAAGGAAAATTAACTTCGCGGGGGATGCTCCTATAAATAGAGAAAAAATGTTATGACCGGTTAACATTAAATGCACCGATGAAAAAGGTAGATATGGACGTGTAAGCGGTCACTACTAAACCCAAGGAAGGCAGAGACGAAAAGAACTTTAGAAGAATCCAAATATACAACATATTTCCTAATCGAAATAAGAATAGCTTGCGAAAATGATTATTCATGAGGCAAGAAATGACATAGTATATATCTCAAAGAAGCTTGAACTTTGCAAAAGAATAGAAGGCAAGTACTACTTTAAGAAAAGTATTCTTTTTCGCTCGTTCCTTCACCAATTGAAACCAAGGAATATGACAACAATGAATTTTTCCCTTCAAATCGCTCTTCAAGCAATGTTCAAGGAAAAAGAGGCAAGATGTAGGATCATAATATAAAGCGTACAAGGCTCGCGGGATTAATGAACAGCCGGGCGTCGCGAGGAGTCGCGAGGCTAAAATAAACGACCGCAATGAATAACGACAGGCAAAACATAAAGAAGCGTGAGACACAGCCCGAGGGATAAGAAGTGTCGCGAGAGTGAATGTTTGTGCGTCTGCGACATGCGGACATTCCTAGAAAATAAAGGGTAGCTTAGCTGTCATCCACTATGTATTACCCTATATAAAGGGCTAAATGAGTCTGTAAGGAGGGAGATCTTTTTGGAATTGTTGGGCAAGTCATTAGGAGAGAGAAAGTTTAAGAGTGCTTTAATTTCTAAGTGTAATTCTATTTTCTTGTGTAAACAATTCATGGATTCAATCAATAAATATTCTTGATCTTACATCTTTCAATGGACTAATTAAGCAAAATCGAGTAAGGGGTGTAGTGTGGGAAAACCTGCTACTACAAGCCCCACCTAATCACTTAGAGAAACATATTTTAAAAACAAACAAAATAAAAACAGAAGTGAGAAGGACTCAACGAGATATGGTGAAACTACCATGTTATTTCTAACACCTGAGCTATGTGCTTTTATGAATAGACTCTTTAGATGTTTCCATCTAATCGATTGGTTCCTCAACTCTACAACCAATATGCTTCCATACACTTAGATTGGTTAGTGGCATCCTTAATAAACATAAATTTCTAGGCTCTTTGGAGTTTATTTTTTGCAACTAAAAGTTTCTCCCCATACCCCTAACTTAAATCTAACATTGTCTCAATGTTCCAAGGATAAAATTAAAATCATGAACAAGTAGAAATTGTTACCATTTGAAGCAAAAAGAGAGTTAAGGAAAGATATTACCGTGTTGCATGAGCATGGGTCACCTCCCAAAAGTGCTAAGTTTAAAGTCGTCAGCCAGACATCAAGTACCACAAAATGGCTAATTACCTTTCATATCATATATATCAATAGTCGAAACAACTGTGGGTCAACAAAACCAAATAAAACCGACACAATTATGAGACAAATACACCGAATTAGAAAAATAAACAGACGGAGCACAACTTTGATCTAAAATTTCTTGCAATACAAGCCCAGGTTTTATCCCAGTGGCTCCCACTTGGGCTTCATATGAGTGTCTTGACAAATAGATTCATTCGAACAACGGGTCTCTAATGGAAGGATTTCCTCTGGGCCCGATGCTCGGGGGAGGATCGAGGTTGAGAGTCGAAAGAGACTCATGTAATACCTCGAGCACACTAGGCTCGATTCCCAAGTTTGGGACTTCTAATACGGGTATTGACAATCACTTTGGATAAGGGTACCCCCAAGAGAAATATTTAGGGTTATTTGACCATTATTACCCCCAAACTTAGGGTAGTCAGTATTCTCAGACAAACCTCTAACCATTGCTTGAATTTCCGGACCCTAGGAGTCTTTAACATACTCAAGAGCTTCTTTTATATCATTACCCCCAAACTTAGGGTCAACATAGCTCTCCGTAATACCTAGCACTATGGCTTGAATTTCGTCAGTAGAGTTTTTAAAGTACTCGAGAGTTCTTCTAGTTCAACGGTTTGGTCACTAAGCGGCTTAAAAGAGAATCTCATCAAATTCATCCAAAGAATAATCCAATAAAGTGTCGTCCCAATTATCCTGAACTAAGGTGCTAATCATATTTACTTCCTCCGATTCATCAGAAGGTTGTCTAGTAACATTAAAAACATTTAGTTCAGTGGTCATATTACCAAAGGATATGTTCATAAGTCTGGTCCTACATTTGATGAGCTACGTTAAATTTGTGTCTAAAAAATGGACGACCTAAAATCACTAGGAATTTGAGCATTAGGATCTGAATAGAGGTGAGTATCTAAAAAAAATGAAATCCAATAGGATAAATAAATTTATCAACCTCAATCGAACATCCTTTATGACACCACGAGGTACTTTGACGAGACCTATCGGCTAATTACAATGTCATTTTAGTCGGTTTCAACTTACCACATAGATGGTTGTAAACATGGTACGGGAGTAAGTTCACACTAGCTCCTAAGTCAAGTAATGCCTTATCAACTGGTGGTTACCTATCGCACAAGATATAGTGGGGCATCCGGTCTTTATACTTAGGGGTTGTTTGGTTCGGGGAAGGATTGAACTTACTTGACCGGCTAAAAGCCTTTCTTATTGACATTAAGCTTACGCTTTCATGTACAAAGATCCTTAAGGAACTTGGCATATGCATGCATCTGCCTAATAACTTCTAATAATGGGATGTTAATGTTCACCTGCTTAAATGTTTCCATTATCTCGTTGAATGTCGACTTTCTTTTGTTGGAGCTAACAACTGTGGATATGGGGCCCTAGGCATAAAGTCAGACCTATGAAGAATCGCATTGGCATCACTAGAAACTTTGTCAGTCTCTTAAGCTAGCGACTCCTCAAGGTCCTCATAGGAACTAGAAGATGGATCTATAGTATGTTCACTATTAGGTTTGGCTACCTTGTTGTCCACCGTTTTAACTCCTAAAGTAGTGACGGAATTTGCTGAGCATATGTTTATCTCCCTTGGGATTAGGATTGGTTTGACTAGGGAACTTTCCATTCTCTCTCTCTCTCTCGCATAGAAGTTGGGCTATTTGACCTATTTGAAGTTCTAACTTAGCAAGAGTCTTGGCATTAGTTTGAAAATTCTACTTTCGGTTTTCCTTTTGAAAACTATATTATGTCTCGTTGCTAACATTTTCTTGGGTCTTTGTTACCGTACTAAAAGAATCCTCTAGCGACTCATCATGTTATCGAAAGAGTAAGTTGGCTCTAACGGGTTCTTAGGGTAACTAAACCCTTGTGGATCTTAGAAATACTAGTCGAGCCTTGATTTGGACCACCAGGACCATGATAAATTCGGGTGCTTTTTTCCAGCGGATTATATGTCTCTGAATATGGATCGAGCCTTGACGGTTTATCAAATCTAGAAGTTGTTATAAAAAAGAGCATGGGCTTGCTCTTCACTAATATGTCTTTCCCAAAATGAGTTATTGGGCTCTATTCTACAACTAGAGATTAATAAGAAGTGGAGATGAAAATGGGGATATGATTTTGTTTTTTATTTTTGATTTTAAGTTTTTTTTTTTATTTTGAGGAAGGTATTTTTAGTATTTTTCCCTCCAAAAACACATACTTGAGACACTATTGGTTGGGGGAAGTAATTTATATCTCCCAATTAGTTTCTATATCCCCCAATTACGTGTTCTTATTAAAATTGTATATATTATCTCCAAAATACCAAGCAATGAAGGTTACCATCCATGAACATTACAATGGATACGAAGAATCCTATTATAGGGTCATGAAATAGTAATCCATAGAACCCATTATCCCGATTTTTCTGTAATGCCTAATCTACCTTTGATTAATGCTAATTAAAATGAATAAGCTAACTAATCGGTATTAGTGAATGGATTAAACTAATCAAATGATTAATCTTTTGCAAATCAAAACTTGATTTTCTTGGATTTTGAAGAAGGAAAAGGGTGATTTAGGTGAAATTTTTTGAAAAACTTTGAGAAAAATGATGAAGCACTGTAACAATACTCGGGAATCTTATTATCAACTCCCAATAGCATTTTAACGATTCAAATTCGTTCAAAATAAGAGCAACATCTAAGTTTTTATCTGTTGCGGGTGGGAAAATGTGTCGATCCGGTAGTAAATAGAGGTAACACGGTTGGAAATTGAGGAACTCCCAGCCGTAAATACGAATAACGGTGGGAAGTGAAGAACTTAAATAGTTATATTTCCGACATCACTGATCGATCTATGTTACGGCTGGGTTACGGACATGATAGCCGTAGCCGTAACCGGGATTCCATTGATTTTGGGTTTTAGGAGTAATATACGGCTAGGTACTTCCCAGTAAAACTATACGAATAGTTTTCCTAGCAGCTTTCAATTACGGTTAGGAAATTGGTGATCGACAGCCGTAACACAAAAAACCTACGGTGGTGCGGTACATACTACTAGAATATCTTAGTAAACATACATTTACGGCTAGGATATCCTAGTTTCCCAATCGATGTACTTGTTTACGGCTAAGAGTTTAACATTTCTCAGCCATAATGAGTTTTACTCTATATGGAATGAGTATATAGTTTAACTCTTTTAGATTGAATATATACTTGCACTCATTTTATGACCAGAGAATTAACATCACCTTATATCCGGTCTTTAACTTATATTCTTTTTAAAATCTGAGTATAAAGTTATACTCATTTTGAAATCGAGTATAAATTTATACTCAAATTATGTACGAAATCGTGTAAAAAACTACTGGAATTATGATCTAATATAATCGAGTATGATCTTTACCCTTTTTAGAAATCGAGTATAAGTGCTACTCATTCTAAAGCCCAGTATAAATAAACTAGTACTTATTTCAAGATCAAGTATAAAATTAATATGTAAAATATTTTCATTCTAAATTTTTTTGTCAACTTATGTTAGGAAATTATAATCAATGGCAAATATCTACAAGCGGAATTTTAATTTTCCCAGTAAAGTATTCACCCAGATTTATGGTTAAGAAATCCTACTTAGGAACCCAACCTCTTGTTTTTCTTTTTTTCTTTTAGTGACTATCGAGATCGTTTTACGGGTAGGATATCCTAAACGTAAACAACATTTTATGGATGTGAATTTTAATTGTCGGCCGTAAACCTAATTGCGATGGTATTCCTATTTTCTATGTGGCGTAATTAAAAGTATGATTTCACGATTGGGAAATTAGAACTCCCAACCTTAAAACAGTTTGATTTTTTTTTTTTTTGGCAATCAAAAGCAAAGATAAATATTGTGTTTTCTTAGCTTTTTCTTTTTTATGACATCGTGATGCAATGGAGAAGAAGAAAAAAAGTAGAAGAATAATAGATTTATGTTTTTTTTTTTTTTTTTTATGATTATCATCTTCATTATGATGATATCATGCTCATCATGTTCATCAAGAGGAGAAGAAGAGAAGATAATTGATTAAAAAAAGTTAGATTTTGATTTATTTAAGAATAATGGTATTTTTAATATTTTACATAAATTAGGCCTCCCCTATCACGTTCTGGTTGCAATTAGTATTTTTAAGTCCCAAAAACCCAGCCCCCTACCTCCCCAATAATAGGATTCTATAAGAAAGCATGGACTACAACAGCCTCGAAAACACAGCTTTGAACTTCCTAAAACTTAAAAAGTAAATTTGAGAAAATGGGTACCTCTGGTACCATCAGTACATATAACAATCAACATGATGAGATACCAAAAACAAAGCCCCTTGAAAGGTACAACAACAAAGTATAACAAACTGATTATTCAACTACCCAGCCACAACACAACATTTGGAATTTCCGAAAGAACAAGATGAACTTTACCATCCCAACACTCCAGCAGAATCCATGTTAATCCATTGATCTTTTATTAGAGATCGAACCAGTTACTCGTCCATCAACCGTACTCGGCAATTTATCAGCGGTCTTCACCTGCAATAGACAAACAACTGTTTCTCAAACAGAACCCATTACTAGACTATTCTTCTTCTTCCTTTTTCATATCCTCACTCAATGACTTCTGATTTGTTTGCTTAACATCACAAAAGAAATCCGTCAAAACAGATTCGAAAGACGGCATCTTCTCAAACCCAGGGCATAATTAATGTCAAGAATAAGATAATGGTTACTAATTCTTGAATCCCTAATGAGATCAAAATTCATCAGATGCAATCCCGTAGCTTGTCTCAACCCACTAGCAATACGAGAAATAAAACTATCCGGCGGCATTACAGCTTCTTCTATCCGTATTTCCTCATTAGACATAATATGGTCACTATGTTCTTGACTCGGCTTATTCGATATTTGCGAAAACGGAACAGGACTCTTCTCCGCATCCAACTGTTCCTCAGATATATCTGGCAACGAATTCCTCTTCGCACATGTCGCATAATCACCAACAACATAAACTTTGAACATAACACCGCCGTGATTAACAAACTCTTGCAAAACAACCGGGGTGTGAACTTTTTTCAAAGCATTGAGATTATACACCAATGACAACTCATGCGACTGCATACTCCCATCAACCATTTCTGGTTTTGCAATCAAAGGGAATTTCAGTTTCAACCCCCCCTCCACATTCACATTCATCAACGAATCAACATCTGTTACCAGAACCTGTTTCGGGATACCGAAAGTAGGCGATCCAATTTCATTCTCTTGACTACTCATTTTCATCATTTCTTCTACACAATGTAACATTGAATAACGATCATGAAGAATTTCAACTTTGGAAGGAGGATCAATAATCAAAACATCAGGGTGTAGTGATGAATATTCTTCCAACTGTTTAATCCTAATCTCATTAGATAATCTCTGTAAAATACAATCAAACGGACCTTGCTCTGCTAATGGTTTATCGGTATCTATCTTGATAAGATCGACACCTCTTTGTTTTGATCCATCCACTATTGCATCTGTGATAAAAGTCTTCTTGTTTGGTTCGAATGCATAACCTATTTTAAAGCTTGTTGCCATTCTTTTGTTTTTCGTTGATTGAAATCTAGTTGGGAAATGAAATTGGACGGTAATCGGAAGAAATAGTTTGAAGGGTTTCTTACTGTTTGTTGCTGCTGTTGTCGCTCCAAAGATTAGGTTTAGAGAAAGATATTCAGAGTTTTGAAAGTGAGAGTTCGGCTAAGAAAATGTTGAAGTATAAATAGATATAGATTTAGCTCTTTCGTGGAAATGCTTAAACGACGTCAACTTACCGGTCAAAAATATTGCTAAGACGGCTACGACAATTGTTAGGACGGGTTACTTATTCATTAAACGGCCAGGATTATCTTTTATAGTATACAAGTAGAGTGCACGTGCTTTGCACGTCAGCAAATCATAGCTTTTTTTAGCACTTGTATTCCATTTATTATCGTACCCTTCCGCACTCCCCAACCTCCCAGCATACTAATCTTCATAGCATATGAATTGCCTGAAAAATATTTTCAATTAACTTCGCAATTCTCAATGAAGTTCATAGCATATTATTCCACCAAAAAAGAGAACAATTAACAAACGAAAAAAACTATTTAGTGACCATCTATGGCAATTCAATCCGAAAGAAAGATTAATTCCGAAACAATCAAATTGAGTTTGAAGAGACTAACTATAACAATTCACACCCTATTTCCCTAAATTCCAAAACACCCAAATTGAAGCAAAATTATCTCAAGTTACCTTCTTAGAACAGAATCATTTGTAAGCCAAAATTTGATGGATTGACGGGTTTTTTTTTTTTTTTTGTTAGGATTTTATAAACTTGCCATGTAATTCTAGATAACAGTTTGTTTAGATGTTTAAACGAAATCAAAATAAAGTTCAATTTTGACATTCATAGATAGGGTTATGTCTGAACTCAAGACTCTGCCAAATATATCAAAATATAAGTGAACCATTGTCACAGCATAATGGGTTTAAAATAGATTTTAAATCATATTAATCTTATGAAATTCTAAAATACTACACTATAAATATTGAAATTGTTCATTGAATATGACCTTCAAAACCATTTCATAAACACAAATCAAACAAATCCCCTAAGGTTTATAGAACCCTAGAATTCCATATTACAACAAAAACGATTCTAACTTTAGAAAATGCCCATACCTAATCGAAGAAGAAAAAAATCGATTGAATTACGTGATCTCCGCCGTGCTGTTTAGAAACCTAATTGAAGAAGCGGTTGTTGTGGGATTTAGGCATTCGAGAGAATAAAGAGAGAGTTCGGGGAGAAACAAGCCGAAAGAAAGAAGCTTTGTAATTTCATTGATTAAATACATCTACGAGCATAGATGGGGATGGCCAAAATCCAACGGTGCATAAAAACACGGGTTATAATAAAAATACGTTTGGTGTCACGAATGATGTACGGTACACGAAAATACGGTACACCAAAAAAGGCTTAAGCGTTTTTAGTTAGGCTTGCTCTCATTAAAAGGGGAGATGGAATGGTACACAAGCCGCTAAAACCAGTACTGGATTTTAGCAATCATGAAAAATGGCACTACCTTAACATAATTGATTCTTCTAGTATATCGTATATGCTGCAATGTGAATTGCCCCCACTAGACAAAATCTGTTAGTTGAATCCTATAATATTTGGAGAAATGGATTCCTGTTGGTGTAGAGGACTGACTCTTTAGTTGTTTTCTTTTTTATTGTTTTTATGCTAAAGGTTCTTGGATGCTTCCTACATTTCCTAAATTTATAAAAGAAGTTGGGTGATCGTGCAGTAATTGTTATCTTAAAGAGGAGACTTTAAGTCATGTTATAATATTGTGATCATGTAAGGGCAGCTTGGCCGGCAGCCAATATTACATCTTGGTTCACTGGTTCTGACAGTCTTGACGGAGTTAATTAATCAATACATAATATTAAATGGAAAACCACCCTCATAGTGGGTTGTTGGGTTATTTAGAAAGAAACATATGAATAAGTCTATCGGAAAAGTCTAGAAACCTGTGAACACGGTTTCTATAAGTTATTATCACTTTGTGGAGAAAGTATAATTTTATTAATCCTAATCTTCTCCATATTAATTTAACGATGCTTTGATGGTGGGTTAACGAACACTCGGATGGTACGTTCGGATGTAAAGTTTTAAAGATTGAATTGATGGGTCATAGAATTTTGTGGAATTATGTTTCCTTCAATATGTTTGGTTGCCCAAATTTCTGAAATCACATTTTCCACGGAATCAGTTTTCATAAATTCTTCATATGAAGCCCAATCCCTTATCCACGAAGATTTGTTGGGAAACTTATCAAAGATTCATGGACCTACTTTTTAAACCTTTAAATCTCATATATATACAATTTTAAGATTCTAAAGGTAATACCAAAAGTATATGGACTTTAAAACAAAATATTCTATATATGAATCTTAGGAATTTTAAATGAGTTACCAAACAAACCCACCAAAACTTTGTGGAGAATAATCTTACCCATATTTAATGCATACCGAAGGATTTGGAGCATGCAATGGAAACTTTGTGGAGAAATTAGCCCTTGGGATGCAGCAATGTATACAACCATAATAACAAATAGAAAACTCTGTAATAACCGTTTGGACTGACAAAGTTATACATGCTAATAAATATTATTTCCACTTCCCGGTTTAGACGAAGGTTTTAGATTTTCTACAACTCATGCACATATTGAAAGTTTTCTTGTTTTCCAATAATTTCTGATTTGTCCATGCTTTGAAATCATATACAAACTTAAAATATAATATAAGCTCACTTTCCCAAATAAAATTCTTAACTAATCCACTTGATTTCAAATTCACAATATATCTAAGAATTGAGAACTAAAGATTTAAATATTTTAATTAGGAAATATTAATGAGGTAGATTTGAAAATCTTATAGTCTCTTTCATTTTCCTTAATCTGTGTGAAACACATAATCCTTCATTTAAACTGAGACAGGAGGATTACAATCTTCGGCAGCGGTGGAAGTGTGTTGATTCTTTCTACATGCTTCCTTTGATCATCCTACTAATGATTTGGGTACTGGCACAGTGATCGGAGATTCTGCAGGTGAACATGTAGAAATCAAAGGATTTTACATAGATGGAAACCTAGACCCTCAGGCTGGAGAATGCAAAATTGTCCGTGAGGCTATTAGGTGGGTATCAACAGCTCATCATCAGCATCCACGCTATGAGAAACCTTAGGGGTCGGCTTGGAAGGTTTCTGCCATTTATCATTAGCGCTCCCTGACTCACTTCCTTTGACTTGCTGGTTCGAGCCGCTCCCCTTACCATGAGCGCCATCTCGTTTTCCCATGCTCTGAAGAAAACGAAGATGGACATAAGTAAAATACTCCAACACAATAAGGAAATAAAACTCAAAATATATAACATGTGCAGTTAGATGGAAGGAAAGGATTGATAGGAGAATGAACTGATTGGCGAGAAGAAGAAGAAGAAGAGCTTGAAACAGCCGGCTCCGAGTGATATAATGAGAGATGAAAGCCAAAGAAAAGGGGAAAATAAAATAATCTTATCAAAAAAAGAATATAGGTTACCAAACGCATTTAATAATCACAATAGAAACATTCTGACTGGCACGTGTCGGTATTTAACACTTAACAAATAAGAATATGGTACACTCAACCCTTAATATTTCAAATATTGGGTACCAAAGCTAGATGTTGGACATTTGCTGGGTACCAAAAGTTAAATAACCCTTTGGAAATTGCCCAAGCAATGATATCCCATATCCGTGGTGATTGGGAATGCTTCAAATCATTAAAAGACTTCTTAGATTCTGGACACCAGGAGGTACGAATACTATGTACGCATACACTAGACATCCAGAGTTAAAAATAACGGAGTACGTATACCCATTATGTGTACCTAAGGTTACGAATTCGTGAAAGGGGGAGAATGCATACCCAATACGTGTATAGCACCTGAATTACGAATTGGGCCATTTGTACGTGTACCCCACACATATTTATCCGATACGAACTAAGCGAGATGCTAATAAACTATTTTCGCAAATATGTTTGGCATTGCTACAACTCTCATAAACACCTTTGAGACAACTTTGATCATTACTTGCATGAAATTCATCCAGAATGGTGCATGTAGCAATAATCCCAAATATTCTGTGAATTTTATCTTTCACCAGCATTATTCACTAATGCATTTCCCTCCTAGTATTTTCCTATGCTATGTTCCCTAGGCTGAACTATCAATATCGACATAACATGACGATTAGTTTTCACTGCACGAGAGAAGCACGAATCTCGAAGTGTCCGTATTGAGATCTCTGCATGAAAGTACTCACACCGAGCTGCACCACTCTCGACAAATAGATCGCCGTGTCGACACACTTTTAATTAAAATTTAACTCGATTGACGCGTTTAAATTCCTTAAGGAAAATCTTGACTTTCCATGTCAGTCTTTAAAAACGATCACGGCCACACGATTTGGCCATGTAATTCAACAAGCCTAGCCTACTCCCTAGCGGAACTAGGCGATCACCATGATGACCACCGTGGGCCCAACATCATCAGCGGTCGGAATCCATTTAGTTAACCCATGACACCCTCGAACGTTAGCCGGGACATGGGTGATCGCGCTGTTGAAAATAGCTCAAGCGAGCCAACACCAATCATAACGGTCTCAAACTAATCATATCCGTCCAACTTAGCTAGCCTAGTTGGGCCCGGTCTGAAATCTTCCCTCGAATGATCAAAAGTGCTGGCGTGTTCACAGCGACCGGCTACATCCTTGGTCGATCGACTTGCCCACCCGACAAAGCGGGAGCGCATTGAATCGCTTACCCAAAGTAGGGTGAGCGCGCTGATTTGGAAACCCTAAGTTGCGTTGCGGCAACACCTTGAACTACGATTTTTGGCGCTACCTTTGAGACCACTACCCTCTTGGAGTAATCATGTACGAATGATCGGCTCGGACTCGTCCTCTGCACCCAGACATATCGGAAGGAGTATGAAGAGGGTGATTAGGATCCTTAATTGTCGTTACAATTAGAGGATGAGTAGATTTCATAATCATACGGGAGAAAGTATTTCGGGACCACTCGACTAGCGATCGGCCAACTTGGCGTTCCACGCGCTCGATGAAGGTACTTGTGGATGATGACCCCATTTTTGGAGCCTGCGGGGAAAACGGAGGAGAAACATTAGCAGTACGAATGGAAGGTAATCGCGAAATAGGTAGCACACCAGCATCTCATTTCATCTTCTTAGCCAGCCGATCATCCCTCCACTCGTTGAGAGGTAGGTTAATGTACTCTTCAAAAATGAGGCCTCTAGGCTTGCAGCCGATAGGCGGAGAGTTCTAGAAGAATATGGCAAACCAATATAAAGAAACTAAATACAGGATTTGATTGAAGAGAACAGAACAAGAGAAAAGAAATGTACCTTAGAAGGAGGAGATGCAATTGGAGAAGATGTAACCGTAGGAATATTTAGGGGCTTCACTGGTTGAGTGCACCTTCTTTTCTTGGAGCCAAAGAGAGGTAAAGCACTACCCTTCCCATCCTCTTGAGAAGACTCATCACCCGGAAGAGGATCCCAGCTGGTAAAAAGCGGGTGAACAGGGCGACCATTTTTACTGGAGGATAGCCTATACTTTTTGGCAGTCTCGGCATTCAACTTCACACGGCCCAATGGTTGCATCTCTTTGAAATCCTCCCTGGTTAAAACCTATATTGGAGAAGGTTCAACACATTCCGGCTGACGATGTTGCGGTACCCAAGCCACTTATTGGTGACGCTAACGTGCCAACGAGAATGAGGTTTGTAGAAATCATCTGAAGACCACTCTTGAAAGCAAAGCGATCAAAACTCTTCCGGACTTCTCTATCTTCTTCCATCGACGAAGGAAGGGGAAGGTCATAAGGAACTCCATGATCAAAGCCTAGCTACCGAGCCACACGAATAGTATTATACGTCTCGGATGAGAACTTCCCTCCATAGAAACCGAGGAAGACATCCGGGTAAAGTAGAAACAATGATGTCGAAGTCATCGGCGGAAGGAGTATCATGAAGACATTTTCCTCTGGTAGAAACAATGAAGATAACTTGATACGGCCGTCTTGATAAGTGACGAGTTAAAATCACCAACCTTATCCATGTAGTCCTTGAGTTTTCCTTGGGTAGATAACCCTTCTTATGATAAGCGGCCATCAGGGATGGGACTCGGGAACCGTCACAAAGCAGCTTAGAACCATCCTCTTGACGAGAAAGAGAGAGGATTCAGGCGAGAAGATGCATATTTGGGAAAGCGCTCTCAAGCCCATGCTTGAATAAAATTAGCGAGCAAGGAAAATCTACGACCTCATGAGATCCATCCACGCGGCGAATATCACGCGCCCGATAAATCAAGTGGTGATATAAACCACCCGAGAACATAGGAGCAAGCGAGAATGCCACTCACGGGACATTAACACGGCCATAGGGATAAGCTCATTCTTAATAGTGTCACGGGAATTTGTGCACTCGAACAAATCATGACTTTGAAAAAAAGCACAAATACGAGTTGTCAATCAGCGATTTGTAGATCACAATATTGGTAGATTTGTGCTTTTTTTCTGATCAATATTCACAACCTTTACAAGGGTTGTAAAATGATAAATTGACTTTGAAAAAAATGAGGCTAAAGGTGAATCGAACCTAAACCTCCTATGTCTAAGACTTGGTTTCAACCACCCTTCCACATTTACATGTCTACTTATATTTTACATTTATTTTTATAAAAAATTGATACGGAAAAAAATGTTAAGGAAAATAAAATAAATGGACGGTTATGATGTAAATGGATGGTTATGATGGGAGATGGAAAACATAAGAAGAAAAGGATAAATAGACCTTCTACAACCCCCTTAAGAGTCGTCATTAGAGGTATAAAAACTTACGCTAAATTTTTCTCATTACGCAAAAAAAAATCCCACTTTTGTTAAATTTTCTCACTTCTGCAAAAAACTTCTCACTTCCTAAAATTTTTTCATACTGCTAAATTTTCTTTTTATCGATGTTGACAACCTTTATAGAGTTGTCGTTGAGGTATAAACACTTCGCTAAACTTTTCTCATACTGCTAAATTTTATTCATACATTAAAAAATTTCTCACTTCTGCTAAATTTTTCTCACTTCTGCAAAAAAAAAATTGTCATCACTATTCAGTTTCGATCTCGGAGCCAGTTTGTTTCTCGAAGTAGACAAATTTGTGTGTGTTTAAGGTTTCTGAATATTCCCATGGAATCTTCTTGGTAAATAAGTGGATTCATCATCTTTGCAAACTTACAGACTTATAGTAGTCGGCTCATGGCCAAGTTTGATCCCAGTGCCAGTTTCTTTCTCGAAATTGGCGAATTTGTGTGTGTTTAAGGTTTCTGAGAATATTCCCATGGAATCTTACCCGTAAATGGTTGTATTAATCTTCTTTGCGAACTTTCAGACTTATAGTTGTCCGCTAATGGCCAGGTTTCGATCCGGAGCCAGTTTCTTTCTCAAAGTGACGAATTTGTGTGTGTTTAAGGTTTATGAGAAGATTCCTTGGAATCTTACAGTAAATGGTTGTATTCATTGTCTTTGAGAACTTTCCGAATTATAGTAGTCCAGCGGCGGCCAGGTTTCGATCTCGGGCCGGTTTGTTTCTCGAAGTAGACAAATTTGTGTGTGTTTAAGGTTTACGAGAATATTCCCATGGAATCTTACCCGTAAATGGGTAGATTCATCGTCTTTCGAACTTTCAGACTTATAGTAGTCGCTCATGGCCAAGTTTCGATCCGGTGCCGGTTTCTTTCGAAGTTGACAAATTTGTGTGTGTTTAAGGTTTTACGAAATATTCCCATGGAATCTTACAGTAAATGGTTGGATTCATCGTCTTTGCGAACTTTCAGGACTTATAGTAGTCGCTCATGGCCAGGTTTATATCCCGGCAGCCAGTTTTTTCTCAAAGTTGACGAATTTGTGTGTGTTTAAGGTTTGAGAATATTCCCAAGGAATCTTACCGTAAATGGTTGTATTCATCGTCTTTGCAAACTTTAGGACTTATAGTAGTCCCTCACGGCGGAGTTTCGATCTCGGAGCCATGGTATGCATCTGATATGCTAGAATAAGGTTTGTTTAATGTTTCGAGGAATATTCCAAAGTAATCTTACTGTAAATGGATGGATTCATCGTTCTTCACGAGTTTCCAGGCTTATAGTAGTCCACTCACGGCCAGGTTTCGATCTCGGAGCCAGGGTTTGCATACAATATGCTAGAATAGGGTTGGTTTAATGTTTCGAGGAATATTTCAAAGGAATCTTACCTATAAATGGATGGATTTCATCATTCTTATGAAATTTCGTACTTATAGTAGTCCACGGACGGCCAGGTTTTGATCTCGGAGCCAATGTACGCATACAATATGCCAGAATAGGGTTTGTTTAAGGTTTCAGAGAATATCACATGAAGAATCTTACTTGTAAATGGATGGATTCATCGTTCTTACCAAGTTTCCGAATTATAGTAGTCCACTCCCGGTCGGAGTTTCGATCTCGGAGCCAATGTACGCATACAATTTGCCGAAATAGGGTTGTTTAAGGTTTAGGGAATATTCGAAGGAATCTTACGTAAATGGATGGATTCATCATTCTTACCAAGTTTCCGACTTATAGTAGTCCACTCAGGACCAGTTTTCGATCTCGGAGCCATGGTATGCATACTGATATGCCGAGAATAGGGTTTGTTTAAGGTTTCGAGAGAATACTCCCGAAGGAATCTTACTTGTAAATGGATGGATTCATCGTTCTTACCAAATTCTGCAGGAATTATAGTAGTCCACTCCAGAGGGTTTCGATCTCGGAGCCAATTTACGCATACAATATGCAGAATAGGGTTTGTTTAAGGTTTGAGAGAATATTTCAAAGTCTTACCTGTAAATGGATGGATTTCATCGTTCTTATGAAATTTCGTACTTATAATAGTCCACTCCCGACCAGGTTTCGATCTCGGGGCCAAGGTACGCATACAATATGCCAGAATAGGGTTTGTTTAAGGTTTCATAGAATATCCGAAGGAATCTTACTTGTAAATGGATGGATTCATCGTTCTTACAAGTTTCGAATTATAGTAGTCCACTCCCGTCAAGTTTCGATCTCGGAGCCAAGGTACGCATAAAATATGCGAATAGGGTTTGTTTAAGGTTTCGGGAATATCTTGAAGGAATCTTACTTGTAAATGGATAGATTCATCGTTCTTACCAAGTTTCAATTATAGTAGTCCACTCCCAGGCCAGGTTTCGATCTCGGAGCCAATGTACACATACAATATGCGAGAATAGGGTTTGTTTAGGTTTGGAGAATATTCCAAAGGAATCTTACCTGTAAATGGATGGATTTCATCGTTCTTATGAAATTTCGTACTTATAGTAGTCTGCGGCGGCCGGGTTTCGATCTCGGAGCCAGTATACGCATGCAATATGCGGAATAGGGTTTGTTTAAGTTTTCAGAGAATATACCGAAGGAATCTTACTTGTAAATGGATGAATTCATCGTTCTTACCAAGTTTCCAAATTATAGTAGTCCACTCCCGGCCCAGGGTTTCGATCTCGGGCCAAGGAATGCATACAATATGCGAGAATAGGGTTTGTTTAAGGTTTACGGAATATCTTAGAAAGGAATACTTGTATATGGATGGATTCATCGTTCTTACCAAGTTCCGAATTATAGTAGTCCACTCCAGACCAGGTTTCGATCTCGGAGCCAAGGCACGCATACAATATGCCGTAATAGGGTTTGTTTAAGGTTTGAGAGAATATTCCAAAGTTGTTACTGTAAATGAATAGATTTCATCGTTCTTATGAAATTTCGTACTTATAGTAATCTACTGACGGCCAGGTTTCGATCCCGTAGCCAATGTACGCATACAATAAGCCAGATTACGGTTTTTTTAAGGTTTCGGGGAATATACCGAAGGAATTTTACTTGTAAATGGATGGATTCATCGTTCTTACCAAGTTTCTGAATTATAGTAGTCCACTCCCCGGAGCCAGTTTTCGATCTCTGGAGCCATGGTATGCATACAATATGCCGAATAGGGTTTGTTTAAGGTTTGGGAGAATACTCCGAAGGAATCTTACTTGTAAATGGATGGATTCATCGTTCTTGCAAGTTCTTGAGATTATAGTAGTCCACTCCCAGACGGGTTTCGATCTCGGAGCCAATTTACGCATACAATATGCCGAGAATAGGGTTTGTTTAAGGTTTCGAGAGAATATTTCAAAGGAATCTTACCTGTAAATGGATGGATTTAATCGTTCTTATGAAATTTCGTACTTATAGTAGTCCACTGACGGCCAGGTTTCGATCTCGAAGCCAAGGTACGCATACAATATGCCAGAATAGGGTTTGTTTAAGGTTTCATAGAATATACCGAAGGAATCTTACTTGTAAATGGATGGATTCATCGTTCTTACCAAGTTTCCGAATTATAGTAGTCCACTCCCGGCCAAGTTTCGATCTCGGAGCCAAGGTACGCATAAAATATGCCAGAATAGGGTTTGTTTAAGGTTTCGGGGAATATACCGAAGGAATCTTACTTGTAAATGGATAGATTCATCTTTCTTACCAAGTTTCCGAATTATAGTAGTCCACTCCCGACCAGGTTTCGATCTCGGAGCCAAGGTACACATACAATATGCGAGAATAGGGTTTGTTTAAGTTTTGAGAGAATATTCCAAAGGAATCTTACGTAAATGGATGGATTTCATCGTTCTTATGAAATTTCGTACTTATAGTAGTCTCACGGGCCCGAGTTTCGATCTCGAAGCCAATGTACGCATGCAATATGCCAGAATAGGGTTTGTTTAAGTTTTCAGAGAATATACCGAAGGAATCTTACTTGTAAATGGATGAATTCATCGTTCTTACCAAGTTTCCAAATTATAGTAGTCCACTCCCGGCCAGGATTCGATCTCGGAGCCAAGGTACGCATACAATATGCCAGAATAGGGTTTGTTTAAGGTTTACGGGAATATCATCAAGGAATACTTGTATATGGATGGATTCATCGTTCTTACCAAGTTCTTAGGAATTATAGTAGTCCACTCCCGAGCGAGGTTTCGATCTCGGAGCCAAACGCATACAATATGCGAGAATAGGG
The DNA here is from genome assembly GCA_023531295.1 of Papaver armeniacum. NCBI lineage: Eukaryota > Viridiplantae > Streptophyta > Magnoliopsida > Ranunculales > Papaveraceae > Papaver > Papaver armeniacum. The sequence goes on along the minus strand of JAJJWW010002129.1, from coordinate 19,643 downwards.
TTTGTTTAAGGTTTGAGAGAATATTCCAAAGGATTGTTACTGTAAATGAATGGATTTCATCGTTCTTATGAAATTTCGTACTTATAGTAGTCTCTTTGACGGCGGAGGTTTCGATCCGTAGCCAATGTACGCATACAATAAGCCAGATTACGGTTTTTTTAAGGTTTCGGGGAATATACCGAAGGAATTTTACTTGTAAATGGATGGATTCATCGTTCTTACCAAGTTTCCGAATTATAGTAGTCCACTCCCGACCAAGTTTCGATCTCGGAGCCAACGTCGCGCATACAATATGCGAGAATAGGGTTTGTTTAAGGTTTCAGAGAATATTCTAAAGGAATCTTACTTGTAAATGGATGGATTTCATCGTTCTTATGAAATTTCGTACTTATAGTAGTCTACTGACGGCCAGGTTTCGATCTTGGAGCCAACGTACGCATAGAATATGCCAGAATAGGGTTTCTTTAAGGTTTCAGAGAATATACCGAAGGAATCTTACTTGTAAATGGATGGATTCATCGTTCTTACAAAGTTTCCGAATTATAGTAGTCCACTCAGGCGGTTTCGATCTCGGAGCCAAAGTACCTACAATATGCCGGAATAGGGTTTTGTTTAAGGTTTGAGAATATCTAGAAGGAATCTTACTTGTAAATGGATGGATTCATCAATCTTACCAAGTTTCCGAATTATAGTAGTCCACTCCCCCGGGTTTCGATCTTGGAGCCAAGGTACGCATACAATAGGCCAGAATAGGGTTTGTTTAAGGTTTCGGGGATATACCGATGGAATCTTACTTGTAAATGGATGGATTCATCAATCTTACCAAGTTTCCGAATTATAGTAGTCCACTCCCGACCGGGGTTTCGATCTTGGAGCCAAGGTACGCATACAATAGGCCAGAATAGGGTTTGTTTAAGGTTTCAGAGAATATTCCAAAGGAATCTTACCTGTAAGTGGATGGATTTTATCGTTCTTATGAAATTTCGTAGTTATAGTAGTCTACTAACGGCCAGGTTTCGATCTCGGAGCCAAGGTACGCATACAATATGCCGGAATAGGGTTTGTTTAAGGTTTCGAGGAATATCCAAGGAATCTTACTTGTAAATGGATGGATTCATCGTTCTTACCAAGTTTCCGAATTATAGTAGTCCACTCAGACCAGGTTTGATCTCGGAGCCAAGGTACGCATCAATATGCCAAAATAAGATTTGTTTAAGGTTTTAGAGAATATTCCAAAGGAATCTTACAGCAAATGGATGGATTTCATCGTTCTTATGAAATTTCTTATTTATAATAGTCTCTTTTGACGGCGAGTTTCGATCTCGGAGCCAATGTACGCATACAATATGCGGAGTAGGGTTTGTTTAATGTTTGGAAGAGAATATCACAGAAGGAATCTTACTTGTAAATGGATGGATTTCATCGTTCTTATGAAATTTCGTACTTATAGTAGTCTACTGACAGCCGGGTTTCGATCTCGGAGCCAAGGTACGCATATAATATGCCAGAATAGGGTTTGTTTAAGGTTTCGGGGAATATCACAGAAGGAATCTAACTTGTAAATGGATGGATTCATCGTTCTTACCAAGTTTCGAATTATAGTAGTCCACTCTCGACCGGGTTTCGATCTCGGGCCAAGGTACGCATACAATATGCCGAGAATAGGGTTTGTTTAAGGTTTGAGAGAATATTCCAAAGGAATCTTACACAGAAATGGATAGATTTCATCGTTCTTATGAAATTTCGTACTTATAGTAGTCTCGGCGAGTTTCGATCTCGGAGCCAAGGTACGCATACAATATGCGAATATGGTTTGTTTAAGGTTTCGGGAACATCTTGAGGAATCTTACTTGTAAATGGATGGATTCATCGTTCTTACCAAGTTTAGAGATTATAGTAGTCAATCCAGAGCCAAGTTTCGATCTCGGAGCCAACGTACGCATACAATATGCCAGAATAGGGTTTGTTTAAGGTTTGAGAGAATATTCCAAAGGAATCTTACCTTAAATGGATGGACTTCATCGTTCTTATGAAATTTCGTACTTATAGTAGTCTCTTTTGGCCGAGGTTTCGATCTCGGAGCCAATGTACGCATACAATATGCGAGAATAGGGTTTGTTTAAGTTTTGGAGGGAATATACCGAAGGAATCTTACTTGTAAATGGATGGATTCATCGTTCTTACCAAGTTTCCGAATTATAGTAGTCCACTCCCGGCGGGTTTCGATCTCGGAGCCAAGGTACGCATACAATATGCGAATAGGGTTTGTTTAACGTTTAGGAATATCCGAAGGAATCTTACTTGTAAATGGATGGATTCATCGTTCTTACCAAGTTTCCGAATTATAGTAGTCCACTCCCAACCAGGTTTCGATCTCGGAGCCAATGTACGCATACAATATGCCAAAATAAGGTTTGTTTAAGGTTTCAGAGAATATTCCAAAGGAATCTTACCTGTAAATGGATGGATTTCATCGTTCTTATGAAATTTCGTACTTATAGTAGTCTTCGACGGCCGGTTTTCGATCTCGGGCCAATGTACGCATACAATATGCCAGAGTAGGGTTTGTTTAAGGTTTCGGAGAATATCTCGAAGGAATCTTACTTGTAAATGGATGGATTTCATCGTTCTTATGAAATTTCGTACTTATAGTAGTCTGCGTGGTAGGGTTTCGATCTCGGAGCCAAGGTACGCATATAATATGCCGGGAATAGGGTTTGTTTAAGGTTTGGGAATAAACCGAAGGAATCTTACTTGTAAATGGATGGATTCATCGTTCTTACCAAGTTTAGAATTATAGTAGTCCACTCTCGACCGGGTTTCGATCTCGGAGCCATAGTACGCATACAATATGCGAGAATAGGGTTTGTTTAAGGTTTGAGAATATTCCAAGGAATCTTACTTTTTTTGTAAATGGATGGATTTCATCGTTCTTATGAAATTTCGTAGTTATAGTAGTCTCTGGCGGCCGGGTTTCGATCTCGGGCCAAGGTATGCATACAATATGCGAGAATAGGGTTTGTTTAAGGTTTGAGAGAATATACCGAAGCAATCTTACTTGTAAACAGATGGACTCATCGTTCTTACCAAGTTTAGAGATTATTGTAGTCCACTCCGGCCCGGGTTTCGATCTCGGAGCCAAGGTGCGCATATAATATGCGAGAATAGGGTTTGTTTAAGGCTTCGGGAATATCACAGAAGGAATCTTACTTGTAAATGAATGGATTCATCGTTCTTACCAAGTTTCAGATTATAGTAGTCCACTCCAGACCGGAGTTTCGATCTCGGAGCCAAGGTACGCATACAATATGCCGAGAATAGGGTTTGCTTAAGGTTTTTTAGGGAATATTCCGAAGGAATCTTACTGTAAATGGATGGATTCATCATTCTTACCAAGTTTCCGACTTATAGTAGTCTACTCCAGGCCCGAGGGCTTCGATCTCGGAGCCATGGTATGCATACCATATGCCCGAGAATAAGGTTTGTTTAAGGTTTCGGACAATACTCAGAAGGAATCTTAATTGTAAATGGATGGATTCATCGTTCTTACCAAGTTTCCGAATTATAGTAGTCCACTCGACTAGGTTTCGATCTCGGAGCCGGGGTATGCGTACAATATTCCCGGAATAGGGGTTGTTTAAGGTTTCAGAGAATATTCCTTTAAAGAATCTTACTTGTAAATGAGCTTCATATTTATCGATTTTGATGATGTATCATGCTAAGTTTGAAGTCAGAACCATCCCGGAGCTTCTTCGTTCATAGTTTGTATTTTGTTGTACCATATTTGAAGTTCAAATCGACACAGAGCTTCATATTTATCAATTTCGATGATGTATCATGCTAAGTTTGAAGTCCGAACCCTCCCGGAGCTTCTTGGTTCATAGTTTGTATGTCGTTATACCACATTTGAAGTTCGAATCGACACTGAGGTTCATATTTATCGATTTCGATGATGTATCATGGTAAGTTTGGAGTCAGAACCCTCCCAAAGAGTTTGTGGTTCATAATTTGTATGCCGTTATACCTTATTTTAAGTTCGAATCGACCTTTGAACTTCATATTTATCGATTTAGACAATGTATCATGCTAAGTTTGAAGTCGAACCCTCCTAGGAGCTTCTTGGTTCATAGTTTGTATGCCGGTATACCACATTTGAAGTTCATGACACCTGTATGACTAGTCAAAATTGCTTCATGACCTATGTGACTAGTCGAAATTCAAACCAGGAAGCACAAAAGCACAAAGAAAACATACTTTCTTATTTTTACTGCTTCATTCCCATATTTTTTTTTTTCGGATTTTTTTATAACTTGAGGTCAATAATAATACCTAAATTTAGTGATATATTTTTTGGATTTTTTGGTATCGAAAGTTGATAATAAAATCGAATACACGAGTTTGAATTAACACAAAGAGAAACACACAAGCTTCTCAATCCATTATGAGCATCCTAAAACGAATCTACACCGTCCCTTAATTTACATAATCCGTATGAGCAATTTAAAGCAAATCTACACCGTCCAATTTTTTTAGATGAAATCAAAGTTTTTTTCTTCTCACTTCTCATCACTCATTTTCCTCCTCCCATCTCTTATCTTCTCTAACTCTACCAATTCTTTTTTTTTAGAGAAAAAATGGACTTCATCTCCGATCTACGATCTCTCTTGTTTTGATTTGGTTGCATAACTCTAATCTCTCACTCTCTTAAAAACATGTTATCTCACTATCAAATTGACCAAAACCCTTAACCCCTGGCGCTCTCTCCTTCCCTCAATCTCATCGGTCCGAAACCAGAAGAAGATCACTTCCCCGAATACTGTAATCCCTTTATGTTTTTTCTTTTCTTTTTATTATAGAGAGTACCACAGGAACAGAAATATAACCCTAATTTCTGGTTTTGAGATTGAAATCAAGCCGAGATGTAAATCGTTCTTTGCAATTTCTTTTAAGAAGATTAGAAACGAGTGATGAATGAATCGGAGGTGGAGATTTTGTCATTGCTCTTTGCTACATATCTAGAAGAAGAGAATGATTACTCTGAATAGAAGCTAGGGTTTGTGTGATTCGATTTGATGAGAGAAGATCTTCTCTTGGTTTCCATCAAGAATAGAAAATCTAGGGTTTGTGTTTCTTTGTTGGTTTTGATGAGATGGATGGCTATTTGAAAGTTTGAGAAGGAATTGATGATATTAATGGGTCTTTGCGGTAATGAATTTGATACCAGATACGGTGATGGTGGAATTGAGATGGGTTTTATATAAATTTGGTGCCTGTCTGCTCAGAAATCTTCTATCTAACCACGAAGGTACAGATATAGGTTACTAAGTATGATCTCTGTCACAAGTTATATTTCTTCTTGGTATTTTACTCTTTTGCAAGATTGAAAACAAGCAACCTAAACCTTTTTTTTTTTTTTTTTGTTAAAATCGAATCATGCATGTTGTTTTGTTGATTATAAGTGAAGTTGAGATGATTGATTTTTCTGAAATTAGGGTTTTGTTAACTTTTTGATTTAAGTTTTTTTTTTTTTTTTGACCTAAAATTTGTGTATCTATGTTATCTGATTTGGGTGTTGACTAGTTTTTGTTGATTTTGTTTACAGGAAAAGACACACCCTTGTTATTCGCAATCCCCACTTTCACGCCGTCTCCATCCTCACGGATTACGGAGGAGGAAGAATATCAACTAGTCTTGTTATTGGAGTTTCCATTGGTTGTTTATTTACTGTAAGAAGAAGAAGAAGATAAGAGATCAGTATCATGTTGATTACTATGGAGGACCTCATCCACCTTAAGGTATAATTTTGCTTTTGATATATCTCATGATTTTTGTAAATTTATGAGTTGGGTACCTTCTAATCATCATGAAATACTCTAATGTCGATTTTATTGTAGAGATATGGAATTTATAATGAGCAATTCGTGTTTGAATATGTGATCCACACCTTGTAAACCCTAATATGTATGTGTTTGTTATACTTATAAATTAGGATCCCTGTGGTCGGATTGTAATGAAAATTTAGCGGATAATACTTCATTGCGTGATGTATGTACCATCAAAATTTCAGGAAAATCGGGTTAGGTTTACTAGTTCCAAGATTGAATGAATTACAGCTTCAATGTGCAGAATTCAGACCCTGAAAAGTTTAGTATTTATGGTATTTCTCATTACCCATTTACTGGAGCTGAATTTTTTGTATGTTGTTTATAAACCTATATATAATCTACTGTAAAAATTTCAGAAATATTCGATTTATTTAGGTACCCCAAAGTGCATAGGAATCATGACTGAATTACTGTATATCGATATTGAAAGCAGTCATGTTGTAAAGTGCATATTTTTTTAATGAACCGTCATAATTTTCTGAATTTTGGATATGTTGTTGTACCCTGGTATTAAGGTTCTTTGTAAAAGTTTTGCGACAATCGGATGATTTTAACTCTGCAAAAGTCGGAGTATTAAATAGATTTTAACCTATAGATAGATTATGGTTGTGTTACCAATAGTCGGAGTTTTAAACTCAGATGCTTGTTTTGTTGATGTATATTGTGTGGTTATTTAGCTTATGAAGTGGTTGTACCCAATTGTCATACTGAAAAACTTATGCTGCATTACTTAGCTATATTACTAGTAGCTATTGGTGTGGCTCTTTGTTCCATTTTTTCCTAAGTCTATTAGAGTATAACATGGTTCCAAATCGTTCTCTAGGTATAATATTCTCTAGTATAACATGATTCTGGTGCCACTCTTTATTATTCATTATGTATTATGTAACTCTTTACTATCCAAATTTGGTTCTTATCTTGGTATACTCAATTAAGTTTTCACTTGTGTTTCTACGAGATATTCTACCATTGGATCTGAAGCTTGCAGTCACAAATGGTCATTTCGGCATTGATGAATTAAGTTATGAATTGTACAATGAATTGATGAATTACATTATGAATTGTACAATGAATATTGATTTTAAATAAATGGTCATTTGGATTTATGAATGCAGGTTTCGTTTCATTATAACTTAAATAAATGGTCATTTTGGCAATTCGGTTTCAGCTCTAATTATTTTTTTCAAAATAATTTTATGTACAACTCGTAACAAATGTTGTAGTTACACATTCATCTACTAAAAAAACGAAGTTGTTACTTCTAATATTACAACCTTTAAGGAGTTGTATTAGAGATTATGACTACAATAAACAAAGGTTGTGAAAAATGTATATTTTTCATGTAGTGATGACTTACAACTCAAAAAAAAGTTATCAAATAAATGACATACAAATATAAGCATAGTTGTCAAATAATTCACATACAACTCTAACCACGATTGTAAACTAATTTTCTACAATCCCACAAGTGTAGTGTAGGAGTTATTTTCACAACCAAAGTAAAGAGTTGTGTTAGGCATAAAGAAGAAATTTGAAAGACATTGACAAGCGAGCCAAACGTGGTACAAAATGGAACGACAACCGTGTTTACGACTATTATTGAAGAGTTGCAAAGAATTGAGGACCTTCTACAACCCCCCCCTTGTGCAACCTATAGATAAACGTCGTCGTATATTATACGACAACTGTTTTCCTGGGTAGTTAATCGGTATTTTTCCCGTAGTGTTCCCAAGTGGCATGAGATTCAGAGGATGAACGAAGGTTGATCGAAGGGAAAACATAATCCCCCCGATGAACTGCCAGACGGGGCGTATCTTCAAAGGAATGTATAAGAGGTGAATCCGCTTGAGGACGGATAAGCCAGCCTTCAGACCCGGACGGAGGATAAGGATGAGTATTTAACATGCGCGTGACCCAAATGTCATCCGCAGGGAAAATAATGGTACCATCGTATGAAGCGGGCGGCCATAGCTTGTCTCAGAGCTGAGGACTATTCCTAAATTCTTCTAGCGTGTACGACTCTGTCCTGGGAGGCGAGTCATGAATAGGCGGTTCATTAGACATGGTAAGTAAAGAGAAGGTAAGGAGAGAGAAAAGGGGGTCAGTGAAAAGATGAAGGTGCAAGGGCGAGGTCTCCTCTATTTATAAGGAGGTAAAAGAAGAAGCAGTTACTAGGCAGACCAATAACCGTAGTATCCCAAGAGTCGTGAACTTAAAACCGTCCATAACTCCCTATTGAAACCATAGCATCAACACGTATTTGTTGACACGGTCCTTGGCCAGGTCAAACACTCAGGGATAATGTTGATACATGAAAATAACTAACCATAAAATAGATGTCCCCTTAGCCTATGAAGGGTTCCTTTTAGGAAGAAGGAACTAGGGGACTAGTCCTAACCCACTAAAATGGGATAGTTCTAGTCCATCCAAGACTACATTAAGGTTGGTTGGGCTTTGGTCCAAGAAGAAAGCCTTTTGGTTTTAGTATTAACTTAAGGAAAGGGAAATGGTAGTTTAGTAATATATTAATCTTATGGGCATTTATCCATATGATGGTCACTATAAAAGGGAAAGAGGGAACACTTCTTGAGATATCATTAATTCTCTATTACTTTCCATAAACCCCTCTTATCCTTGGGAGTATTTTCTGTGATTTGGGCTAGTTCCTCATTCCCATGTTTTACCCATCAACAAACCTCTGCAATTTGTTCTTTATTGAAATCACTGCTTGAAGGAAAAAATGAATTTTCCGAACTACAACCCAGAAGATAGCAAATAACATTTTTATTCACTTCGAAGCATCGTCTCCGAACCATGGTGAAGAATTTACATCTCTTAGCATCCATGACATACATGTTTCCATAAAATTCTGCAACGAGACTGGGTGACCCAGTATAGTTCCCAGTGTGAATATCACCCCAGTCATTCCTGCTATGGTACAAACTCATATATTCTCGAAGATCAACATTCACAAACTTTTTCTCAACAATAATCCTTTTATCATGCATTGAAACATACTTGTTAAAACATTCTTGATTAACAAAGTAAAGTCCGAATTAACATCAAAAATCATTGTTGACGAGTATCAACGATTTCATCAAAGAAGGTGAAATTTGGAGTACCTCTTCTATAGTTTTCATTCGAACCTTCTCCTCTAGTGAAATTCCTACCATGCATGTTGCTATGTTCGTTATAGGAACTCGTAAATTCGAATAGAAGAAGAATAAACTTACAATTGAAATTCCCTATTGATGCTCGAACTCTCCTTTCCAAAGTGCAGTTAAGGAAGATCGCAAGTACCCTTTGAGAGAAGAAAGAAAGGGACTAAACTCTTGTTTCGAATTCAAGAGAGAATCAAAAATTTGAATTTTGATTTCGGATTAAAAGCTGCTCTCTTTCATTCGGTTTTGTACGAAGAAGAGATGATGAAAAGAAAACTTTTTTCTTTGTATATATCACCGAACCGTGTGTTGGTTTATATTCGGTTTCCCATGGATCGGTTCTAGAGTTTGACCATGGATCCAAAACTCTTTCCTCAAGTGGGCTAGCCTGCTTAAGTTCGAAAGACTTTGTGGGCTTGGAGTATGTTAAATTTCCAAAGATACCTATTTGTAATTCGACATTATTATCCATTTGTTCCTCTTTAGCAACAATATCGTATATGATATGTTTACACGGATATTAGACTTGACTTCAACGATTTGGAATCAAATCCATGTTGAAATTATTAAGAAGAAAAATTCATACGGTAGTCATGAAGATATTGACTTCTTTCAGAAATTGGTTCTCTAAAAGCTTGTTTTATGGACTCCAGTTCCAAAAGAAAAGTACCCACTTCATCTTGAAGTTGTTGACTATCACTGAGAATTTTACATTTTTTTTGGTGACTCGTCTTCTTTTAACTCGTAAAGTTCGAGTTCTAATGACGAATCAGCGATTTGTTTTTCAATTTCGAGCGAACTCAATGAGTTTTGACTCATTTTGTCTTTTGGATCATCAGTGAGTCTGAGATACAGTTGACACTCTTCTACCGAGGAAATTTCTTTTGATCGTAGAGACTCAACAATTTCATTATTTCTTCTTAATTCAAACAACTTTGAGTCATCTAATTCTGCCAGGAGGTTAATTAAATCATTCATCGATTCAATTTCTATAGGTTGGATCGCACCAAACACATATTGTTAGATCTTTTCGTGTTTGCCTGCTCTGATACCAATTAAAAAGACGAGTTACCCAAATATACCTCAATCTAAAACTTTTTCACCTATAAGTCATTTCTCCGAAAGTGATTGTCTATGGACTGAGTCGACACAATACAACTAACCGGTACACACTTCGTGTGATCGTCTATGGATACAAGATCGAAACAATACAATAATGAAGTATGATTACTTGATAATAGGTTCGGACTTAACCACAATAGATTGCTATCAAGTAATTAGGAATTAACGTTTGTGTATTTTACTTTTATAATAAAAACAATTATAATTGCGGAAATAGAAAAGTAAAAGAAACAACAAGATTTTGTTAACGAGGAAACCGCAAATGCGAGAAAAACCCCGGGACCTTGTCCAAATTTGCATACTCTCGGGATAAAGCCACCATACAAAATCTAAACCAACTTCGTATAGTTGAGACCAAGCAACTAAATCTATAGTTCACCTAGTTCCGTCAGTATCCACTGCACCTCCAAATTGCAATAAGTCACGCACTTGGAACAATTCCTTTGGTTCGTATTCCAAACGATAAAGGAACAACAAATGCATTCGGTAACAACTCTTTTCAAACAACGTGATATGAGTTTGACAAAAGGCTCTTCCGTTTATCCCAATAAACTCCTTTGTCGGGTTGATAGATCAATCTATCAACAACTACTAAAGTAATTGTTTAGACTATGCAATATATACTATGAATCACAAAGAAATTATTGATGTCGATCAACTCAACTAATCAATACAATCTATCAAAAGATAAACCGATTATAGTTGGATCCCTAGCCGATCAAGTTTTGTGCACACCAAAGATTATGAACTCAAATAGGAAATCTTTTTGTCTTCAAATCTTCTTAGATCTTGATAAACACACACACAATCAACTTGAATCTCTTGTGATCAATCATACAGGCAGTGCAGTAACAATGGATTATCACAAGGCGTCTTTAGATCTACAAACAGTCTAACGATCCCCGTCGAAACTTCGATCTAGTTTGAGTGAATCTTATATCAGAAGAAGATTCTCAAGTATAAGCAAACTAGGTGCAATCAAAGTTCAATAACCGTTAGACAATCAAATCAATCGAAAACTAATAATAAACTACAATTATCTAGTTTCCCACCAACGGTACTTGATGCGTGTCGTAGGTGCAATCAAATTAATTCAATATTTCCACTTAATTAAAAATAATATAATGGAAGTCAAGTTCGTTCCCACGAGGAGCAAGAGATCTTAGTTGTAAAAGTTGTCACGAAGGGGGTGTAAAAAGCAAAATAAAAATAAACAAAGCAATTAAAATCGAAAGTTGAAAGATGAAAGCAATAAGAGAGAAGATCAAGGAATCCTTCTTCGTTCTGAAACAATGAATCAAGTTATGTTCTATTCTACTTGTTATTAGTCACAAATTATCACCAAAGTAGGTAAAAGCGGCTAGCTCGGTGCTAAACCCTAAATCCCTTGTATCACCGGACACGGAAGTTCTCGACTACGGATTCTAATCACCAAGCCACCTAGAATTAGCTCAACCTAGATGTAACTTGGCTCATGCATTAAGTTTTATGAATTTCTTAGGTTGATATTAGTAGTTAGACTCTTAGCTCAAGGTCCACTTGCTAACGTTGTTTCTACACAAATTGCTCCACGGAATCCCTCCGCAGGGTCTCGTGTTTGCTACTTATGTAAAGAGTCAAAGAAACGATTACTTATCTCCTAACTTTCACTAGCTTTAGATTAAATCGACAAATCAATTTAGCGTGCACTCCAAACAATCTATCAATCAATCATGAGTGTCTTTAAGATCACTCCTATTAGTAAAAACAAGCGATAATTATGTGAAAAACTTCAAGATAGAATTTGAAAACAAAAACTTAAATCATATGTTTAAAAACTAGGAATTCATCCTCAATCAATAAAATTAACTACTCATGTTAAAAGAGTTCACACAAAGAATAAGAAAAGAAAAGAATTGTGTGTGTAGAGATATGTGTAGAGAGAGGTGTAGAGAAAGATATGTAGAGAGGTGTGTAAAAGATGTAGAAAACTTCTCTATTTATAGGCTTCAATATTCTCCAATTCTTCCAAGGAATAGAATCCTTATTCTTTTGCAATTCAATTTCCAATTCCAAGCTTTTCTCAACTCTTCACCTTCTCTTTCCAAATTTGAGTCCAATTCTCCATCAATTCCTAGCCCAAGCCTTCACACCCATGAGAGAGGTCCATAGAAAGTTCTGGAATTTTGCTCGCCCAAAAGCTGGGATTGTGGCCGGAATTTGGCGGAGAAACGTCGCCCGCCCGCCACTGCAAATTTCTCCGTCAAGAGAATATTAAACGGAATATTCCGTCCGGTCCTCCGTTAGGACTAACGGTCAAAAGGTCAGCAATCGGTCAACAGTTAGTCAAAGGTCAAGGAGAAGGAGTGAGTCGGACTCGAGTTAACTTCAACTCGACTAAGCCAGGCTTACTCGGGTGAGTCGGGCGGAGTCAGTTGCTTACTCGGCGACTTAATCTAATTCGGCTCACCAGGAATCGGTCCTTTGAACTCTGTTGGGATCGGTCATCGGGATCGCCCCGATCGGTCGAGTCGACTCGCTTGAGAAGGACGATTTGGCGAGATTTCGTTTTATTGAGCTTTCCGGCCAATTTCGGGCCTCTCGCCATCGGTTCTGTGACATTCCTAAGCATTCATCTAATTTCACCATTTCAAGCTTGACTCATACCCAGTTGCGAACTTCACCCATTCTATTTGCTCATACATTACTCCACGACTTTGTTCAACATTTCTCTCCCAGTTTCAATTTCCAAAATCCATTATCAGCTGCTCAACCTTCTTCTTCCTGTATTTCAATCCTCTCTGTCTCAGTTGTAGCAACAACGTCCGATCCAGTTATCAACAGCATCAACATCTCACAATTTCAACAGCAACAGTGGCAACAATTTCCATCTTAACTGTGCATCACCAACATCAATTCTTCCGGAGCTCATCTTGATTCTTCCCTTTGCGACCACGGACCGATTCAAACCCAAGCGGTAGCCATGTTCGATATCTTCTCAAATTCCCTACTCGATTCTGACTGCCACCACCTCTTCCACAGATCTATCGATTAGCCACAAAACCCAATGTTCCACTTCGATCATTCTTCAATTTACGCATCTCGATCTCTGTTCTTCTCTCTTGGCGACACCCATTACGCTCCTCACTGTCGAATTGAATCGATCGATTCCACCAACCCATCGTCATGACTCAACTTGCTTCACTCTTCAACCTCGGATTCAAATCTTCAATCGAACCCATCTCTAATTCCTCCATTTTACAGCTCTAAACTCTCTGTTGTTCTTCATCTAACTCATTACCATCGAGCTTCAAACAACGGCCACCAAACCCATTATTGACTTCACTAAAGAACATCAATTCCTTCTCTCTTCTCACAAGCATCTCAATCCATTCTTTGCTTTATCCTCGATTGATTAGATGTGACTTCATACCCATCTTTATGCGAGCTTCTCTTTGATTACCGCTCTCCTTCTCATCTCTCGATTTCACTCCAACAACAAAACCCATTCCTCAAATCACTGGCCATCATCTCCTTCTCTTGGTTCGATTGAAACCCTAATTTACACCCCTACACCCAGTATCTTCCCTCACCCCGAACAAATCTATGAGCGGCAGAAATTTTCCAACTTTGAATTCAATTTCAAGAGACACTCCATGCATTGCGCCTCTCCCTTTCTCTCTGTTCTTTACTTGGTGGTGAAATGAATGAGATATCCCCTCGACCTAGGGTTGTAATGATTTGGGAAGATATTTGCACCCCAGGGATAGGTACCACCCTCTCATTAGATAAGGGTACCCCGGAGATAATTACACCCTCGATAAATGATAAAGGGGTACCCTGATGACAACCCCCCTTAGCCTTGATTGGGCCTAGCTTTAGTACTCCTCCAAATTGGGTCGCCCCTTAACCTCAACTGGGCTCCATATATCAGTTGCCTGTAAAATTACCTTTTTGCCCTTTTGGCTCAAATTGGGTGATTTCTTCTTCTTTTCTCATGTGACTCCATAGTAGCTACAAAACTCAAAACAAGCGTAAAATACATAATTTACACGAAAAATAGCAAAAGCATAAACTACTAGATAGTAAATTAGGTGTATTCTACACCTATCGTACTGGTAAAGCTTCCCAATCCCAAAAGAAGTCTTTAAAACGGCGGTCGTAAGAGATTTCGCCTGTAGCGCCCCCCTAAGCTAGCAGCTGACTAATCCAAGAGATTAACTAAACAAAGAGGCACTAAAGATCTAAATCATATACTTAAACATTCAATTAAAAAAATTGCTACAAAACTAAACCCAAAAACTAACCCTATCCCCGAAATATATATACAAGAACTCCTTCCGGATGATACATATACAATAGTCATTTGGTTCACAAATACAATATACAACATAATAAATGTAGCGAGTTAACCAGATAACGGACTCAACTCCTCAAAGCTTCCGCTGCGCAACTCTGATCTGTCTCTGAAACTGAAAGTGGGAATGGGTGAGCACATCATCCCTAAAAGGGGTGCCCAGTAGAAATAACATTTAACTTTCGAGTAATCATTGGAAATGATTTGAAAACAATTCATGTTGTCCCTAACACTAAAAACACAACCAATTCACAGAGGTAAACAATCATGTATATGGAACTAACTCCTTCTAAACAATGTATAATATGGTGACTCGTCCAGCACCTAGATAATAATATGGTGACTCGTCCCGTACCTAGATAATAATATGGTGACTCGTCCCACACCAATAAATGAAGGAGCAGTACCCTATATACCACAGATGGAAATTCTCATTCCCAAACAATCAAATGAAAATTCTTATTTCCAAAGCAATTCATAAAGACAAACAAGGCATTACAATTCCTTTCCAAACAATGGAAAGATTAAAAGAATCAACGGTACTTTCGGAGTTTAAAATAAAACAATGCATGGAATACACAATCAGACTAAGCATGAATTTTTTAAACATAAACTTTTGTAAAAGAAAACAACAATAATCACAAAAGAGATAAATGTGAATTCCCACATCTTTTGATGACAAGCCACGCCTACCTCGAGATCCACGTCCTTGGTTCATCCTTTGAATCGATAATTGTTAATCCTGAGACTATTGTTAATCACACAAGAATTCTAAGAATCTAGCCAAAATGGCTCACACAAGAATCACACAAGTCTAACTAATGGTTCTAAGCCCATTTATGGTTCTATATCTTTTATTATCTATCTTTATCATATCTAAAAGTTACTAATTCAATTAGGTTGGTTCTATAGTCCATTAGATAAGTCTTAAGAAGATTTACAACTTTGTAGAAGAAGCTAGGGGTGAGAATTTGGCCCGTAATCCGCGGATTTAACAGGGACCAACCGTTCATTTGCGGATGGATGTCCGGACCGTTCGTTAATGGGTTGGATGCGGATGGAATTTTTGAAATCCAACGGATAACGGATCGAACCCCGGATGCAACCTTGAAAATCCGTTGGACATCCATATCCGTTATATTAATGGCATTTATATAGTTCTAGAAAATACTATGGATCATTTATGAATTTTTAAGATGTTTGCTTGGGGTGTTGTACATGGCATTTTTATATTTGTATACATATATAGGATATGTAGGTTTTATAAGAGTCATTCGTGTTAGCTTTATTTTCTTTATTATAAATTTTAACTAAAACAAATCCATTGGATTATCCGGCATCAATCCGTCCATCCGTGCATCCATTGGATGCAAATCCGTTGGATAAGGATTGGATGCGGATCTTAAATTTGAAATCCGTAGTGCAATGGATTGGATGGGGATGAGGTGAAAACCGGTCCATACCGGCCCATGCTCACCCCTAGAAGAAGCCAAAGGCTAATTCAGACCACAAGGGTCTAATTCAGGTTGATTAAGAAAATTAACTCTAAGCCCAAGTCTACAAAACAAGCCTATTAACTAAGGTCCAGTCCATCTGAGTCAACTAACGGTCAAGGTTCAACTAACAGTAAACGTCAGTTAACATAGTCAAGGTCAAGTCAACTTGTCAGAGTCTAATATGAATCAGTCAAGTGTACCTTTGAATCAAATACAGTCGAGGTCTAGTTCTTGGAGTTAACTCGATCAGTCACACTTAGTCGGCTAAACAAATTGAGTCGACTACTGCCCGACTAGGATGACTAATAGGTTTAATACTAAAAAACAGAAGTTTATACAATTAGTAAACATTTCATTCATTCAAATATAATTCACAATTCAATCACAAACACAACTAAAGCCTACATGCAGTTCAGCAGTTCATAGCAATAGTTATTTACAACTCGACAATCACCCTTCTCAGCATTACAATGCCACTTACTTCAACTGCAATACCAACTCGACCTTCATTTGCAACTAATCAATTCCATATCCTATACACACATGCACACACTTTTGAGAAACTATAGCACAGTTCTTTACATTAACTATTAAATCCAACTTGCATTCAGCTCAACCCCTATTAATACCCAAACCACTACTATTTGACTCACCCTCCACATCGAGGTTCAATATCTCATCTATAAATACACACACCACCTTCAACACACAATACTAACCTCTTTTGAATCCACATTTATCACCTTCCTTAAACTCCATTCATTTATCATCTAAACATCCTAGAATTATCAGCATCCACAAGACCATCCTTCAATTCAGAATTAATATAACAATTAAAAAACCACCACCAATATACAACTCCTCCCCTGTAACATCAACCTCATCACAACCACAACATTACATTCATCCATAGCTCGTAACAACGATTCAATCAACAACACTTCAATATTCATTCTTGACTATAATTCAATACATAAACTTAATCTACAATCTGCAATTCCATTACATATTCCCATAGCCATTTTCATAACTTTACTTAAACTACAAAGAAGAACAATTACCTCAATTTAGCTTTGTTTCAAACATCAACTTCTAGTTATCAACTTCAACTCCGGTGATAACTCCATCACTTTCTTCTTGTGAGAATTAAGCCTAGCTTCACACACGTATTCACAACCCTAACCCGACAATCTCTCCAATTAATCTTCTTCCTCGAACATCTCCAACATCTAATTAACTTCACCCCAGTTACTCAAATGACTAAACCCACTTTTAATCATCTATCTATAGCATCATATTCACTTTCTAAATCTCCTCGGATCTCTTCTCATGAAACCTAACTCACCAATTCATCACCGAATCATCTTGGAACTTCAATTAAATACTAACCCCTTTTGTTCTTCATCACCAACTAATCAAATCCTCCTTCCGATTAATCAATTCCTCCATATCTTAAACTCGGATGAAAACCTCAATTCTGCTTTATCTACAATTTGTCATCTTTCCTTCTTCTCACGATCAAACCACAAGAACACCACCAACAACTACTTCATCAAAACATCTTCTTTGCTTAACCCTCTTAAATCGATTCTCACATCTCTCTCAGAATCAACAGCCGAGACGAACAGGGAAAGAAAGAAAGAAGGAGAAGAAAGAGAATGAATTTCTCTTAGACACGCCTTGGTGATAAGGCCAACTACCCATGATAAAGGCACCCACCCAAACGTTAAGGGCATCCGGGCGGTTTAAAGCAAATTGACCATTATACCCTTTGTATTAATCTGATGATATTTTTTTTCGGTGTCCGAATGACACGCTCGAGCAGTCCATTCCGCATAACTTTTCGAGAACTATTCAACGGTACTAGTTTCATATCTAAAACATGGTTAGATTAGTTTCTATTCATTGACGTTCGTGACAAACTAATCGAGTCATTAGCGGCTAAGATGACTCTGTTTGGTCAATAACGTTGAGCGAGCTTGAGGGTCCTTACATCGCCTAATTAGGGTACTTTTCTCTCCGAATAGATGGCTCCACCGTAACAACACAACAAGGTAGTTTTGCTTTGCTCGGAGGATAGTTTGCTAGAAATGCAAACTTCAATATTTATAGACCAAGGAAGTTTGGACACCAGGAATTTCCAAAAATAGATATTCTCAAAGATATGCAATAAACACAAAAACGGTTTTCATAATTCTGGAAATGCTCTGTCAAATATTGACCGAAATCTCGGTAGAAAATCTTCGAATTAGTAAATGCACATTACCAATTTTTATTTTCTAAAGATATGCATTTAATTGCTGGAAATTAAAAGCATATAAAAATAAAAACCTTAATTAAAGATTCTCAATTTATTTCGATCTGGGATTCTCCTTTAGTTATTAAGGAATATCTTTGAACAATAGTAGATAAGAATTATTGCACGTGTTCAAAGTATGTCGATATATTTATTTTGTAAATCCTCTTTCATATTTACAATCTTGGAACCGATTTTCCACACTTCCAAACGAGTTTGGAATTGGTTCATCTGATTTCCAAGAACTACGTGATTGATCAAAAACATTCAATCACCATTCATAGGTTCAACGGTTCTACCAAAACAAGTTTCGGTTCTACCTCCAAGTGGCTACTAGGATCGGTCACACTAGTTTCCATAAAATGGCTAACTAAGTACCAGGATCGGTTACCACTACTTATGGTACTTACTTGTGATCGGTTGCACATGTTATAGGACCGTTTACAACAATAACTAAAACTTGTTAACCTACTACTAGGATCGATTACACATCTTGTGATTAGTCCCACCAAGTACTAGGATTGGTTACCCAATGACTATAATTGATCACACCAATTACAAATATCGATCCATACCATCTCGGTGATTACTTAAGATTGCTTTCACTAATAAAAGTCATCTGGGATACATAACTCGGTCATTGTGAATAGTTTTACCAAGATACATAAACAAGTTATGAGCAGTTATACTAAACACACATATTGGTAATCCAAATATTTGCAATGAATAATAGTACCAATAAGCCTAGTGATTTCCCTTTCGATTCACAAAACAAGTTTATGAATGTACTTCCTTTAGACGAATGTAAAACATTGTTTCCTAGGATGAAATCTTCACCCATACCCATACATAATCACAATAGCATTCATACGATTATGTCAATTTCTTAGGACAAAATCTTCACCCATACCCATATATAATCACAATAGCATTCATACGATTATGTCGATGTCTTATATACGAAGTTCAAAAGATAGGCGTTATACTTCGTATTATAATTCCTTAATACTACGTCTAACTAGAGTATAATCATTCACAGCTTCGCAGTTATGTTTTCAATATAGCACGACTTGAAAGATATGTTAGGAATGAAACAGTTCAAGTCAAAATGTTACTAACCTCACATTCTTCAAGTCTTCGAGTAATACTTGTATATCTCATATCCTAATAAATTTCTAGCCAACCTATACGAAGTTGACTCTAGTAAATAATCAAGCGACTCTTTAAATGAGTTTTGGTTCACTAAAATATGACAACCAAACTTGACATACCAACGCTTGGTGGGTTCAACCGAGCTATGCTCTAACATCCAAAAATTAGTGCATTAAATCTGCCAGACTAGAACAA
>JAJJWW010002128.1:0-20268 GCA_023531295.1 Papaver armeniacum | reverse complement strand
AAACAAAGCTGAACTGGAAAAGGAAATCACCTAGTATTGCTTTCCGAATCCTTTAAGCCCATATCAGTTCTTTAATACGTTTCACCTGCAGTGTGCACAAATGTTTAGAAATAACACAAACAAAGTAATTTTTGATAGCAAGAAAACACAGAGCAATTTTATAACAATGATATGGTACGCCATCCACCATATTTACCGTTTTATAATCAAAACAGCGCACTTGGGCTATTTCAAATATAGTTATTTGATTCCGGGGCCAACATGTGATTTTTTTATTTTTTTTTTTTTTTGTTCTTTTGAAGAATTCGGTTGAGTGATTAATCATCTATGTAAATGATTGGGAATCAATGCTAGTGATCTTTGCATCGGTCTCCCATGATTCAAATGAAACTAAACAAAGCTGGTGTTGTATATGCACCAGTAAGCAGTCGTATATGAGAAAAACCAAGTAATTTTGTAACGATGATACGGTACTGGTACTGGTACGGGTACTATTACATGTGACACGCCATCCACTAATATTTACTGTAAATAATCAAATCAGCACAATGGGGCTATTTCAAGTATAATTATTTTACCTCGTTTGATTGGGGGCCATGAATATTAATTAGGGGCCTTGACATTTTATTTGCACCCCAAATTTTTCAGGGGCGTATTAAACTGATTGTGAAAATACTATTTTACCCTTCACTAAAAATAAATCTTAAAAACCTATTAACCCTTAATCTTAAGCCCCAATTCATTTCTAGTTCTAAACAAAAAGATCACTCCCTCCCCTCTCACCCTCTCGGCTCTTCTCTTCTCCTCCATTAACAACTCCAAGAAAAGAAAAAAAAACTTCACCCGAAAAATTTCGATTCTGATACAAAAGGGTCGTCAATTCGACAAGCCTAAACCCTAACGATTTTTCATATGCATGTAGAGACCATAAAAAATCCTTAGGTTATATGATGATCAAGATAACGACCATATTTCTGGTTTTCATATTTTTTACCCTAGATTAAAGTCGTTAACATAATATAAAAACCTATGACGATGTCGACCATATTTCTCATGGCCATCACTTACTTTTCCTCCATGAAAAAGTAAAGTTTTGTAGATGTCTGGATCGTCAATGCGACATGCAAAAAAGAGACATGGCTCCACCTTAGCAGCTAGATTATCATTGCTGCCGCCGTCGTCATCACAGTAGAGATTGTTAAGCTGGTGAGTGAGGTGCATACTAGCGAAGTTACTTCCGCGAATGAGAGTTATCCATTTCTTACAAACTAATTTGCACTCTAAAACAAATTCAGCTGGAACTCGAGAAAGTATTTCTCCTACGATATCCAAGGGAAGAGACTCCATAGATGCTCGTTGAGCTAATAACTAAAATCAAGAAACCAAAACGTAAGAAAATCTAGTTTCAAAAGAAAAAAAAAAAGGTGCATATGCTTTTCTACGATGCTAGGACCTTGTTATTATTTATAGGCTTCAATGATTCCTAAAACAACACCAAGACTGGAAAAAAAGAAATCATGGGAACTGGAAACAGGACTGAACTACAAAAAGGAAATCACCTAGTTTAGCAATCAAACTAAAAACTAGGAGAACGGAAATTAATGTTTGCATAGATCGACCTACTAATAGATCATATCACCTTGAAGTGTCATTATAAAGTTAAGACGTGGCAAAGATTTACACGTGTCTTATGACATAACGCTAGAGGTGAGTTCGACCGGTGGAACAGGCTCCTTAGCTAGTTGGGCTGGACCAACTGCCAGGCCCGACCCACCAACAACAAACACTACAATAGCTACTCTAGATCAAGAGGCTTGAACACAGTGTCACTGCTTAATAGAAGAGGACCCGTTTTTTTTTTCTCCCGGGATCTACGCATCATAAAACGTCTCTTAGGACAATTTTTTCGCATGTTCAAGACTGTAAAAACGGTATTTTTTTGTTTAATAGTTCCCAATATAAATATGTACCTCGGAAAAGAGAATGGGGCAGCTGATGCGCTGGCTAGGTTAGCTAGAAATCTCATGTAAATAGTATCTGGATAAATCTCATGTAAATAGTATCTGGATAAACATCCCCTTGTTTGTATCGTAGATAAACTGCTCTCTGTGCTGTAATTCTTACCTGTTGGTTTGGATGTATGAATGGTTTCTTTCTTAAAAACAAAAAAAAAACGTCTAATACGTGGCAAACTAAAAGTGAATTTGGTATACCTGCCCCAAAAGCTGGGTTTTACTTATACACGTGGATTCCTCTTTTTTCTTTTTCTTTTTTTACTTGTACACGTGGATTCCTCTTTATATGCCCCCAAAAACTAATGTTGACATGAAAATTAGCAAGAGAGGTTTTTTTTTTTGTTGTTGGAGAAAATGAAAATCTTTTTTAAGATATTAATTCAAGACTATGTTAGTGGTCACTGAGAAAGCATTGGACAAACTGCTGCCAGAGATAAAACAACAACGCTACCTTTGCCATCCCCCGATAATATTATTATTTCTGAGCCACCTTCCACTGACCCTCATGGTGATTAAGTAAATCACCGACCTTCAAATATTTCAAATTAGTAGGGATGTCATCAACAAGAGAACATATCAAACCGATGATCCTGCCTCTGATTTTTCCTGACCAGTTTTTATTTAATTTTTATTTTGCAATCGACTCTAGCTCCTAGTTAGTAATTTTCCGAATCATTCCCGAACGTATCCGAACCGACCGCATCCGAATGATACTTCCGAACTATTTGAATTCCGAACCTAGTTCCCGGATTGTATGGACCTCACGAATGATTCGCGAACGTATCCGAACTGACCGAATCCGAATGATACTTCCGAACTAGATTCGAACGCCAAACCTCGCTCTCCCGTAGGTAACTCTCCGACGATTGGTTTTGTATATACTTTACATTTAAATACAATTATTCAGTTAAAATTTTCTATTGGTAGTTGTTTAACCAGTGTTATATGCGTTGATTTTTGTTTAAAAGTCTATAAATTCGTTTTGTTATACATATATGCGATTAAATTGTTTACTTCTTGTTAAATAATCACGATAAAATGTTTTTTTCCATCTTATTAGTCTCGTAATAAGGTCATAATAATTATCAATTTATCATATATGTGAGCCGAATTTTAAGTGCTGAACTCACATTTATAAAACGAATATGCACGTATGTATGCTGTTCGAACTCTTTGTCCGAACAACGAACCGTTGACCGGATTTTTGACCGAATCAACCTATCACGAATCCGTATAATTCCCGTACGTATGTCGTCCCGAACTACTACCCGTACCTTTGAATTGCTAACTAGGCTCTAGCTTAGGCTTGTTACCAAGATCCGAATGCTAATTCAGTTATTTATTTATTTTTAATTTCTTTCTACTCAACTAGTATAACACGCATGCGCGATGCGCCTGCCGTTCTGTTCTGTTCGATAATTTTTCAATGAAAAATATCCGATCACACAAAATATGTTTTTCATATATATTATCACATGATGTATTTGAATAGCTTAATGTGCTTTGTGATTCATTCGGGATTATTTGGAACACAAAGCCTTTGAGAATCAGGAAGAAGAAGATGCATTATAACAACAAACTTCAGGCTTTTAGTATAAGCTAATCCCAACACATTGGTATCTCTCTCTCCATGGTCGATCTTCTTATGGTATCATCTTTGTATTCCTTAAACACTTGATTCTGGGGCGGCGGCCGAAACATACACATCACCGGTCCTTCCTTTACATGTTCCTACAGTTAAAGACATTTTCTAAGGGTTATGTAAACTATGGCAATAATCAAACGTTCGGGCAGTTAATATGTTAAGGTAACTTTAACTGATTTCACCATTTAAAATAAAAGAACAATTAACACAAATGTTCAAAAAAGACCGAAATTAAGACAAAATAAAAGTCTGTTCAAATTCTGGTAGAACAAAGTATTTACTTCCCTCGAAGAGATCATGCACTGGAAGCAAATGTTTTATTTTTTTGAAATCTCATACTGATCTCGCCCCAGTTCAGCTATCGCTTTGTGTACAGGTGATTCTATTGGTCCGTCAATTGATAAGTAAAGCTTTTGTTCATCTCATGGTTGAGGATTCATTCTTGGGGAATGATGATTCCCCTTGGTAATAATGGCATCTCCAGTCCATTCAGATATCAAAAAATCACATGACTTCAATCAAGAAATGACTCGTGAAGCAACCCCATCATCCCATTTCTTTCATTGCTTTTGCTGGTTCTGGAGCTAAATGCCTAATTGCACTCCACTGAATCATCACTACATGTCGAACTTTGATGGGATCTCTTCCTTGACGTATCGTTGGAACTCATTGAAGAAACTGCATGTAATCAATTTCTTAAAATTAGTTCATAAAGTAGAGTAATGTGCCCATGCCTTGTGGCATGCAGATTGCGCGTTCACTTTGGTCCTTGGTGTTCTAAGTTAAGAGATTAAGGGGTAAGCAGAACAGCATTAGAAGGGGGTATTTGGTGTTCTTAGTTAAGAGATTAAGGGGTAAGCAGAACTGTATTAGAAGTAAGCCTGTGACGGGAACTGGATTAAACATCCAGTGTTGTTTCAGAGCAATCTAAATACAACTGTAGGCTGGCTTGATCAAACGTGAGTCATCAATATTCGATTTTTTTAACATCCGAGATGACAGGCTTGCATACATTTTTACTCTATATCCAAATCAAATTCCATATTTATATGTCATACTCTTTTATCAAAACTAAACATCAACCAACAGTTAGAAGTATGGAAAAAAAAACTGAACATTGGATTGGACAAACTGCTGCCAGAGATAAAACAACAACGCTACCTTTTTCCGGACTAAGTGACCCGTTTTTCCCTTATGCTCATTGGGTTTGGGTTTTATCGGGCGGTGGTTAGCCGTCCGTGGGCGGTGAGTTACGCCGCCCAGAAAAGACCGTGAGTGCCGCAGACCGGCGTCCCGCCGTGCGTGGCCAGACCGCATGGGCGCCCCAGGCGGAGATCCAATCCAAGGGGGACACTCTTCACTCAACCAACATTCCGACACGTCCTTGTTTCCAAGGAGAGCAAATCCACTTCCTCGATGCCGTCCATGCCTAGTACATACCGCCCTCCCGTTGATGTTCAGCCGGAAAAGGGGGCCCTGGTTTGAGTCCAGCGGTCCGCTTTTCGGGTCGGCTGCCATAACGGTTTGAGATGACCAAGCCTGAACAGCCGCTCCGGAAGAGCCACTGCTCAGGTCCGGGCATCACCATCAGTTGTCAAACAGTCGTATTTATTTTTTGGTGATATATGATCCGCCAATAAGGGATTGAATGCCCTTACTTGCAATGATCTATCTCCGTATGAAGGCAAAAAAGAAAAAGAAAAATATGTAACGATCTGAAAAGATTATTTGCACTAATCCGCAGTAATCTCCAGGGACCGTCTCCAATCTGTAACGATCTGGAACGAGTATTGCACTAGTCCACAATACTCGACGCGGATCGTTTTCCAATGTTCGTGATGTTTGGTTCAGATCATTGCATTGTACTCATTGCAATGATCTATCCCCATCACGATGATATTATTATTTCTGAGCCACCTACTTTTCTTATTTCTGCAACCACACTTGTACCAGTATTGCTTTCAGAATCCTTTAAGCCCATATCAACTCGTTCTTTAATATGTGTTTCACCTGCAGTGTGCACAAATGTTTAGAAATAACACAAACAAACTAATTTTTGATTGCAAGAAAACACAGAGCAATTATATAACATATTAAACCAGAAACAACAGATAACCAATAAGTAAGAGAAAACTAGCAAGCGCCTAATCTGCCTTGCAGTTATTTCTATATACACAAAGAACCATTCAACAACCATTCATTTATATACACAAGCTTATTTCCCTCTGAAATCAGTTTTGACATGTAACAAGACTGGGTTCATTCAAATGTATCTCTAGTGTTTGTTCCATTACTCGGACACCCAGTGTCTTAAATTTTCTTCTCTAGTAAACCATGTTTTCAGAAGAAGAAAAGGAAATCTCCTAAGAACCCTCCTTCAAAAGGGACTTCCAAAGCCATTCATGGTTTGCGAAAATCGATAAACAAGGTATTCGGAACTAGGCTGCAAACAAAGGTTGCACTTTGTGGTTCTTCATCCATAAATGAAAATCAGAAACAAGAAACAACAAATACTTCATCCCCTCATAAGAAACCACCCAATCTTGTTTTGGATTGGAAAAGTTACAATTTGTAATAAGGTTTAAGATTGTTCTTGAGTTTCCCTTGAGCAAGAATCATAATCTTCAAGAGGTTGTGATGAAATATTTTTGTTGTTCTTCTTTTTTGTTTCCGTGTTTTGTTGCACAATCTTTATTATTGTGTGAAGTGCCTTATTTGTACATGAACAGTTTTCCTAATAAGACTTTTCCTCGGGGATAACCAATTTCTGTGGGGGTATTGGTCAAAGGTCGTTTTGGAAATTTATCCCATATCTTCCTTCTTTTTAGGTTGAAGATTTCTCCTTGATGAGAGCATTTCATTTATCTCTTCTAATCATGTCTTCATCTAGTCTTTCAAGCAAAGAAAGTGATGTCTGGACTATCCTTTTTTCCTTGTTCGTTTCGATTCTCTGAGAATGAGATGTGCTCCTACAAACATGATTCCTCCCTTGATGGGAATCCTTCTGTCTCTCACTTTGATAAGCTCTCTTTAACCATGAATATCGTCTTGGAACAAGTTCGTGCTTTGAAGAGTGAACTTTAATCTTCCTCCAAAACACTTAAAGAAAAGATGGATAATCTTGAATCCAGGATTGATTTAATCAAAGATGATCTTGATGAATATAGGGAACTTGAGAAGAGTATTCAAAGTAAGTGAAATGTTCTTTAGGAGTTGTTTTGTTTTATTGTCTAGGAAACTTCTTACGAGAATTTATTCTTGTGTTTTATGAAGGATAACTAGGGTTTGGAATAGTCATTATTGTGAGTACACATAGCTATTTCCAACGATTTTCATCTTGCAATATTTTTAGATTTATTTATTTAAATTCTAAATTTGATTTGGAAGATCATTTTGCAGTATTAATCTTTATGGTTTTATATATTGCAACTTGTTATGGGATATGTGTGTTTGCGTCCGTGAACTATGATTGTCCCATATATGGTCAAAGATTAAGTCTTTCATATGTCATTATGCAAATATTGATAAAAGAATGAATTAACTTTTGACAAACAAAAGTTAAGCCTATTATGTCATTATGAAAATATTGAAGAAAGATAGGATGAACTTTTGTTTACAAAGATTAAGTCTATTATATGTCTCTATGAAAATAGTGATGGAAGATAGAATGAATCTTTGAATATTCCATGATATTGGTTTTCATAATCCACATCTTTGTGTAAATATTGTGCGGCTCGTAAGTTTTCTTATGTCGAGCATTTCCGATTAAATTAATCATGGGTTCTCTTGTGGTTAATTTAATTGAGTATTTTGGATAAAAATTCATGTTTCATGTGATTTGTTAATGTCCAAATAAAACCTTCTTTTCTTGTGAAAGTAAGGTCGCTCTTGTTGTTCTTTCTGGAATGACATTTTATGGGGGAGAGTTTTTATTTGAACTTGTGCTTAATTTCCATATCTTTGTGGGAAGTGCGGTTGTGGAATATTATAGGTGTTATCTTGTATCTTTATAAACTCCTTGATGAATGCATTTATTTTCGGCTATATGATTGAATCTAAACAAAGTTGATATGTTGTTCTCTTTTGGTCATGAAGTTTCTCTATGGAAATTTCATTATGATCCCACTAGTTTTCGTACCTTTGCCAATTTATATTGACAAAAGGGGGAGAATTAATGTGTAGTTCACACTACAAATACATATGATGTACGGATCATTATGTAAGGGGGAGTGGTTTTCATGTGAGATGAAGTATTTACTAAGGGGGGGTGATACATATCACCATAGTATTGTTGTCAAATTTGTGATACAATTGAACTTTGATGTTGTGTAATAATACTATGACATTGTATAACAATGATTGAGAGTTATTGTTTTCTCATTGTTATAGATACAAATCTTCAACAACTATGATGGTGAGTTGTACACATTTAGAATCATTGGACTACTTGGAAATTGCGAAGATTTCGAGTAATGTTGAAGAACTAACGAGATCAAGCATTTGGATGAGAACCTACAAAGTTTATTTATTTTGTAATCCATATGTATTGATAGTTTTGTCACTAAAATTGACAAAGGGGGAGATTGTTAGAGCACTTCTCGGTCGAACTCGCAAGGTGTAGTTATCTCAATCTTGTTTGTCAAGTTTAGTTACCAAAACTATAAGTCTTGATTTCTAGTATACTTATAGTTGAGTTTTAGACTCCACGACGTTCATCGATTGAAGACGAAGAACTACTCAAGGGAACTTGTAGAACTTCATCAACAAAAGGTATGTGGAGACTTGAACTCATCTATCACTCAAAAGTCTATCTACTATATCTCCTATTTGAGACAAAAAGTCGTATTGCTATATAGACTTCAATTATACACATTTGGTATTTTGAGCCGAGTTTATCTCGTTATCTATTTCTCGAAATATGTGTTGGTAAGCTTTCTCTTTAACCAAGTTCATCTTTTATTCTTGACGAAAGTCAAAGATGGTCATGTGAAAATCTCCTTGTAACATCTTACATGATTTGTGTGAGACAATCATTTGATGTAGACTCCGAATGTTTCGTATTGATCATTCGATAACTTGAAAATTGCTTTGAAGTTAATAGTTTGTGTGAGAAAGCTATTGTCGTCTTCCAAGAATGTTTGAACGATTGAAATGAGGGTTTAAAACATGTAACCATGATTGGATATAAGCATAGTGTGTATTCACATTTGGGTAAAGTCCAAAACCGGGAACCATGGTATGCGTACACGTACGCGTACTGGTTGGTTGTTGGAAGTCCGGAAACTAAGTATGCGTACACGTACGCGTACTTGTGGAAGTTCAAGTTTCATGAATTTCTGCTGGAGTTTGGAAGTGTAAATGGTATGCGCACCCGTACGCATACTGGCATAACCATACTCAGTCTGGCTACTTAGGTATGCGTACACATTTGCATACTTAAGTAGGTTATGTTCTAAAATCGGTTTGTTCATGAACTAATACATCTTACTAATATAAAGAAAAGAGGTATTTTCACCAGTTTACTGAACTGACTATTATGCCCTTGGGCATTTTTTTTTTCTCTTCCTCACTTTTTCGTGATTTCTTACCAACTCAAGGGTATTTGGTTATTTGTTGTGTCTTTTCTCCAAAAACCCATCAAGAAAACTTCGAATACTCGCCTTTCCACAGTCGAGCTGCAATCTCTCTCAACTTATCATAATCATACCGAATCACATCGCTTTTTACACAAACAAAACACCGTGATTCTAAGGTGGGTTGAGAACGACTACTCGATTTCATTAGTAGCGGCTCAAACTCAATGGCAAAATCCCCAAATCGCTTGGTCTCAAAAAATATTGAAATCTCGGGGATTTTGAATTGAAGTTTAAGATTTCAATTGAAATCCAGTTGAACATGATTATTGGGTTGTCCGTTGGAGAACAATGACTCGATTTCATCATAACTCAATTGCAAAATCCCCAAATCGATTTGTCTCAAAAAATTGAAATCTGGGAATTTTGATTTGAAGTTTGAGGTTTCGATTGAAATCCAGAGGTGAATCAGATGATTGGGTTGTCATTTATGGAGTCTCATGCACGTAGGAAGTGAAACCAAGAACTGGGAACTGGAATTAAGTTTGGGTAAGGAGTCTTTAATTTGCTATCTTAAATCCCCAAGGTGTAAGAATTGTTTTGATCATCTTTAATTTGCTATATTCGAAAAAGAAGAAAACAAAGTACAACATTTTTCTTTTTCTTTTTTATATGTTCATTTTCTTCGTCCATTTTCGAAATGGTTATTGTAATTTGATCCCTGATAATTTCTCATTTTGGTTAGATTTTCTTACCATTTATGTTTATAATTAGTACATTGTTCTGTAATTTGTTAGGGATTTTGGTGGTGCTTGGTACGTGTTTGACGAAATGGGTCAAAGAATATATGAGATTTTTAAAGACAGTGGTGTTCATAATGAGTTCTTTTTTTTTTTTTTTTTTTTTTTTTTTTTTTTAGTTTCAAGTTGTTTTCACCGTTTATTATAGGGTACAAGACTACAAACAATTGACAACATCCTGAGAATGTAATCGGATAAAAGAGAAGTTACGGTTCCTTCAATGTGACCTACCAATGCCTCGAGGAAGAGATCCCGTGAAAGTGCGGTATATATTGATGCTTCAATGGAGTGCAACCCGGCCTCTATCTCCGTACTTTGCAAAATTCCGTGACTTATTACCGTGCTCAATGTCGTATTGATGCAAGCACAAAAAGAAAAAGGTCACCATCTTCCTCATATGCACCAAAAGAAAATCTAATTTTCAAATAGATGTGTTCATTTTCCGTAGGGTAACTATTTTCTTCATTGCAAGATTTCATTTGGGTAGCAATGATTGATCAAGTGTTGTGATGAATTTAAATTTCGAGTTTTCACCTTGAATTGTTATTCCCTTGACGTGTATCTATATCCTCTGACCACTTCTTATTGGATGAGACGCAGTCGTGTAGCCTAGGTCATTCTTTGTTGCATTCAAGTATTTGGGAACTAATGTTTGTTTGATGCTCACAAGTCGCACTTTGTCACAAATTTGGAAAATCTTATTTGGCTTTACAAAACCAAACTATTGTAAATTGATTAGCAATCGAATCAACGCTCATCATATTATACACCGAAAGTCAAAATGTTGATTCACATTGATCACCAATTTTATTTATACGGTTATATACCTGTCTTGAAATTGGCTTATGCTTATGAGTTTGTCAAATTGACCAAGAGTTTTACCGATACTTGCTAATTCTTATGAATTAGTTAGTTTATATGATGACTTTGTGATATTGGTTATTTGGTTTATGGTTCGATCGGCGGCACTACGTATCATACTTTTAACCATTTCCACTGTCTCCTCTTTTTCGGTCATGGGGCTTATGGTGGTAAGATTGTTGTGGAGCTCGATTCTATATCGGGATTTGGAAACTACTTAGGTATTTAACGGTAATTCTCAATTCTATCGGGATTTTGCATTCAATCTGAGTAAATGGTGCATGATTTGTATTTAATGAATATTTTAGGTTCTGTCTTACTTTTGTATTCATGAATCTTTAAGTGGGTTTGTTTGATTTTTTTTTGAATGGAAAGGAAAGCGCATTGCGCGTACATTATTTAATTAAGGATTGTGTTGATCATCTTTGATTTACCATCTTAAATCCCAATTCCCTAGATAGAGGGAGGTGTACAATATAGGGATGTATTCAATTTCAATTTTGATCAAAATTGAGGAAAGATTGTTTACGGATCTGTAAATTGTTAAGGTGTTTTAGAATTCATATGCTTTGAATTAATGGTTTTGTCTGCTTTTGGGGTATTAGTGTATCTTTTGTTAGTGGTAAGGTGTAGTGATGGTGGTGGTGAAGTAGCCATAAACGAAGAGAGAATCGTAGATGGAAATGAAGGCAAGAAATATGTTTCAAATGAGGAATCGATTATAAGATTTCAATATGTTCATGATGAGTTTCATTTGACATCTAAATCTTCTACGGATATATTGCGGTTTATAATGAGGTTATTATACAAATAATTGGTAGCATCCGAAGAAAGTAATCGAAAAAAGAAAAGTCATAATACTGTTCCTTCAATGCGATCTGATAACGCCCCAAGGAAGAGATCCCGTGAAAGACCTCATTATTGGTACCTGTATTAGCTTTCCTTTCCAAATATATGACTTTGTTAAAATGTAAATAAGGCTCTAACAAGCATTGACTTAGGAAGTGAAGAAATGTCTCGGATATTTCGTACCAACTTATATTCTTGACGTAAAAGTATATTTATGATTGAAAATTATTAAATGAAAATTTAAGAGTTTAGTTGTAATTATTTTTGCAGATTAGCATGAGTTTTCACCACTTGCCGTTGATCGTGGACTTTGACCATTGACTGATTGTTGACTTTGCCGGTGACTATCACGCGAAAACAAAATTACGAACGGAATGGCAGGCGCATCGCGCATGCGTGTTATACTAGTTTATTAATAAGGAATGCAATCTTTTGCAAACCGTGGCTATAATGTTCATGAAATGATTCAAGTGAATTAAAATCGATTTTGCTTCAATTATGTCTTGTATACTTCTATGATAATATACACAATTGAACAACTCTCTAACTAGTTTCATTTGAGTTATTTGAACTAGTTATGATAAAGCTGAATAAGGTTGATATTAAAGTGCTCATATGGCTAACCATTGGTTAACTATTGTTGAACCAACTAAATGTTTAGGTACGGTTACCTTTATCTAAATGATGGTACATTTCATTTGTGTATAACAAGCTAAGTTCGATCTAACAGTTGAAAGATATTAGCTTGAATCATCTAATGGTGGATATTGAATGCTTTGTTACCAAGGTAACATTGATTGCAAACCCTGATGTGAAGACTATATAAAGGAGAACTCTAGCAACTGGGAACCCTAATCCCCACACCTTCTGTAAATAATCTTATTGCGACTTGAGTCGATTCTCCTTTAACCTTAGGTTTTTCAATAAACCACAGAAGGTTAACGACTTGAAGACTTCATTGGTATTGTGGCTGGACCCAACTATTTCTCTATAGTTGCTTGTTCTCATGTTCTTTGTTTTTATTGTGATTGAGTATTATCTTCTTTAAGATTTGCTCGAGATTTATCTACGATAGGCAAGATTGAAAAGTTGTCACAAACATCTTCGTCTCATCGTTTGTGATTCCACAATATCTTGTTTCGTTAATAGATTAATATTATTGTGAGGTGATTGATAATACTTGGATGTTCTTCGGGAATACAAGTCCGGTTTATCAATTGCTTCATGTTCACCTTGATTTATCAAAACACGGAATAAAACTCATAGGTATTTATGTGGAGACAAATTTATTTATTCAATAGCCTATTCTCAGGTGATATAAATTTTTTTTCAAGTCTCCACTTTGTGTCGTAGCAACTCTTAATTGTGGGTGAGATCATCTAAGGGAATCAAGTGCGCAGAATCCGGCGTGGTTCAAGAGGCGTAAGGAACGCAACTTTACCTTGATCAATGTGAGATTGGTTAGGGCTCAACTCCATTCCAGTCCGAAGTTAACTGGTAGTAGGCTAGTGTCGGTAGCGACTTAATACAGTGTGGTGTTCAAATGCGGACTAGGTCCAGGTTTTTTACGCATTTTGCGGTTTCCTCGTTAACAAATTTTCTCGTGTCTGCATGTTATTTCTTTTCCGCATTATATTTGTTTATATAATTGACATATCACAGGTTGTGCGTAGTTCAATCAATTAGATAATCCAACCTTTGTTTGTTGATATAAATTTATTGACACTTGAACATTGGTCTTTGGTACCGTTCAAGTTATTTCTTATATTAATTAGGCTCACGGATCTCTATATGTTTGATTTGATGATTACATTAAGAAAGAGAGATATAACTCTTGGATATATTTCTTGATTGAGCTCGCTTTATTAGTTGGTGGTGCTCTCGGAATTATATTGGAGTTAGTCCATACAGATTGCTAAGCGAAATATTGTCCCTTTGATAAATGTTTCCTCCTTCAGCCGTTTAATAACTTCTGACACCTCTGAATAATTGGATCCCAGACTGCCTTATTCTTTGATTTTCCCTAAAGGAATTCCCAAATAATTAAGAGGAAAATTAGTAAGATGATAACCAAAAACCACAAAAAACACCATTGTGTGAATATCTTATACCAACAATTGCGCTTTTCTTGAAGTTGACCAGTTAAACTAGATATAACTTTGAAAGCGAAAGAATAATCTTCAAGTTGTTAATTTGTTCCTCGAGTTATCTTAGAAAACTACTAAATCATCCATGAACCGCAAATGGTTTACTGATGGTTCCATTATCTGTAACACCGAAAGCGAGAGATAATTCCCAATTTAGCCCTTTTTTTATCATTTGAGAGAAATTCGACTACCATAATAAACAAGAAATGGGAGATGGGATCTCCCTATCTTATCCCATTCAAACCTTCTAAACATGCGTGTTGCGCCATTTATTAAAATTGAGAATCTTACAATATAAATAGACTTACTAATCCACCTTCGCAACAACATTTCCAAACCCATAATTTTTTTCATCACAATATCCAAGCAATTCCGATTTATGTTGTGAAAGCTTTCTCGAAGTCCATCTAGCAAACAAGACCGCACCTGTTGGATCTTATTCTTGAGTCAATCAAGATCCCATCATTTATCTCTGTCTATTATGAACAAATACACCTTGATAATTAGAGATGATTAAGGGAAGCTCCAACTTCAGTCTCTCTTCTAGTAATTTAGAAATTATCTAATACGCTCCACCAATAAGACTGATTTAGAAATTATCTCATACGCTCCACCAATAAGACTGATAGGCCTGAATTTATGTAAATTCTACAAAATTTCCACTAGTCTTGGGAAATTTGCAAGTTATTTAGATACCTATGCATACAAATCATTACAATCCCATACAACGGTAAGAGTGATAAATATGCGTTATAGAACTATCTACCTTTGTTCGAAGACGATCAAGAGCATACTGCGTTCGTAACTGACAGGGGAGTCTACTGTTATACTGTAATGCCGTTCGGGCTAAATAACGCAGGGGCAACCTACCAGCACTTGGTAGACCATATGTTCAAGGACCTGATTGGGAAGTCGATGGAAGTATACATCGATGATATGGTAGTGAAATCTCGGCAAAAGAATCGCATTTTCTTGATCTGCAAAAGACGTTCGATATCTTAAGGCAATATCGTATGATGATCAATCCGCAAAATGTTCATTTGGCTATCATCGGGGAAAGTTCCTTGGATACTTGATGACACGGAGAATCGGCGAATCGGAACAAATCGAGCCATGTGAGAAACGCCATCCCCAAGAACGAAGGAGGTCGAGCTAGCGGGACGATTATCGACTTTCTAAACCGTTTCATCTCACGATCGTCGGATCGATTCAAGCCATTCTTTGATGTTTTGAAAAAAAAGCAGTGAATTTTGGTTGGACGGATGAGTGTGAAAGGGCTTTTGATGAGATCAAAGCGGGTATTTGTCAACTCCCGGTTTTGGTGAGTCCAAAATCGGACAACCTATCGGGGTATATCTCGGCCGCAATGAGAACGCCGTTAGTGCAGTCTTTGTTTGTTCTGAGATCCACATGAGAAACCTGTGATACTTAAATCGATGGAAATCCTTGATTTGGGCGAAACACTGTACAAGAAAATTGAGAAGATAGCACTTGCACTTTTCCATGCATCTAAATCGTCTTAAGCCTTATTTCAAGGAAGGCGGATCATAGTATACTCTGAATACCCCGTGAAGAGAATCACGGAGCGTCATGATGATTCCGTCGACTAGCCATATGGTCAAATTTTTCAGGCGTATGAAATCAAGTGAAACCCGAATCACAGAGAAACGACATGCATCGGGCACATCGCTAGCGGATTTTCCTGGGACGATATAGAAATGGTTGCTTTGGCGAAGAAGTGGAGTTGTTCAAACCCACCGAGCGACCACCGATCAGGCGGGGCGATGCTGTATGGAGATCGATACACCCGAACCATTATGGACCAGATGTTCACGATGGGTCATCAAACGTTGGTGGTCTTTGCGGAGTTGGATGCGTCATACTTACTCCAAGGTTCGAGGATCGAGAAAGCGAACAGTGGGTTTTGAAGCATCAAATAATGAAAGTGAATATGAAGAAGTGCAATAATCGGTTTAAAAGGCATCAAACAAGTTAGATGCGAAGAATGTGAAGGCTGCTCAACGATTCCATGCTGAGTGGTCAACCGGTTTAAAGGGACCTACAAAGCCAAGGAAGAGAATGGCCTGTTTGGATCATATGAGAAAGTCGGCAAATGAGTTCGACCAATTTTCTATTAGGCGGAGACCTTGATTGGAAAGCGGGCATGCGGATGCTTTGGCATATCTCTCTTCCGCGATCGAAAATGATTAGCCGTTTTCGTTGTAGTAGATTTCCAAGAGTTACCTAGCATCTCAGGCAACCAATTTGTTACGGCTCTCGAACACGCTAGTAGAGGCTGAGATGGTAGTTATCGGCACATGGGGATTACGAGAACATACGCATCAATATGGATGTTGGATCCCAGGATGATAATTGAAGCGGTCATGTTGAAAACATTACAGGTCGAGCGTCAACCATACATCGATTACTAACAACCTGTGCGAACTCACAGAAGATGAGAACTCATAAAGGTGAGAAAGAATTCATGGAGATACTCAATGATCGAGATTTTATCCGCAAACGTTACTTTGGAGCCATTTTTGCGATGCGTATCACCAGGTAGGACAAATAATACTACGAGAGGCCCATGAGGGGATTTGTGGCGGCCGTTACGAGGCGCAGCCTCGCACACTGGATACTTACCCCGGGGTATTTCGGCCGTACATGCAGAAGAGGCTAAAGAATATGCGCGAGAAATGCGTGCCATGCCAAGAACACGCTCCGATTCGAAAAGGCCGCCAACGAATTACATCCAGTTTTTAGTCACTCAGCCGTTCTCTATGTAGGATTGGACATCGTCGGGGCCGCCTCCCCCAAGCTCCCAGGCGCGATTCGTACTAGCCGCTACCGATTATTTCACCAAGTGGGTGACGGCACCGGTACACGTCACCGGACATGATGTGAAAAGGTTCATATGAGAATATCGTCTGCAGTTCGAATCCCAGAGACACGATAATATCGGACAATGGGAAGCGATTCGATTCAGAGTAATCAAAGACTTTTGCAAGGGCTGAATATCCGCCTACAATTTCGTCTCCTTACTATGCTCAAAGCAACGGGCGGGCGGGAATCAACCAACCGAGTTAGTTATGGACAACCTCAAGAAACTAGGGAGAAGGCGAAGGGAAAATGGATCAAGAATTCCTTGGAGTCTTATGGTCTTATCGAACAACCCCCAAAAGATCCACTTTGATTTTATCCATTCACATTGGCGTATGGGGACAGAGGCAACATACCCACCGAGGGTACAATCTCAAGACTGCAAAACTCGTGCTGTCAAGTCCGGAAAAAAACGACAAAGATCATGGCTTTGGACAAAGAGTTCTTTGGAAGAACAAAGAGAAAATTAAACGGAAAGGCTGTCCGATACCAAAGCGGGCAATCAAGTCATATGATCGCAAGGTCGGAAGAACGGTCGTTCAAACCCGAGGGAATATGTCTTGAAGAAAACCCGAGCAGCCATGATGGAACCGAGCTGGGGAAGCTCGGGCGTGACTGGGAAGGCCCATACATAGTGGATAGACCAAAGATCTCGTGGATCCTACTACTTGAGGAATCTCGTGCGGGCCGAGGATTGAAGCCATGGAAGCCGTGGAATTCGTTCCACTTGAAAAAGTTTTATCATTAGAGGTAGATTCAAGTCTGCCGTGGTCAGCACTCTTTTTCCTTTTTGATGGTTTTGTCCCACTTGGGTTTTCCACTCAAAGGTTTTAACGGGCGGTTGTGACCAAAGCGGGGTATTTATCTTGTTATTTCAATTCGGATATTCTAGTCCAACATTATTTTGGTATTCCTTACTTTATCAATATTGTTCGTGGTAATTATAAGTCACTGCAGGTGATCAATCTGTGATCATCCCTAAATGACAAAACAATACAGTTTAAATCTACTATCAGCAACGTCTCTGACACCTCGTGGATAGGGTGAGTGCACGGTTCGATGATAGGTGTAGAATACACCGTATTTACTATCTAGTAGTTACGCTTTCTTTGCTATTTTTCTTGTGAATTATGTACTTTACGTGTGTTTTTGAATTATTAGGTACTCTGGAGTCGTGCGGAGGAAAAGATGGAGAAATCAACCAATTGGAGTAAAAGGGGCAAAGTTGTCATTTCAAAGCAATAGCGAACACTATATGGAACTGAGCCACGGTTAAGGGGTATCTCTATGTGCAAAAACATCATTTCAAGGGCAGATGCAATGCGGAGTCAAGTCAACGATAAGGGGCTGCTAGCTCAGATTAAAAGGAGAGCTAAAGGGTTGTCATTAGGTGGCCCGTATCCATTAGTGGGTGCCTATGTATTTTTCCACTCTTACACAGCCATGGAACTCAGAGAAAACACATTTCCCAATCGCTCTCATTCCCAAATCGAGATCTATTACAGTGGTGGTTGATGAGCTCCTGGTGAAGAAATAGAGAAGAAAAATGGTGAGAAAAGCAGCTGTTACTGCTATTAATTCAATAAATTGAGAAGAGCAACTTTGCAATCGTTGCCATCATTGAATCGGCAATGGGACTCAAGGGTTAACAAATCTGGAAATGAGAGGGAGGTTGAATCTTATTGACTTGATTACATGGCAACCGGTTCGATGCCGGTGGATGATGATTTAGTAATGAGGTTTGACATTGATGGCTAAGAAGATCTGTTGGAGTTTATTGTTTTCAATATTGATGTGTAATTAATCGAGTGAAGATGATGTACTTCTAGCAATGGCCGTCAGGATGAGGCCCCGGTGGTTGCGGTTGCATAAGAGGAGAGAGGACGGTGTAGAGGAGAAGAAAGTGAACCAGAAGGGTAAACAGCTCAGATCTTAGAAATTGATATGTTCACCGATTTGAAGTGGTGATAATGGAGCTGAGTTGATGAATTTCATGGATTTGCATTTTGAATGATGGGCTTGTGATGATTGTTGCAATGTGCAACTACATGGATTATGGAAGCTTGGGTTATTCTCAGATTTAATTATGGAGGTGGTTCATGGCTGGAATGAAGGCATGAGGTGCTGCTGTGATTGTGAACTTAAATGATGCAGGTTTGAGCTGGAGCAGTGGCTTGAGATGTTGGTGTTGAGTTCTTAGCTGGTGCTTGTGTAGTTGCCTGAATGAGAAATGAAGACATCAGTGGTGGTGATTGTTGGAATCAGAGAAGAACTCGGGATTCTTGTTGTGCTCCGAGATCGAATGAGAAAAGGATGGTTGAGCGGTCGGAATGAGTGACTTCTGGGTGCTACAATGTGCTTAATTGATTGTGTGGGCCCAGAAAAGAATGATGGTAGCCGGAGTTAGAATTGGTTTAGGTGGAATGTCCGGTGGTAAGTCAGACATAGTGCAATTTAGTGTGTTAGTTCCATGGGATTCTCGGTAGAATGGCATTTATTCTTTGCTATTTGACAGGGGAAGAATATAGAGATTGTAGCAAGTCTTGATGTTGCTATATTTATGCCATGGTCGAGATGCACATGGTGATAGGAAAAGAAGAGCCGGTGCTACTTCAAAAGTGCGATGGGAGGAGTTCTTTGAGTTGCCTGGTGAGAGGGTTAAAGAGAATGAGATGCACGCAGTGAAGTGGGTTGTGTTGATCTGTATGAATGGGCTGCAGGTAATGATGCATTGCGGGAGTTGGTATTGCGGTTCGGCCTGAGAGAAAAAGAACAAAGTGAAATCGGTGATCTTTGAGAGTTGAAGTTGAGTTTGTGCACCTCAGTGTTGCTGGTGGTGATTGATCCTGGAACTCAATGTTATGGAGATGACTTATGGTGTTGTGTGTGAATGAAGTGCATATTGCAGGTGAGCTGCATTTTAGAACTGATTGCAAGAGATAGTTGGGGACTGTGTTGGTGGAGGCTGTTGTGGAGAATAAGCTGATGATTCCATCTGATGTTGAGTTGTTGCTGTGCTGGATAGGAGATGGCTGGTACAGTTGCAAGGTGGCCTGAGTTGATCTAAAGTAGAATGTTGTTGCAAACAGGGATGGAAGAGCGCTGGTACTGAGATGGAGGTTGCATGAATGCGGAGGCTGAGCACCAGTGGTACATGAACCGGCATTGCCGAGGAGATGAACCGAATGTTTGAGAACAAGGATATGCGGAGTGGTTTTGGTGATTATCATGGAGTCAGGAGATGAGGGCTCAAAGTGCAACCGTAGAGAAATGGTTTCAAGGGTTACGGTACATGGAGCCATTAGTGATGTTGATTGAATTTGGGTTGATAATGAGGGGATTTGAGGTATTGCAAAGTTGTAGTGCAATTGCAGTGAATTTAGAATTACAAGCAGGGAAGAAAGCCATCATGGGTAGTGTATGCACCATCTTTGTGCATCACAACTTAGGGCTGTTGCAATGGCTTGAGTCAAGGCCAAATCAGCCATGAATGTAGTC
>JAJJWW010002126.1:0-45958 GCA_023531295.1 Papaver armeniacum | reverse complement strand
TTTATAGGCTTCAATGTTCTCCAAATCTTCCAAGGAATAGAATCCTCATTCCATAATAATTCAATTTCCAAATTCAAGTCTTTCTCAAATCTTCCATCTTCTCTTTCCAAATTTGAACCAAATTCTTCAAAGCCATAAGTCTAGATGATTCTAGAGAATTCTTCACAAATTAAGTCGCCGGAAAAAATCCTCAGGATTACCGGAAATTGGCCGGTAAAATCACTGCCGGTCATCTGAAATTTTGTCGCCGGGAATGGAATATTCCGTCACATACCGTCAGAGTTAACGGTCAAATCAGTCAAACCGTCAGTCAATGGGTCAAGGCAGAAAGAGTGAATCAGCCACCGAGTCAGCATCTTACTCGGCTAACTGGTCTTATTCAGCTGAGTTGGACCGGTTGCTGGATCATTCGTCGGACTCGTACGAGTTAACTCACCGAAATGGAGAACCGACCGAGTCTCGGCTAATTACTGGACTTTCTCAGGCCAAGTTCATGCCGATCTAATGTCTTCAATTCCTGTAACAGTTCCTAAACATACATCTAAGAAGTTCAAACATCTGCTACTGTAATTCATTCACACTCCCAGTTATTCATTCCCAGCAGCTTCAATTTCCTCTACTGCATCTTGCAAACTCAATCAATATGTAAAGCAGCAGCACAGCTAAATCAACCACAAATCCATCTTCTAATTCATTGCCAAAACCAACAACTTCATCTTCTGTTCTTAATTCAACAGAAGCTCAACATTTCTCCACTGATTTCACAAATACAAACCCATCCTTTCTTATTGTCTGTAACATCATTATTCTCGATCTCAGACCATCAACAACACCAACTCCCTCTATCGTTCACAGCATACAATAGACCTATCTCAATCTCCTTCACTATTCAACATGACCCATTTTCGATTCACTTCCTTCTTCTCACCGGGTTTTCGATCTCACACAAATCCATCTCCTCAACCTCAACAGCAGCAGTGAGGTCTCGTTCAACTCAATGTCAAAACCCATCAGCATCTCGATTCACTGAATCTTGACCGCAACATCTTTAGATCGAAACCCATCAATTCCATTTACAACATCATCATCTCTCGCTGCCAGATTCAATCTTGCATCAAACCCTAACTTGAATTCATCGTCGATTTCTTGATCTCTGGCTCTTGATTTCAACAGCAGCACAATCAATTCGAACTCATCTCTGTTCTTGATTTGATTTCAGCCCCAAACCATCATCAATCTTCTCTCTTAATTCTTCAACGATGCCTTCAATCCGTCTCTCAATTTCTTGGATTTAATAGCAGCAATGGCTGCTTTTCTCGCCTCTTTTCTCTTCTTTCAGATGCAATGATTGAGAGGAAATGATTGAGAATAACTTCTCGATCTAGGGTTATAGAAGTAGGGTTATTCAGTGTCCGGTCACCTTGATAAGGGCTACACAACTAGCAGCCCCCTAACCATTACTGTTTTTCTTTTAATACTCCTCCAAAAGAGAGCTGCCCCTTAACCATAATTGGGCTCCAGATAGTGTTCGCCAATGATAATTCAGCCCTTTTTACTCTAATTGAATGATTTCTTCTTCTTTTTCTCCGTGCGACTCCAAAGTAGCTATAAAACTCAAAACACATGTAAAGTACAAAATTTACAAGAAAAATAGCCAAGAAAACATAAACTCTAGATAGTAAATACGGTGTATTCTACACCTATCAATCTACACAGTACATATTCATATGTTATCTGCAGTACACCTAAGATACTAGTTTGGTGGATATCACATCACAGAGCGTGCTGCTTAAAAAGAAAAGAAAAAATTACTAAAATCCAGATGATAGATATTAGGGGTAAATGCTAACCTTGGAGAATGTACCTCAAAGTGGTTAGCATCTGACTGGCTAACTTTCCAGGGACGGCCAATTTGAATGTGTAGTTCAAGCAAAGCTTGATACACATGGGTTAGCAATTCTGGGTTCATCAGGGCACTCTCTTCGCGACGTTCTGACATCAACTCCATAATACGTAGCCTACACGACAAGGAAACAACAAGTCTATTATACTACATTATACGTAGATTAACAAAACATACATGCTTGTACTGTTACAAAAGAAACTAATAAAATCTTAACACTACATATAAGCTTGTACTGTGACTAAGGGAACTAATGCAAACCTGATCTTGTCAACGAACGACACGCATGTAACTTCTTCTCGCGTTTAATCCAATTATTGAACGATTCGGCAACGCTTGAAGAAGTCTGACCATACCTACAACCCTTGAAGAACGCACTTGACCACTTTTCCCTTGGAATGTTGCGGTAGTAGTCAGCAACCCAAGGCTTTCCCAAATTTACCATTTCTTGAAGAGCTTCCTCGTATCTTGCAGGAGAAAGCGCATATATTGCCTTTCGGAAAGCATCAGTCACTTCTTTATACTTTTCGTCAGAATTTGCGGTAGGTAAGTTTTTGTCCAAGTGGAAGTAGCAATAGCTTTGTTGAGAATTAGGGAACACTTTGGGAATATATTTAACCAACCCTTCACCTCGGTCAGTCATAAAAGTAATTGGGCGATCATTATCCAAAGCTTCCTTCAGATTCTTGAAAAACCACTCCCAATTGTCATTAGTTTCACCAGAAACTAATACATATTTGAGGGGATAAAAACCTGCAAAAGGAATTATTCTTTATGTTAAGCAACTGCTAAAAGGAAAACAACTAGTACATATCAACATGAAAAGCTAACACTACATATTGACATGCAGTATGGTTTACCTGACATTACATATTGACAACCAGTAAGGTCAATATGTAGTAATATACTAGCTGACAACCAGTACATATCAACATGTAGTCCTTCTTCTATACTACTATTTTTTTAGTTTTTTTTAAAGCATAGACAGTACTAGTTGTACTAGTTATATTTCCTTGTATTGTTACAGAAATAGACAGTACATATTAAGACATGTTGCCGCCATGAAAAAAAAAAAAAACTGAAAAAGTGGGGGTACAACAACCTCACCCAATAATTCACTTAGCAATATGTATGGACGAACTCCAATATACTTTTAAGAGAATCAACTAGACAGTCAGACTCAATCTTAATAAAAAGTATATCAAGGAGTTATATCTCAATTTCTCGATTCAATACTTACTCAAGCAAATAGAAATATGCGAGTCTAATTGAATACAAGAGAAATTAACTTGAACGGCACCAAAGACCAATGTTCAAGGATCAATCAATTTCAATCAACAACTAAAGGTCGGATTTCCAAATTGATAGATTCAACGCACAACCTGTGATATTTCAATTATATAACAAAATATAATGAGGAAAAGAAATAACACAAACGCCGGAAGTTCTGTTAAAGAAGGAAACCGCAAATGCAGAAAAACCCAGGGACCTAGTGCAGATTGAACACACATTGTATCAAGCCGCTACAGATACTAGCCTACTACAAACTAACTTCGGTCTGGATTGTAGTTAAACCCCAATCAATCTCACACTGATCCAAGCTACAATTACGCTCCTTACCTCTCTGATTCCAGTAGGATATTACACACTTGATTCCCTTAGCTGATCTCACCTACAACTAAGAGTTGCTATGACCCAAAGTCGAAGACTTTAATAAACAAATCTGTATCACACCGAAAAGTCTACAGGAATAGATAAATCTGTCTCCCACAGAAATACCTACGAGTTTTGTTCCGTCTTTTGATAAATCAAGGTGAACAAGAACCAATTGATAACCCGGACCTATATTCCCGAAGAACAACCTATAATTATCAATCACCTCACAATAATCTAATCGACTAGCGAAACAAGATATTGTAGAATCACAAACGATGAGACGAAGGTGTTTGTGATTACTTTTCTATCTTGCCTATCGGAGAAACTAATCTCAAGCCAATCTTACGATTATACTCAAATACGATAGAAACAACAAGATCAGATCACACAACTACAGAGAAAATAGTTGGGTCTGGCTTCACAATCCCAATGAAGTCTTCAAGTCGTTAACCTACAGGGTCTCGGTAGAATCCTAAGGTTAAAGGATAATCAACTCTAGCTTATACAACTAGTATCACACACGAGGTGTGGGGATTAGGTTTCCCAGTTGTTAGAGTTCTCCTTTATATAGTCTTCCAAATCAGGGTTTGGAATCTAAGTTACCTTGGTAACAAAGCATTCAATATTCACCGTTAGATGAAAACTTGATTAGATTCAAGCTAATATCTTTCAACCGTTAGATCGAACTTAGCTTGTTATACACAAATGAAATGC
This sequence comes from Papaver armeniacum, assembly GCA_023531295.1. Lineage (NCBI taxonomy): Eukaryota > Viridiplantae > Streptophyta > Magnoliopsida > Ranunculales > Papaveraceae > Papaver > Papaver armeniacum. The sequence continues at coordinate 41,685 of JAJJWW010002126.1, read as the reverse complement.
ACGTTCATTTAGGTTTGTGTAACCGTACCTAAACGTGTACACCTAGTTGGTTCAACAGTATTAACCAAATGGTTAGTCATATGAGCACTTTGATATCAACCATATTCATCTTCACCATAACTAGTTCAAATGACTCAAAAGAAATAGTTAGAGAGTTGTTCAATTGCTTAGATCTCATAGAAGTGTACAAGACACAATCGAAGCAAAAACGATTTTGATTCACTCGAATCAATTCATGAACTTTATAGCCACGGTTTGCAAATATGCATTCCTTAGTTTATATAAGTTTAAGTTCACGAATAAACCATTTTTAGAAAATAACCCACTCAAGTATGCATACCGGTATGCATACTTAAGTACCTGGATTAAGTTTGTTTTCAGTTCACAAACTCCAGCAGAAATTCACGGGATGTGAACTTCCGACAGTATGCGTACATGTACGCGGATTTTAGTTCCGGTTATCCTGAGCAGCAAAGTACGCATACTTTGGTTCAAGGAATTTTGGACTTACACACATATGAGTTCACATACAATGTTTATATCCATTCAAGGTTATATATTATTCTAAACTCTTAAATCAATCATTGAAACATTCTTAGAGGATGTTAAATAGAGGTTTCTCACACACTATTCTTCATCAAAGCGATTTTCAAGATATTGAAATAATCAACATGACTTTCGTCCCTTGTAAAGATAAACTTGGCCAAAGAGAAATCTTACCAACACATATTTCGAGAAATAGATAAGCGAGATAAACTCGGCTCGAAATAGCAAATGTGTATAATCGAAGTCTATATAGCAATACGACTTTTGTCTCAAGATGGGAGATAGAGTAGATAGACTTTTGGAAATGCTCAACATAAGAAAACTTATGGAGCCGCACAATATATACATAAAAATATGGATCATGGAAGATCAATACTGCGGAATAGACAAGGATTCATTCTATTTTCCATCACTATTTGCACAATGACATACAATAGACATAATCCTTGTAAACAAAAGTTTTATTCTTTCTTCCATCAAATAATGACATAAAAGGCTTTAACTTTTGTAATGTCAAAAGTTCATTCTATCTTTTATCAATACTTTCATACCGACATAATAGAGATAACTTTTGACCATGTATGGGACAATCATAGTTCACGGACGCAAACACACATATCCCATAACAAATTGCAATATATAAAAACATAAATATTAATACTGCAAAATCATCTTCCAAACAAACTTTAGAATTTAAATAAATAAATCTAAAAATATTGAAGATTAAAAACGTTGGACATAGCTATGTGAATCACAATAATGGCTATTCCAATTTCTAATTATTCTTCTTAAAAAACACAAGAATAAAATTCTCATAAGAAGTTTTTCTAGGCATTGAGACCTCTGAAAAATTCTTTATCGTCCCCGAACTCCTTGTCGTCAACAGCCATGGGAACATATGGTTCGTGAATGAAGGAGTCAATTCCAACAAACCTTCTAGGCTGAAGATGTTGAACCATGGCCTTCTGAATTTCAAGAGTTCTCAAAACATAAGCCTTTATTTGTTGAATCTCCTTTCTTATGTCCTTCAATTCTTCAAGAACATCAGAAAACTTATGAGAATTTGAAGGAACAACTCTTGCCTTACTCACATTCCTTCTTTTTCTTTTCAAAGTTGGAGGTAACGGAGATCTTTCTTTTTCCTTCGTGATTGATGGCTTAACAATCATATTAACATCTTTTCCATCAGAAGACATGATGCTTGGAGTATCCATAAGCTTACAGATTTGTGAGAGGAAAAACATGAATGTAGGGTTACAGAACCTTTATACCCTCAAAGGATTCACGTACGCACAACTCATACCCTACAAAAGGAAGAATTGTCAATTTTAACCCTCTTTTATTGATTAACCAGGGAAGACCTTTCCAATATCAATTAGATATGAAAAGCGGCAAGAATTCCAGACTTTACAATGCTCTTAGAGCAAAAACAAACAAAAGAAAATCAAAACAACTAAAGATTTTTTTTCTTTTTCTTAAAGCCTGAGGTGTGCAAAATCTTGTCTCTTTTAATCAGGCACATGAAACAAGATGCACTAACCATCACACTTTAAGTTGTGATGGGATGAACAATAATCTGTCCACCATATCCTTTTCGATCGGAATTCATAGAACCCTGTTTCTCATAGTGTTTAGATCAAAACTTTCTTTCTAATGGTCTTGTATTATCCTTGGAAACTAACTTCTTTGACGAATATAAAATCTTACATACTTCAGCGGGAACAAGTTTAAGCTTGTTTGCTAATCGATTTGCTCTTCGTTGAAGTTTGTTGACATGTCTCAATTTGTGTTTGTACTTGTAACACTTTGAAAGTTCATGACCCTTGAGTGAACAATATGAACATGTCAACCTGGAATATGATTCAGGAATCCGAGATGTGCAAGCGGCTAGACACAAGGTAGATCCTGAAAAATTAGACAGAGAGTTTCCAATAGAAGGGTCAATTTTTTCTTCCAGATTGGTTGGTTTTTCTTCTGAAATAATATCAAGATTGATGTATGTATTGCTACAATATCAAAATCAATATTTTTACAAAGAAGTGCAACACTTGATTTTTCGTCTTCATTAGAATCATAGTTGTCAGACATTTCATCAAGAGCAAGACCTTTGTTCCCAGTGTATTTCTTTCGATTCGGACACTCATTTGCAAAATGACCAAAACCTTTACACTTAAAGCACCGAGGCATATCCTCGTCATCAGTTTCATCATTATCCCTATTTTTAGGAGGAACACGATTATGGGGTTTATCTGATGACCTGGATTTTTCTCTGGAGAACCGTTTACTTCTCTTTAAAAGAAGATCCCTAAACTGTCTTGTGATCAACGAGACTGACTTGTCAAGATCTTCATCTGATGAATCAACCTCAGAAAGATCATTTCAGAGACACAAACACTTTTACTTTTATCAAGTAATTTATTGTTCTTTTGTGCTTTGAATACAACATCCTTTCTAGATTTGGATGTATGATCATGATCAAAGATCTTTAATTTCCCAACCAGAGTATTCCTGGAAAGAGTATCAAGGTTATTTCCCTCAACGATGGCATGCTTCTTAGAATCGTATCTGGATGGCAGTGATCTGAGAATTTTTATCATAATGTCTTTTTGAGGAATACTCTTACCCAATGCAAAAGATGCATTAACAATTTCAGACACTTTGTGGTTAAACTCATCAAATGTTTCTTCATCTGCCATACGAAGGTTTTCCCAATCAGAATTTAGGTTTTGAAGCCTAGCTTCTTTTTCACAAGTATTCCTTTCAAATACGGTTTCTAAAATATCCTAGGCATCTTTAGACTTTAAGCACGTAGTCACATGATGCTGAAGATCTGGGGTAATGGCATCTATGATAGCATTTAAACCGTCAAAGTTTTTCTTTGCAGCAAGGATTTCTTCTGGAGTATATGCACCAATATCCTTAGGTCTAGACACATCACCTACTGTATCAACCGGAGGAGTATAGCCATTAACAACCCGTACCCATGTTTGAAAATCACGAGCTTGAAGAAAAGCACGCATAGCAATTTTCCACCATAAGTAGTTTGAGCCATCGAAGACTGGCGGTACGTTTATGGAGATAAAATTTCTGTCCATAGAGTCAGATCGCTACAAACACAGACTTATAAGGTCTTTAAACATGTTTTCCTGCTCTGATACCAATTGAAAAAGTGGGGGTACAATAACCTCACCCAATAATTCGCTTAACAATCTGTATGGACTAACTCCAATATACTTTTAAGAGAATCAACTAGACAGTCAGACTCGATCTTAATAAAAAGTATATCAAGGAGTTATATCTCAATTTCTCGATTCAATACTTACTCAAGCCAATAGAAATCTGCGAGTCTAATTGAATACAAGAGAAATTAACTTGAACGGTACCAAAGACCAAAGTTCAAGGATCAACCAATTTCAATCAACAACCAAAGGTCGGATTTCCAAATTGATTGATTCAACGCACAACTTGTGATATTTCAATTATATAACAAAATGGAAAAGAAATAACACAGACACCAGAAGTTTTGTTAACGAGGAAACCGCAAATGCAGAAAAACCCCGGGACCTAGTCCAGATTGAACACACATTGTATTAAGACGCTACCGACACTAGCCTACTACAAACTAACTTCGGTCTGGACTGTAGTTGAACCCCAATCAATCTCACACTGATCCAAGGTACAGTTGCGCTCCTTATGTCTCTGATCCCAGCAGGATATTACACACTTGATTCCCTTAGCTGATCTCACCCATAACTAAGAGTTGCTACGACCAAAAGTCGAAGACTTTAATAAACAAATCTGTATCACACAGAAAAGTCTACAGGAATAGATAAATCTATCTCCCATATAAATACCTACGAGTTTTGTTCCATCTTTTGATAAATCAAGGTGAACATGAACCAATTGATAACCCGGACTTATATTCCCGAAGAACAACCTAGAATTATCAATCACCTAACAATAATCTTAATCGACTAGCGAAACAAGATATTGTGGAATCACAAACGATGAGACGAAGGTGTTTGTGATTACTTTTATATCTTGCCTATCGGAGAAATTAATCTCAAGCCAATCTTACGATTATACTCAAATACGATAGAAACAACAAGATCAGATCACGCAGCTACAGAAAAAATAGTTGGGTCTGGCTTCACAATCCAAATGAAGTCTTCAAGTCGTTAACCTACACGGTCTCGGTAGAAACCTAAGGTTAAAGGAGAATCGACTCTAGATTATATAACTAGTATCACACATGAGGTGTGGGGATTAGGTTTCCCAGTTGCTAGAGTTTTCCTTTATATAGTCTTCCAAATCAGGATTTGCAATCTAAGTTACCTTGGTAACAAAGCATTCAATATTCACCGTTAGATGAAAACCTCGTTAGATTCAAGCTAATATCTTTCAACCGTTAGATCGAACTTAGCTTGTTATACACAAATGAAATGCACGTTCATTTAGGTTTGTGTAACCGTACCTAAACGTGTACACCTAGTTGGTTCAACACTAGTTAACCGAATGGTTAGCCATATGAGCACTTTCATATCAACCATATTGATCTTCACCATAACTAGTTCAAATGACTCAAAAGAACTAGTTAGAGAGTTTTTCAATTGCTTAGATCTCATAGAAGTATACAAGACACAATCAAAGCAAAAATGCTTTTGATTCACTCAAATCAATTCATGAATTTTATAGCCACGGTTTGCAAATATGCATTCCTTAGTTTATATAAGTTTAAGTTCACAAATAAACTGTTTTTAGAAAATAACTCACTCAGGTATGCATACCTGTACGCATACTTAAGTACCCGGATTAAGTTTGTTTTCAGTTCTCAAATTCCAACAGAAATTCACGGGACGTGAACTTCCGACAGTACGCGGACTTTAGTTCCGGTTATCCTGAGCAGAAAAGTACGCATACTTTGGTTCAAGGAATTTTGGACTTACACACGTATGAGTTCACATACAATGTTTATATCCATTCAAGGTTATATATTCTAAACTATTATTTCAATCATTGAAACATTCTTAGAGGATGTTAAATAGAGGTTTCTCACACACTATTCTTCATCAAAGCAATTTTCAAGATATTGAAATAATCAACATGACTTTCGTCACTTGTAAAGATGAACTTAGCCAAAGAGAAAGCTTACCAACACATATTTCGAGAAATAGATAAGCGAGATAAACTCGGCTCGAAATAACAAATGTGTATAATCGAAGTCTATATAGCAATACGACTTTTATCTCAAGATAGGAGGTAAAGTAGATAGACTTTTGAGTGATAGATAAGTTCAAGTCTCCATATACCTTTTAGTCGATGAAGTTCCACCAGTTCCTTGAGTAGTTCTTCGTCTTTATATGATGATCGCCGTGGAGTCTAGATCTCAACTACACTTTATATCCTAGTCCGAGACTTAGCTATAAGTAGACTAGAAGTCAAGACTTATAGTTTTGGCAACTAAACTTGACAAACAAGCTTTAGATAGCAACGCTTGCGAGTTCGACCGAGCAGTTCTCTAACAAAAACCATATGAAAAATAAAAAAAACCAGTTACCTTGATTGCCGTTAAGACCTTTTGCCGCCATGAGACCTCCTCTAAAATTCCCAATAAGAAATGTACAATCACATAAAATCATCGGACGACAAAGTTTATAGCCCTCTCTACAAGCTCCAAAGCAAATAAAAAGTCTATTGAATCTCTTTGTAGCATCATTGAAGTCGAAATCAATATATGACCCGGGGTTTGTTTCCCTAACTGCATTAACCTACCAAGCAAGATTAGTGTAAGACTTGAAATCATCACCAAAAATCTGTTTATGCGACAACTCAAGTGCATGATATGCGTAGTGATAATTAATGTCGATCCCGCCATTAAATCTATAATCTCTGCTGGCTTTATGAGAGGGTTGTGCCTGACACGCTCATGAATTAAATTGTTCATAAGCTTTATCGAAACTTTTGGATTCTTCAACATATAACCACCACCACAAGTGTGCCTCCCCACATATTCCTTTATCTTAAATACATCAATAGAACTACCAATGGCAGTTGCATGAAGCCTCCATGAACAACCTTTCATGCTGCATACGGCAGTGAATCTCGCTAGGTCATTCTTTAACTTTTTTACCTCGTATCCAGTTCTCATGCAGTATTTTTGGCAAGCTATACGTGCAACATCAACACCACCATAGAATAATTATTTTGTATCCTCAAAGATGTCCTCCCAACCATCTGAAAAAAGCACATTAGGAACCTCTTTACCATCTTTTAAATAACTGTTTTTTTGTACTGACAACTAAATCTGCATTACTGTCAACTTACATACGCTTAGAAGAACTAGATGCGCCAGCTGAAATTACATCCACCTGCAAATCAAAGAAAGCTGATTTCTTTACAGAATTTAACGCATCGATGCTCTGGAGCGTTACGTCGGCAAGAATAGGAACTATCACTTGATTTTGGACATAGTTAACGGCAATAGTCGATGGAGTCAACCAGCTCCACATATTACAGATGGAAAATTTCAAATCCTCTAAAGTGGAAGACGATGTAACCAAATATCCAAAGTGGTATTGCTTATGGTGTACATGAGAGTAGCAAGCAATATTTGAATCGTGAGCAACGTCAGACATGTTAACCCTGTAAAAAATGATCCAAAAATTAACATAGACTCAGTTCATATGTAGTGTGTTAAAAAATACTTACATATCAGATATCAAGTGTGTACTACATATGAATATGTTGTCTGATACTTCTTTGAGAATGATACTACATATTTTTAGTGTACTAGGTATTGCATATCAATACGTACTGACATGTACTGAGTCTCTGATTGTATATGCAGTGCGTATTGATATGTCTTTCAATTAGGTTTATCTCGTATTGGTATGTAATGTAGGATAAACATGGTAATACATACTTGTATGTTGTATGTTCTGTTCTCAGTATTGATAGTACTAATCATACTAGTTATATGTATTCCAAAGATGAAGATAATTTTGTTATAACTACATATCACAGATGAAGATAAATCAATTTACGACGATTTGCATTGCAAATTACTAAACGATCTGTCTAATGAACAACATATCTCAAAAATACAAAAAAAAAAAATTACAAAAATTACTTAAAAAACGAAACAGAACTGAATTGAACAATGTAAATCATTTAACCTAATTGTACATCATCGTAAACTGAATTGATAAAGAAATTTAACAATGTACATCATAGAAAATTATTTAACCTAATTGTTCATCATGATTTCAAGAAAAAAAACAGTGCATCAGCAGAGAAAGATGATTTATAGTGAATACCTTGTTCGAATCTGAGATAAACCTACTTCGAATGTGAGGAAAACCTAATTGAAAGACACTAGCAACAGTAGAGAGCGAGAGACACAAAAAACGCAGCAGCAGACAACGAGAAATTTGGATCTGAGATGAAGAAAAAAAGAGGAAAGAAAGCTCGAATTTGATTTCCTACTTATATACAGTTGCAGAAGGGTACGTTGGGTATATACAAATTACGGGTTCAAACAACTTGCACGTGTGCTGGACGAGAGGATAAAAAATCTGTTCCAAAAACATGTTTTTGGTCCAGCGATTGAATATTTTTTTGTGCTGGACCACACATTAACCGGGTTTCCCTATACTGGATTAACCAGTAATTCCTAGTAATAAGAATTATTGGGGATTTGGTCCAGTTAGAGATGCTTGAGTAAAGAAAAATGAGCATGACAGTCAAGGGAGTTTCATCGAAAGGTCAAATTACTAAAGAGCTAATAGAGGGTGATGATGAATCCTTCAAGAGCAGTGGGTTTTGTACAAAAAGTAATGGGACGGAACCAAAAAGAAAAAAACATTGTTGTTGGTGAACTGTTTTTCCTGGCATTTTTAGGGACGACACCGAAAGAATTAGGGGAGACTTTTTTATTCCCAACCCATAGATAAGGTTAAGGGATATCCAAAAGATAGTAGAATACGTTAATGACCTTCCGCAATCGGAAGTTATTTTTGAACCGATTGTTGAGAGTAAATCGGTAGTTAAGCAACGCACAAAGACTACCGATTGATATGAATTTGTGCTAAATGCGTATTTGGGTCTACTATTAATCGGAAGTTAATGATAAATTCATTTACTGCCGATTATAGGCTCAACCAAAATTCAAAAAAAAAAAAGATTTTTGTAAAATCTCATTTTGGGGCTACTCTGTATTCGATAGTTATATGAACTATTTTGACTACCGAATATGGTTGAATATTTGCAAAGAGAGCCACTGTATAATCGGAAGTCAGGATTTTACCTCATTTACTACCGATTATAGGCTCAACCAAAATTCAAAAAATAGATGATTTTGGCAAAATCTCATTTTGGGGCTACTCTATATTCGGTAGTTATATAAACTATCTTGACTACCGATTATGGTAGGATATTTGCAAAGAGAGCCACTGTATAATCGGAAGTCAGGACAACTTCATTTACTACCGATTATAGGCTAAACCAAAATTCAAAAAATTGAGAATTTTTGCAAAATCTCATTTTGGGGCTACTCTATATTCGGTAGTTATGTGAACTATCTTGACCACCGATTATGCTAGGATTTCGGTAAAGAGGTCTACTATATAATTGGAAGTCAGGATAACTTCATTTATTACCGATTATAGGCTCAACCAAAATTCAAAAAATAGATGATTTTTGCAAAATATCATTTTGGGGCTACTCCATATTCGGTAGTTATATGAACTATCTTGACTACCGAATATGGTTGGACATTTGCAAAGAGAGCCACCGTATAATCGAGAGTCAGGATAACTTCATTTATTACCGATTATAGGCTCAACCAAAATTCAAAAAATCGAGAATTTTTGCAAAATCTCATTTTGGGGCTACTCTATATTCGGGAGTTAAATAACTTAAAGTCACTACCGATTATGGTAGCATTTCTGCCAAAGGTCTACTTTAATCGGGAGTCAAGATAACTTTATTTACTACCGATTATATGATAATCAAAATTCAAAAGATAGAGGATTTTATTTTGGGGATACTTTATATTCGGAAGTTATATAAACTAAATTGACTCCCGATTGTGGATTAACTTCCCGATTGTAAAGTTAGCTACCGATTGTAAAGGGTAGTTTGGCCATTAAAAAACAGGAGATAAGGGATAGCTATATTTTACGTTTGGGTGACCTTTTTTGTCTTTTTGTGTCGTCCCTAATTATTTTGGAGTCGCCCCTAAAAATGCTAGGCTGTTTTTAGCATTGTTTATGTCTAAAGAATTCTGACAGTTGTAAACTTACTTATTTACAAGGGGACCGCGAAGCCTTTGCGGAACCCCCTTTTACACAGACGGAAGTGCTAAACATCCCGCGGTTTGAATCCCGCGGTTTGCACCGAGTGAGAGAGTGGGGTGGGACTCCTCCCAACCTGGTGGTTTAGTAGTGGTGGATTTAGCGTGGGTCCCACTCTCATTTACACTCTCTCACTCGGTACAACTCACGGGATATAAATCATTTCCGTTTAGACAGAAGGGAACCATGAAGCCTTAAGCGAAACCCAAAAAAGAAAAGTAGGAAAACTCACCTTATGGAGGGCTAAAACAACGTATGAATAGTGAATCTTAGCTATATACTTTTCCTATTCACTGTTGCTGCCGTTGGAATACCTCGAATTCCTACTTCTGTAGATGGTGCTGTACCTAGAGTGATATGTCATAATATGAAATCCATTTCAATCTTAATTTCTATTACCATGGAGCTATGCGATACAATTTATCGTTGAACGAGGGATGTAGTTCCTGCACGCGAGCATTGTTGATTCCCTCCATTTTTCTTTTTCTTTTTCTTTTTCTTTTTTATTTTTTATTTTTTGCTAAGCAGAAAAAGCAAAAAAAAAAGAAAAAAAAAACAAAGTCTCACTCAAAGATTGGCAATACTGGAAGGAGGGTTTTCGAACCACCAGTCAAACTTCTGGTTGGTAAATGCAAAGCTAGCAAGATTGTGCGCCATATAGTTCGCATCAATCTTCACGAAGGAGAATTCCACATCCTTGCACTGCTTTTGTAAATTTCTGATCTGAAAAATCATGCCTCTTAATTTCCAAGGAACGGAAGAAGTTTCATTTTTGAGAATTCTGACGATTGTTTGAGAGTCACTCTCAGTTATAAGGTCATCCTGACTTATCTTCAAACCCAATTCAAGTCCCAGTAACACGGCCCTAGTCTCTCAGCTTCCAACAGGCTTGATAGATGATGGCCAATGGTAGTTCCTCCTTTAAAGGAATGTTGAAAATTCCTTGCCACTGCAGCACAGGCTCCAGTTTCACTAGAAAAAGTCGCGTCCACATTGATCTTAACTTTGTCAGGAGGGGATGATATCCATATAGGAACATCTTCGCTTCTCTGCACTGGTTCCTTCTCTTTAAAACCTTCCTCCAAATGTTGCTGAGTGAAAGAGAACTAATAGTGAGCATCCCTGATGATATTCTGGATGTTCGGAGTCTTACCTTGGAAGGTCATATCATTTCTAGCAAGCCAGATAGCCCACCACACACAACTGCCCATTCTGAAAGCTTTGTAGTTCTTCCCTTCCGCCAACCAGATAGAGATAGTGTTTTTTATGTCGTTTTGCCCATCTGGATTCCCTTTGTACCCTAAATGAGAGGTGCTATACTATCTAATCCTATTCTGAGACTTGATTTTGGTAGACTAGAAACCAAGATATAGTTTTGTGCATTTAACGTTAACAACAAGCTTAAGATAAAAAAACTTGCGAGTTCGGCCGAGCAGTGCTCTAGCACCAGTTACTTACTTAGGAATGCTTTGTGGGAGCTTTACATATGAATATAGTATTTTGAGATGTAGTGATTGATAGAATGCAAAATAAATTAAAGTTGTGGAAAGAATAAGTTTTTAACAAAAGCTAGTATAGTAACATTGATAAAAACCCTTCTTGAAAGTCTACCAATCTACTCTATGTCATTTGAACTAGTTCATTTGAGTCATTTGAACTAGTTATAGTGAAGAAGAATATGGTTAATATGAAAGTGCTCATATGGCTAACCATTTGGTTAACTATTGTTGTTGAACCAACAAATGTACATGTTTGGGTACGGTTACACAAACCTAAAAAAGTGTATTTCATTTGTGTGTAACAAGCTAAGTTTTCGATCTAACGGTTGAAAGATATTAGCTTGAATCTAATAAGCTTTTTATCTAACGGTAAATATTGAATGCTTTGTTACTAAGCTAGCATTGATTTCAAACCCTAATTTGAAAGACTATATAAGGGAGAACTCTAGCAATTGGGAAACTTAATCCCCACACCTCATGTGTGATACTAGTTGTATAAGTTAGAGTCGATTCTCCTTTAACCTTAGGTTTCTATCGAGACCCTGTAGGTTAACGACTTGAAGACTTCATTGGGATTGTGAAGCCAGACCGATACTACTTTCTTGTAGTAGTGTGATCTGATCTTGCTGTTTCTATCGTATTGAGTACAATCGTAACGATTGGCTTGAGATTGATATCTCCGATAGGCAAGATATAAAAGTAATCACAAATACCTTTCGTCTCATCGTTTGTGATTCCACAATATCTTCTTTAGCCGTGTTGATTAAGATTATTGTGAGGTGATTGATAATACTAGTTTGTTCTTCGGGAATATAAGTCCAGGTTATCAATTGGTTCCTGTTCACCTTGATTTATCAAAAGACGGAACAAAACTCGTAGGTATTTCTGTGGGAGACAGATTTATCTATTATCATAGACTTTTCTGTGTGATACAGATTTGTTTATTAAAGTCTTCGACTTTGGGTCGTAGCAACTCTTAGTTATGGGTGAGATATTATCATGCGTAGTATCCTTTTCGAGACGTAAGGAGCGCAAATGTACCTTGGATCAGTGTGAGATTGATTGGGGTTCAAAGTCTTAGTTTGTAGTAGGCTAGTGTCTCAGTAGCGTCTTAATACAAGTGTTCAATCTGGACTAGGTCCAGGGGTTTTTCAGCATTTGCGGTTTCCTCGTTAAAAAAATTCTGGTGTCTGTGTTATTTCTATTCCGCATTATATTTTGTTATATAATTGAAATATCACAGGTCGTGTGTTAAGTTCAATCGATTAGAATATCCAACCTCTGGTTGTTGATTTACATTGATTGACACTTGGATATTGGTCTTTGGTACCATCCAGTTATCTCTCTTGTATTTAATTAGACTCGCAAATTTCTATTTGCTTAGTATAACTCGTTGATATACTGTTGTTGATGGTGGTTTTTAGTTCGAGGCTAAAATCGTAAAACCAGTATTTGATGCACTGCCACCCTGCAAGGGGTAAAGCCATTTGAAAAGTGACGAGTGCAAAAAAAAACCACTTCGCCTATTGAGCAATTCAATGTATATGAAATTCACTCAGAATGGTGCGTGCAACAACAATCCCAAATATTCTGTGAATTCTATTTTATACTAGCATTATTAATTAATTATTAATTAATGCATAATTTGCCTAGTATTTTCCGTGTTATGTTCTCAGCCGAACTCTCATCATTGACACGACATGACGATTAAGTGTTCACTCTCAGCAGAGTAGCATGAATCTCCCGAAGTGCCAGTGTTGAGATCTGCACAAAATACCCGCACAGGCTACATCATTCTCTGACAAAGAGAATCTCGTATCGACGCACTTTTAATTAAAGACAATCGAACATGTTTAATTTCCTCAAAGGAAATCTAGACTGTCCATGTCAGTCTCAGAAACGATCACGTCCACATAATTTGGCCGCGCAATTTAACAAGCCTAGCCAAACCCTGGCGGAAATAGGCAACCATCATGACGAATGTAGGCGGGCCCACTAACACCCCAACCGATCGGACCATGCCTAAGTACATATCAACGTTGTCAAACGCTAACCCTAAGTAGGGTGTTCGCGTTGTTTGGAAGAAGCTCGAACGAGCTAGGCTGTTCAAAACGGTCTTAGAAGCATCATAAACGTCCAACTTTGCCAGCCTAGTTGGATGGCTTGGATCCTCCTACGAACAGTTAAGGAAGCGCAAGCATGATCATCAGCGGTTCCACTAGTGCCCTAGTCGATCGACTCGCATGCGGCAAACCTATAGAGTGCTCAATCGCTTACCCAAACATGGGCGTTCACGCTGTGTAAAATAGCTCAAACGAATTGAGACCAGCAAAGACGGTCTCAAAACGCATCACATCCGTCCAACTTATCCGGCCTAGTTGGACGGCTTAGATAGCATTTTGAGCGACCAGAGAAGTACTGGCATATACACCAGCGACCCAGCTACTCCCATGGTTAATCGACTTGCTCACAACAAGCCAAGAATGTATAGAATCGTTCACCCAAACTAGGATGATCGCAGCCTTGAAAACCCTAAATTGAATAAGCGGCGTTATACAACTGCCGCTAATCGATCGTATCTGTCCAACTTCGCCAGCCTAGTTGGACGGCTTAGATCGTGTTTCAAACGATCAAGGAGATGCCAACGCGTTCACCACCGAACCAACTCCACACGTGGCCGATCGACTTGCTCATAGAAAGTCCAAAGCTCATCAAATCGCCGACCCAAACATGGGTGTTTGCGCTGTTTTCAAAAACCTAAAATCGCCATGCGGCAACACATTACTGCCGCAAATCGATCTCGACCACTCATCTTCGCCAGCTGATTTGAGTGGCTTAGATTTAATCTTAAACGACCCCGAAGATGTCAACGTGATCACTGTGGACCCACCTTTACACGTGATCGACCGGCCTACGCAAACTAGGGCTCGATGCCTCGAAACTCACGCCCAAAGAGGGGTGGGACACACGGTTCCCTAAACCCTAAAGTTGCGTCAATGGCAGTATGCAACTGCCGCAAATCATCCCGTCCATCCAACTTTGCTAACCTAGTTTGATGGTGTGGATTTGTTTTTCGAAAACAAGCAAAGCAACATTGTGAAGATCGGCCATCCCTCTTCCACATGAGGCGATCTTCCAAGAAATGACTTGACCGTAGGTTCCTCAAACGATCACCCAAAGGTGGTCGATCATGCTGTCTCCTTTAAGACACCTATCCACGACTTATTCAATCAGGCTCTAAAACAATGATGCTTCGTACACATCGATTAGTTTGAGATGCTTAAATGCGATGTTTCACATGCATCGAATACATACAATATTTTGTATTGGCCTCATAAACAACTTAGTTGTTTCACCTAATAGCACCATGCTATTCTCGCGGCGGGTCCCACGACTTGACCCACTTATTCGAGACATCGCATATGTCACAAACTGGGGGATACTTACTGGGGTATTGGTCTGGCGGTTTACATCGTGCGACGCGTCCATTACGAGAACGTGTCAAGAAAGGCGGACGGTTATCAGTAATAAGAGTAGTGGGAGAACGTGTGATCAGTCATTCCTCATAACGAGACACGATGATCACTACCTTCCGTACAAAACCCACTTCTCCACTACTTCACTTCCTCCACTTCCTAAGAGATCAGGGTGCGCTCAATGACTTGTATAAATAGGTTTTCAACCTATTCAAAAGGAACACAATTGTTGTTAACACAAGATCCAAAAACACCTTAATCGATGGCCTTACATTATGCAAGCCGGTTCCACATTCTCGATACAAGTCATAAATAGCCACACCTTCAAAATTCAATATTTTTTTGATCTCAACACCTTCTTCGCTTCCCTCCCTAAGATCAACCCTTCTCCTTCACTTTGTGACCGAAGCAAGTCTGGAACGGCCATTTCTTGGTTTAGGCCAGAATTGTACTGATTGATCTCTCGAATCTAAAGTACTCCCGTGCAGTGCATTTGTTTAGGGTTTAGATTCGTTTCTCATCAACACACCCAAATTTACCAAAAAACAGCAGAATCAGTTTTCACCCTCAAACAATTGGCGACCACAGTGGGAGATTGATCTCTCGGTTGCAAGACCAATATTCATTCCAGTTTTTTCAATTTCAAAATGGTGGATCTTGGATTCAATTCAATCATTAAATTCAATTTAGGTTCAACAACCAATTTCAATTTCGGTGTTCCATTCGCCAAGAAGCTTCACGAAAATAATTTTTCAAGCAATGTTTCGGATAGTTGAGCACAAGTAAATCTCCCAGATGAAAGGACCAGAAAGCCGCATGGAGACTCAAGACACGACTACTACTTAGAAGAACGCAATGGCTTCTCTCGAGACCTGGATGGAGCAACCGCCCTTTCTACGTTACCACAAGTTTTGTATGGAGCAAGCCAGAAATGCCTCAAAGGGTCCACACCCAGAAAGACGAAGTGAAGATTCGTGTAGCTGTTGTTCCAGTATGGAGATAGTCGACAACAAATCTCAATACCATTGGAGTCCTAGGGAGACACCTGCAGAGATCACAAAAGAAAAGGTCTATCTCTATTCCACCACTGCTACCAATTTAAAGTCAGGAATATCTGCTACCACTTCATCAACAAAACGTGTAGATCCAAAACATGACGTAATTCCGAGAATTTGTACATCTACAACAACAAGGAGGCTAGACACATCTTAAAATCATCATAAAGGGTTCGCCTATTATGTCAACCCGGAAAACATCGAGACACTTCCTTAGGTGTGACACCTCCGATCACCAGAGCCAGAGCCGCTGCCGCCACCAATATTTATTCGAGAGTAACGCCCCTAGTCATTACTAGCGCTACTGCCACTTCCCCATCAGGACGAGAGACTGGAGGAACCAGAGGAGGCCAACCCCCTATCACCATTATTGATTTAATGGAAAGACGAGAATTTCTCACTAAGGCTCAGATGGACATGGCTACAACTCAGAAAGAGGGCGTACATTCATAGATGAAGAAATTCGTGCTGCTCCTGAGCGCTCAAGGGAAAAGAATCATCCATCCAAATTCATCACGCGTGAGGATCTAGAATGACTTCTACAGCATCGAGGCAAGGAAAACCTGGTAGACCTGCACCAGAATCAGCCTCCTTATCCTCCTTATGTGCAAAGAGTTCCTCTTCCGAGAGGATACTCCTCTCCTCAATTTTCCCTTTATGGCGGAACTGGTAATGCTCGTGAACACATCTCTCGTTTTCTGGAGTCATTAGGAGAGCACGAATACAATCATGTCCTTCGCCTGAAAGAGTTCTCAAAGTCACTTATTGGGAGAGCGTACACCTTGTATAACAACATTGCACCAAACAGCGTATCCAACTGGTGTGAGATGGTAACCGCTTTCTACAAGAAGTATTTCTTCGTATCCGAGCAAATCACCTTTTTAGATTTGGGGAGAATGTTCCAACGAAACAACAAACATCCAAATGATTATGTGAAGAGGTCCAGAATTCAGGCACTGGATTGTCACGATCCAAATATGATTGAACAACGATTGGTGGAATTATGCATCAATAAGATGGTACCCGTCTATCGTGCTATGCTGGAGAATATGCAATTTCAGACATCCTCTGAACTTCGTGAAGCTGTTAAGCTCGGCTACAACATCACATGCCCTGTTAGAAAGAACCAGGCCTGCCAGCAATGAAGAGCCTCATGATATTCGTGGAAGCATACATCTCACCAACAGGCAATACAACCTTCAGCCTTCTGTAAGCAGCTTCACTGAAGCAGCAAGAGGAAAACCACCAAGATACAACATCATACGCGTCCAAAAACACCAACTCCAACCTCAGTACCACGTGCACGAATATCACAATGATAAAACAACGTCCGAGATATACCATATCTGGCTTGACGGCAATAAAATCGGTGAGAGACGATTTCAGAATTTCGTCTCCTGTAGAAGAAGTAGTTGCATTACCGAAGGAGGTCGCACCCGGGACTTAAGAGGTACATACGAACTCTCAATGTCAAGATCTTTTTCATGCTTGCACAACCTGTTAGTTAAGTCATCCGCATGAAGAAACTTCCCTACTTCTCAAAGACACGATCCAAACATGATAGAGACAAAGGAGTGTAGCTGGGGACTGCTCAGCACTATCCATCTCAAAGATGCTGAATTTAGAGAGACGAAAGCACGCTATCATTATGATTCCAGGATGTCCAAAGACGAGGACATACTCAAGAGAGCAGATGCATTGTCAAAAACTAGCGATATGCCTGGACGTCCATGAAACAAAACGTAGACGCAAAGACGGCCTCATGATCAGCAACTCGTACGATCCTCATCAACGTTGGGGTCAACTCCAACTCTCTTCCAAATTATTTCTTCAGAGACCCAGCGTGACATCATCTATCAAGTTGAAAGCTCAATAGATACTCGTGGGAAAGGGACTGTCTCCCTCTTCTCCATTCCATGAGGAAATATCAAGGAAGCTATCGGTTCCATCATCAGCTTCTCCCTCTAATAACGAGACGATCTCTACCATTATATGAAGACTGCCAAGTTCGTGCAAGTAGCTACCATGCCTCTCCCTACCAGTCTCTTTTGATCACAGCTGCTGCCAAGAATCGTTATTGCTTGCCAGAGCTTCACCATAGCAACAACCACTACGGACAGAGGTAATCCGAACTTCTGCATATTTTGCTTTCCCATGGAGAAGTAATAGAGTCACCAGTACGGAGGTGAGATGGTGATATCTTTATTATGGTAAACCCACCGACCATACAAGATAGAGCCATGTAACTCACGCTTGGGGACTGAGACTCAGCATGAAATTCCTTCACAGTCAGTCAAGGACTTCTTCAACACAAGAGAGACGGTCAATCAAGAAGCATGTAATTTACAAGAGAAAATCAAACTGAAGGAGAAGCCGCTTCAATGCTCTCTCCAGAAGAAGTCGCTTCAACGCACGCTTCAGAAGTCGCTTCGACGCACACTCCAGAAGCCGCTTCGACGCACGCTTCAGAAGCCTCTTCGACGCACAATCCAGAAGCCGCTTCAACACACGCTCTCTCTTGAAGCCGCTTCAACGCTCTCTCCAGAAAAAGCCGCTTCAACGCCCTCTCTCCCGAAGCCGCATCAACACTCTTTCCTGAAGCCACTTCAGCGCTCTCTTCAGAGGTCGAAGCCGCTTCAACACCTTACCAGCAAATGCAATTGAAGTACGTCTTTCAAGAGAAAATAAGCTCGGGATAATTACACTTGAGGACTGCCAGCACAGGATGCCTTCACGTCCCTCAACCGGTTTATTTCTAATATCAGCAATCATCACTGTTGAAGCTTTACGAGACGCACAGAATTCTCAACATGAAGACGTACACGTGCATCAAAGACTCCAAAGTACAAATCGGAGATATTTCACGTGTCCAGCCACGCCATCGATTTTGAAGTGTAACTGGGGATTTCTCATCGCATCCCGTTCCATACAACCATCCAAGATTCAGAAGACGATTCAAAGGATGTTGCTTGAAACGAAGTCCTTGAAGGCTTATAGCGGCACGTCGACAACGGAAGGTCTCTCAGCTTGTCTACTTCACTTAACGGCTCCGTAGGATTGTGCCCATACAAGCAGATCAACTTCGCAATCGGAAAGAGCAAGATGACTGAAAGAAATCATCAAGCAGCCAATACATGCTTCTTAGGGCAAGCGTCATTCGTACCCTGAAGTGCAGCTGCTTCAATGATGAAACAACCTCTCAATCACCATCTCATTGTACCTAGATCCCAGAAAGAAGTTTCGCCATCTGTAATTTTCATATTTTGGGAAATCCCTTCACGGAATCAGGAAGCAGCGAGTTAGTGCACGCGGTACTCCCAGATTGCGATTACTTCTTCAGACGTGTCCAATCACATCACACGCGCTATTAATTGGAGATAGAGCCTCCGCACCTAACAAATACGAATCCTGGATCTCCTGTTCACGGAAGCACAACACACGTGATATGACAAATGGAAGTTGCAACATGAATAAAGGATTATTATTCGATCAAGCCCTAACCGCATACTACTAAGCATCAAAGAAGTGTCGTCAACGCCAGGGACAATGGCGCCTTCACTAGAGTCCTCTCCAGGATCTGATTCAACATCCTCTCGGTCTGCTTCAACACCCTTCTCGGAAGCTGAAGCTGCATCAACGTTCTCTTTGGGAGCTGCTTTAATTGCTTCAGCAGCCTTTTAAGGATATTCCTCATAGGGCCCGTCCACATCAGAGTCGAGGATTATGACGTCGTCATGAAAAGGGTATTCATGTTTATCCAGGAGTTCATGTTATGCTCCACCCTCCTTCACTTTAGCCGGGCAGCAAACCTTTCAGCCCTAGCACTTGTTAGCTGAGATGCTTCATCGCGCCTCCACTTTTCCTCCATAATGACCGAAGCCAGGAAAGCTTGGACACGCTCTCGAACGATACTCATATGTACAAGGGACTTGGAATGCAGTTTGAGATCCCAACCAACAGTATGCCTAATCTACCTGGGGCCAACCGACATCATGCTAGGGGAACGCTTACCTGGACACCTCTTGAACGTGACATGTTCCAAAGATAGGCCGACCCATCTCTCCTGGTAACATCTAACTTTGTCTCATAAGTTTTATATTTATTTGTCACCATCTAGTGCTTACCCCGCAATAGTGTAACTATTACGTGCTAAGCAGGGGACTTAATGTTGATGGTGGTTTTTAGTTCGAGGCTAAAATTGTAAAATCGGTATTTGGTGCGATGCCACCCTGCAAGGGGTAAAGCCATTTGAAAAGTGACGAGTGCAAAAAAAACCTCTTCGCCTATTGAGCAGTTCAATGTATACGAAATTCACTCAGAATGGTGCGTACAACAGCAATCCCAAATATTCTATGAATTCTATTTTATACCAGCATTATTAATTAATGCATAATTTGCCTAGTATTTTTCGTTCCATGTTCTCAGCTGAACTCTCATCATTGACACGACATGACGATTAAGTGTTCACTTTCAGCTGAGTAGCATGAATCTCCTGAAGTGCCAGTGTTGAGATCTGCACAAAATACCCGCACAGGCTACATCATTCTCTGACAAAGAGAATCTCGTATCGACGCGCTTTTAATTAAGACCAGCCATCCCTCTTCCACATGAGGCGATCGGCCAAGCAATGACTTGACCGTAGGGTCCTCAAACGATCACCCAAAGGTGGTCGATCATGCTGTCTCCTTTAAGATGCCTATCCGCGACTTATTCAATCAGGCTCTAAAGTAATGATGCTTCGTACATATCGATTAGTTTGAGATGCTTAAATGCGATGTTTCACATGCATCGAATACATACAATATTTTGTATTGGCCTCATAAACAACTTAGTTGTTTCACCTAATAGCACCATGCTATTCTCCGCGGCGGGTCCTGATAGGGTGTAGAATACATCCTATTTTACTATCTATGGTTTATGCTTTCTTTGCTATTTTTCTTGTAAATTATGTATTTTACGCTTGTTTTGAGTTTTGTAGCTACTTTGGAGTCACACGGAGGAAAAGAAGAAGAAATTACCCAATTTGAGCAAAAAGGGCAAAAAGGTTATTTTACAGGCGATTGATATATGGAGCCCAGACACATATTAAGGGGTAGCCAGTTTTGTTTTAAGAGAGGAAATGTTAAAGGCACCAATATAGTTACTCAGGGCACCCAGTTGGGGGTGGATCTTATCCCTGGGGTGTACCCATCCAGACCTAATTCAACCTTACTATCGAGAGATATGTTTTCTCTCATTTTCTTCATTCATCTGAGAGGAAGAAAAGCAGCGCAGCTGCTACTGATTTGCTTTGTCCGAGAGAAGAAGTTTGAATCTGAAAATTGCTGGTTTCCGCCATGAGTGATTGAAGACGGAGGTGCTGTGTTTGGAAGATGGAGCTGTTGACATGAATTGAAGATACAAAAGGGGATCTGTTGTGATGAGATGATGAAGAAATTAGGGTTCGAAGTTTCAGCTGAAAATCAGAAATGGGTTTGATTGATTCGTGGCTGTGAACGAGTAGGATTTGCAGAGGATTGATTTCAGAAATGATATAAGAGAAAAAAAAAGTTTCCACAGATCGATAAAGATGCTGGGTTTCTGAAGATGAGTTCGATGGCGATTGAAGAGGTGTCTGATATGTATGAATCTGTTGATGCTTAGGAAAATGGGTTTTGAACTGAGAACAGGGAGATTGAACTACTAATGATGGAAATGAAATCAGGTTTTGGTGGATGTATCTGCTGCTGATGAGGTCGAGAAATGGTTTTGTTCTGGATTTGTTTGTTGCAGTCGAGAATTGGGAATGGTTGCGGAAAGCAATTACTGCAGTGGCCCGAGATGAGCTGTGAAAGCTAAAGGATGCAAATGGTTGTGGAGTTATTCGGTGAGATGGTTTGTAGCTTGCTGATTGCGGGGTTGGCTTTGAGCCGTGACTTTGAGTGCAATGCGGATTGAGAAGTCGATGATGTTGGTTCACCTTCTGTGTGTGCGAGATAATTTGAATGAGCCTGCTTGTTATTAGAGTTGATGTTGTGCACGTTATGGCTGATCATGAAGGAGTGATTGGGAGTTTAAACAGAGAGTTATGGAGTTTGTCTTTGCTCTTGAGCTCAAGATGGAACGGTGCAATTAAAATACAGAGATGGAGCTTGTGAGTTTTGGTGTTGTGGGGTTCGTTGCAGCTGTGGCATGATTGACTGTGCAGCTGGACTGAGCTGGATTTGGAACTGAGAAGAAACAGCTGGTGGTTGTTGTTGTTTAAGCAAGGAAAAGAATAGCAATGGGTTCTGAGATTGAGAGCAAGTGGCAATTTATGAAGCTCGAGTCTGGTGGTAAATGTATGGGTCTCGCAGTGTTTGTGAGCGAGAATGGTTATGGAATAACTTGTTGATTGCGGAGGGGTTCTTGTTGCTATGAGTCAAGAAATTGGTTGTGTGGCTATGATAGCATCGCGAGAATAGATTGGTTAAGGCTCGATGATGTTATGAATCGCGATTGCTTGAAATAGATGTATGTGTAGGATACATGTCTCATTACAGAATGAAGTTAAAAGAATGGCCGGAGTTAGGCACGGAAATGACCGAAAACGACCAGAACTCGGCTTCCAATCCATTCACACGAGTTAACTCAGTGATCCTCCGATCCAACTCAACGAGTAAGCCGAGTCAGCCTGACTCAAGAGCTGACTAGAAGCTAACTCACCATCTGCCTTGACCTAGTTGACTAACAGAAGACCGTTAGGTCAGCGGTTAACGGTAACGGAATATTCCTTGACGGAGAAGAAGATTCCAGTGACCGGCAGAAATTTCAGGTGGCCGGCGACGAATATTCCGGCCGGATTCCGGCCATAATACCGCTTTTCCGGCGAGCCAAAAAAATCCAGAATTTTCTATGGATTTCTCTCATGGGTGTGAAGACTTGGACTAGGAATTGGATGGAGAATTTGGCTCAAATTTGGAAAGAGAAGATGGAAGAGTTGAGAAAGACTTGAATTTGGAAATTGAATTGCTAAAGGAAAAGGATTCTATTCCTTGGAAGATTTGGAGAATAATGAAGCCTATAAATAGAGAAGTTTTCTACATCTTTTACACACATCTCTACACACACAACACTTTTCTTTTCTTATTCTTTGTGTGAACTCTTTAACATGAGTAGCTAATTTTATTGATTGAGGATGAATTCCTAGTTCTTAATATATGTTTTGAGTTTTGTTTCAATTCTATCTTGAAGTTTTTCACATGATTATCGTTTGTTTTTACTAATAGGAATGATCTTAATGACATTCATGATTGATTGATAGATTGTTTGGGTGGCCAACTAAATTGATTTGTCGATTTAATCTAAAGCTAGTGAAAGTTAGGAGATAAGTAATCGTTTCTTGACTCTTTACATAAGTAGCAAACACGAGACCTTGCGGAGGGATTCCGTGGAGCAATTGTGTGTGAAAACAACGTTAGCAAGTAGACCTTGATCTAAGAGTCTAACTACTAATATTAACCTAATAAGTTCATAAATCTTAATGCGTTTATTTAAATTACATCTAGAGTGATCTACTACTAGGTGGTTTGGTAAATAGAATCCGGTGATCGAGAACTTTCGTATCCGGTGATACAAGGGATTTAGGGGTTTAGCACTGATCTAGCTGCTTTACCTACGGTTGGTGATAATCTGTGACTAATAACAAGTAGAAAAGAACATAACTTGATTCATTGTTTCGTAACGAAGAAGGATTCCTTAATCTTGTCTCTCTTATTGATTTCAACTTTATCTTTTAATTGCTTTGTTTATTTTCTTTTGCTTTTTACACCCCCCTTTCGTGACAATTTTTACAACTAGAATCTCTTGCTCCTCGTGGGAACGAACTTGACTTCCATTATATTATTTTTAATTGAGTGGAAATATTGATTAATTTGATTGCACCTACGACACGCATCAGGTCCCACGACTTGACCCACTTATTCGAGACATCACACATGTCACAAACTGGGGGATGCTTACTGGGGTATTGGTCTGGCGGTTTACAGCGTGCGGCGTGCAACGCGTACATTATGAGAACGTGTCAGGAAAGGTGGACGGTTATCAGTAATGAGAGTAGTGGGAGAACGTGTGATCAGTCATCCTCATAACGAGCCATGATGATCACTGCCTTCCGTACAAAACCCACTTCCTCCACTTCCTAAGAGATCAGGGTGCGCTCAATGACTTGTATAAATAGGTTTTCAACCTATTCAAAAGGAACACAAGTGTTGTTAACACAATATCCAGAAAACACCCAGAACTGACAGCTTACATTATGCAAGCCAGTTCCACATTCTGATACAAGTCATAAATATCCACACCTTCAAAATTCAATATTTTTTTGCTCTCAAAACCTTCTTCGCTTCCCTCCCTAAGATCAACCCTTCTCCTTCACTTTGTGACTGAAGCAAGTCTGGAACGGCCATTTCTTGGTTTAGTCCAGAATTGTACTGATTGATCTCTCAAATCTAAAGTACTCCCGTGCAGTGCATTTGTTTAGGGTTTAGATTCGTTTCTCATCAACACACCCAAATTTACCAAAAAACAGCAGAATCAGTTTTCACCCTCAAACAACTGTTAATAAGATTGAGTCTAGTCGATTCTCTTAAAAGTATATTAGAGTTAGTCCATACAGATTGCTAAGAGAAATATTGGGTGTGGTTTTTGTACCCCCGCTTTTTCAGTTGGTGAAAAGGGTGGTTCTGATTCAAACTTCTATATGAAGTTTTGCGCAAAAATGTAGGTTAGTGGGACTATGCAGGTTCGCTGGATTTAAATCATATACCTCAAACGATCATTTTTTTCTTTGCAGTCTTTGCATTTGTGAGGAGAATACCATACACACATTTTCATAGAAAGATCTGTATAGAAAGGGAAATCTCTACAAATAGCTTCTCATTGTATGGGTCGGATGTCATTACCAAAAATATGATCAATCTTAGCTCGGTATAGAGATTTGACATAGAAATTTCCTGTCTTTGTCAGCTTCCACTGAATTTAATCATCTTCATCAGGGTGAAGGATAGCATCCATAGTAGCTTTACCTTCAATAGGAGTGGACCAGAGATTTATTTTTAGGATATTTCATTCCTTATTACCCAGAAGAAGATGTTCCACTAACAAACGGTTGTTAGGGCAGTTGCCATGCTTTTTGTCGGATGTGCAGGTGTCTTCCCATATGATGATTCTTTTTCCATTTCCATCCCTCCATATGTTGTGGTGTTTTATATCATTTATGCCCTCCAAAATGTATTTCAAGATCAAAGAGTCGCCAGCCTTGGGTTTAGTATCCATGTTAAGAATATTCCTTACTAATAAGTATTTTGCATCCATTAGCTGAGACCAAAGAGAGTTCTTGTCTTTTCCCAGGCCCCAACTAATTTTTGTGATCATAGCATTGTTAAAGTGTTTCATGTTCATGAATCTTAGACCACCCAGATCTTTTGGCTTGCAGACAACAGTCCAAGCTTTTGGGTAGTATCCTTATGGTTTGTCCATGTCCTTGCCTCAGAAAAAGTCCATTTGAATCTTGTTTAATCCATGACAAGTTTTTTTTTGGCAGCTTGAAACAATTCATCTGATACATGCTAGAAGTAGAAGTGAAAGTGCTTATAGGAGTAGCTCCGCCTGCTGGAGTTAGAGGGAAATTCTTTCAACTAGCAAGCCTTTGCTTGAGCTTTTCAACACAGGGTTTGAAGGATAAAATTTATCCTGATTCTATGTTGAATAAAGGGGAGCCAAGGTATAGTTATCATTTAGGTCAAGCATTTGGACTCTCATGTTGCTATTGATGTTGAGACCTAAGGTGTCATCAGTATTATTGCTGAAGAAGACCCCCGATTTGTTGAAGTTTATAAGTTTACCAGAGGTCGCAATGAATATTTTTAAAATATCCATCAAGTTCTAGCTTTCAGCATTATTAGCTTTGCAGAAGACCATGTAATCATCTACAAATAGGAGGCGACTAATAGAGTGCTTCCTTGCAGATTTTTATGCCAGCTATGAGGCCCATCACTTCAACTTGTACGAGAGTTTATGGAGAGAACTTCCATGCAGAAAAGAAAGAGGTAGGGATAGAAAGGGTCATCTTTTCTAAGCCCCATCGATGGTTTGAAAAATTTATAAGGAACACCATTTATAAGAACAACAGAGTTAGTGATGGATATGCACTTGTAAATTTTACAACACCATTGATCATTAAAACTTATTTGCTTATTAATAGCCATTAAAAAATCCCAGTCCACTATATCAAAGTCCTTAGCCATATCAAATTTATGCCCATGCTACCATTCTCTTTTTTTTTTTACCCCTTTTGGATCTCATATTATGGATAACTTCATGGGTAAAAGCAACGTTGTCAGCAATTTTTCTGCCACAGATGAAAGCAATTTTTATTCAGAAAAGGTTTCATTCTTTGGGATATAAGTTTAGAGATGATCTTGTAGGTAGTATTGCATAGGATTGTGGGTCTGAAGTGGATTGGCGAAGAGGGGTTATCAATTTTGGGTATAAGAGATATGAATGTGCAATTCATTTCCTTTAGCATATGCGAAGAGGAAAATAAATTTTGGACCATCTTACAAGACCCATCCCAACAATATCCCAGTTAGATTGGAAGAACTTTGGGGAGAAACGATATGGAGCTTTGTCACCAACCATGCTGAAAAGAGTAGATTTGATTTCCTGCATGTATGATACCTTGTAGTGGATGTAATTTTCATGTTGGGTGATGGGGGTTGGAATGTGATTAATGATGTCAGGGTTTATCACATTGATCTCAGCAGTAGCCATACTAGCTGTTGAAATGGTTGGTGAAGCAGTAATAAACGTCTTTAGTGTTTGTAATCCATTTCATTCTCTTTCTTGATGGTCTCAATTATGTTTCTCCTGGTTCTGCTGTTGGTAGCTATATAAAAGAATTTTTGTGTTTCTATCCCCAAGTTTGATAGTTTGATCTCTATTTTTGGTTTTCCAAATTTTTTTCTTCAATATCATACCACCCACTGACCTTTTTCCTAGCATTATTTAGCATTTGACCTCTATCGTTCCAGAAATAGTTCTTGTAAAGCCAAACCAAATGGTTCTCACAGTCTTCAATATTAGTCTTGATGTTTCCATAAACTTCTTTGTTCCAGACTTTGATAAGGAGATTGATGTCCTTTAATTTTCCAGCAATGATGAAAGTAGAAGATACAAAGAGATTTCTACCCCAGCATTCAGCAATGATCTTCCTACATTCTTCATGTTCCAGCCACGGCCTGAAAAGTTTAAATGGTGTACTGCTAATTTTTTAATGGGGATTAGTGTTGAGCAGAATGTGATGGTGATCAGAACCAATATTAGCATATTAGATATAGTGGTATTAAGGAAAAGAAACAACCAAGATTCTGAATCTAGCCTCTTATTAAGTCTTTGTTCAGTAATAGTTGGTCCAGTTATCTTGTTTGACCAAGTGAAAGGACAGCCTGTGAAGCCAATATCTATTAGATCCAATTCATTAATCTTTTCACTGAAAATATTTGCTTCAATAGTGTCAATAGGATAAGCACTGATATTTTCTAAGTCATGGAGGATAATCTTGAGATCTCCAATAACCATACAAGGAAGCCTATTGGTTAGGGCAATGTTTCCAACCATCTTCCAAGATTCAGTTTTCCTAGCCAAATCATAAGGACGACCTTACTAACCAGTAAATATGCCAATCGTTATGAGCAGAGGAGACAATAGTATTGATGTGATTTAATGAAAAGTCAATAACCTCTACTGAGATATTGCTTTTCCATATCAAAGCTAGCCCTCCTGCAGTGTCACTAGTCATCCCTGGTTCAACAAACCAATAATCATAGACATTCACTTCATTAATAATTTTCCTTAAGTTTTCTTTTTTCTGTTTAGTTTCATTTTGAAACTAAACATTGTCCTCCAGATCTAGGTTATCAAACAAGCTAGACCTCCAATCACTTGCCTCTTTATATTTTAACATTACTAGATTCATTAAGAATCTACATCGCAGAAGATTTATCATTAATTAATTAATAGAAGAAGGTGAATTGTTACAGTTGAGACAAAGTATATATACTCGATTATAAACTCACAGACTCAGAATCTCTTATAATTCTCACGTGCTCCTGGCACAGACTCACAATCGGTAACACTTATACTCTCAATACACTCCACACACACACACACACACACACACACACACACACACACACACACACACACACACACACACACACACACACACACACACACACACACACACACACACACACACACACACACACACACACACATAGAGAGACACACACACACACACAGAGAGACTCATTTTATTACCCTCCTTAAAGCTCAAGGGGGTTTGGAGAGGCCAGTTGAGATTGACTGCACATTCACGCACACATAAACACTCCTTTATAACATGACTAGGTTGTGAAGAAGCATCACTACAGACAAGCACAATTTGAATCATAAAATGAGCTTAATTTGTTGCAGGAGTAGAAGATAGACCAAAGCCTTATGTTGCAGAAGTGTAAACTTGTCGCAGAGGTGTAACAACTGTAGCATCAACATCTTGTCACTAATATGAGTTTATAGGAGATGCGTGAGTTTGAAATGTTGTAGTCGATGTAGAAAAGAGTGTGCGGGAGGAGGTATAAAGCATAACTTCCAAAAACCTAAAGGTTACAGTCTATATCGCTGCACCTGTAATCATTTCTCAACACCATGATGGGCATGTCTCTAACTACCAACAAGAGGAGGAGCTACAATGGAGTTGAGACGGAAATAAATATGAATTCTGACAGTATAAAATAGCATCTGTATTTAGTGATATTTGTGAACAAATATTGATGTAATCAAGTTGTAGTTAGCAACAGAATCAATGACATAACAGACCATCAATACTAATGTAGCTGACAGGTGGAGCCATAAAGAGAAGCAACCAACAAGCAAAAAAATCACAGCACAATCGGTATCATTAGCTTCATTGGATCTGGTAGCCGGTGAAAACTTGTCGCAGAGAGAAACATTGGCAAGCATGTACTAAACAAGTTGGTAGTACAAATTTGCACCATGTTAAGGAGATGACCAAGCTGAAAATATCGACTAAGTTGTACAACAATTCCATGTAGTTACCCTCAACACCATTAAAGAAATTCCACTTCAGAAGGTTATCCAAATTGTTTCAGCAATATGAAACACCTTTACCACAAACAGTTGTAACAATATGGAAAAACCAAAATATTGAAGGTGTATACTATAACAACAAGCACAACCATAGAACTTCACAACTGCAATACTCAATACCTCTTGCCAACATCAAGAAATATGAGTCACTTATCCAATCTTTCCACTTATTCTATTGATGTAGTCATAGCATAATCTCAGCTGTAACTTGTATTATTCATTCAATATAACAAACATGATAGTAAAAGATAAAGACACCAAGATACATTCGGAATTTAATGTAGACTCAACAAAGAGAAATCCAATCTCTGATCAAGTACACACACCAACTCCAGTTCGATGTCCAAACTCAGAAACATCATTAAAGACGCAAGATACTCAAGACCGCAGTGAGGACTGCCTTGAAATAAGAATTGAGATTGGAATTATGAAGAAAGTACTATGTGCAACATAATTTTCACCCACAAACTCTCAACCTTCTGCTGAAACCAATTCAGTGGAACAACTTTAAGTTTTCGTCTAAATTAAACCTTGGTGTAGCCGACTAGAACATGCTTAGACTCAATCGGCATCAGGGAACAAGAACAATAGATCTTGATTTAGAAATTAGATGCAAAAACAAGCTAATTATGATGAAAATCGTCGGTTGAAGATGAAATTGGATTTTGTTGAGGTAGTGAAGAACAAATCGGATACATAAAATCAAATTTGAAATAAGCAGAGGATGAGATTCGAGATTACCAAATTTGATTCGATTTAAGCAGTTGAGATAGAAGAATCAAGTTCCAACAAAACGAATTGAAAAACCTAAATCGCCCAAGATCTCAAGTGATTTAAACTAAATTTCAAATCTGAGGATTATGCTTAATCAATACATGTACAATAATTCCATGTAATTTAGCCCAAGAATTATGCTCAAGTGACTAAGATGTACAAAACAATTCCATGTAATTACCCTCAACACCATTAAATAAATTCCACTTAAAAAGGTTATCCAAATTGTTTCAGCAGTATAAAACACCTTTACCACAAACAGTTGTAACAATAAGGAAAAACCAAAAAGTTCGAAGGTGTATACTATAACAACCAGCAGAACAATAGAACTTCATAGCTGCAATACTCAATACCTCTTGCCAACATCAAGAACTAAGAGTCACTTATCCAATCTTTCCACTTATTCTATTGATGTAGTCACAACATAATCTCAGCTGGAACTTATATTATTCATTCAAAATAACAAACATGATAGTAAAAGATAAAGACACCAAGCTACATTCAGAATTTAATGTAGACTCAACAAAGAGAACTCCAATCTCTAATTCAGTACACACACCAACTCCAATACGATGTCCAAACTCAGGAACATCATTAAAGGCGCAAGATACTCAACATCGCAGTGAGGACTGCCTTGAATAAGAATTGAGATTGGAAGTATGAAGAATGAGCTGTTAAGCGCTATGTGCAACATCATTTTCACCCACAAACTCGCAACCTTCTGATGAATCCAATTCAGTGGAAAAACTTTAAGTTTTCGCCTAAATTAGAGCTTGGTGTAGCTGACTAGAACATGCTCAGACTCAATCGGCATCAGGGAACAAGAACATCAGATCTTGATTTAGAAATTACATGTAAAAACAAGCTAATTATGATGAAAATCGTCGGTTGAAGATGAAATTGGATCTTGTCGAGATAGTGAAAACAAATCGGATACATAAAATCAATTTTGAAGTAAGCAAAGGATGAGTTTCGAGATTACCAACTTTGATTCGATTTAAGCGGTTGAGATAGAGGAATCAAGTTCCAACAAAAAGAATTGGAAAACCTAAATCTCCTAAGAGCTCAAGTGATATAAACCAAATTCCAAATATGAGAATTATGCTTAATTATGTTTGAAGACGTAGCAGTGAAGCATCGGGTCCAAATCAAACTTCACACCAAGAACCATTAGTAACCACAACTCCAATCGAACTCCGTGAATGTCCAATCAACATAGATTTGATGAAGAACAACAGCAAAAGAAGTTTAATTAAAGAAAAGTTTAATCAGCGGAAGAGAATCGATACCTCTGAGAATTGAAATTTTCAGGATTGATACCATACTAGATTCATTAAGAATCTACATTGCAGACGATTTATAATCAATTAATTAATAGAAGAAGATGAATGGTTACAGTTGAGAGACAGAGTATATATACTCGACTCTAAACTCTCATACTCAGACTCTCTTCTAACTCTCACGTGCTCCTGACACACACTCACAATCTCTATCACCTACACTACACTCTCGAAAGTATGGTTTTTAAAAGCGTACTCTTTATGCTTCACTTTAATTTTTCTTAGAAACACTATGAAGCATTCTGACTGTGAAGCGTGTAGTCAATGATTTTTACCAAAGTCAAAAGCACAAAATGGTCAAACTTCAAGAAATAATGTTCTAAAAATTAAAAAAGAATGGTGGAATTCAAACCTACCACCTCATGTGTGGTAAGTAAATTCTCAACCACTGTTCTACATGGTTATTTAGGATAATATTTGTTTATGGGTGAAACCTATTTCTGCCGGTTTTGATAATTTGGGGTGTGTGGATGAGAAATGAGTCTAAACCTTAAACAAATGCACTACACGGGAGTGCTTGTAGATTCGAGAAATCAATCAATGCAAATCCGGCCTAAACCAAGAAATGGCCGTTCCAGACTCGTTTCGGTCACAAAGTGAAGGAGATGGGGTTGATCTTAGGGAGGGAAGCAAAGAAGGTGTTGAGATTGTGAAGGTGTTGGCTATGTATGACTTGTATCAAAAAGCTGAACTGGCTTGCAGGATGTAAGCTATCTGTTCCGGTGTTTGAATACAATTGTATCAACACTTGCCTCTGCTGTCTTGACTTGCCTTGTTCTGTTTGGAAATAGGGAGGAGAACCTATTTATACAAGTCATTTGAGCCTTATTCACGTCTCTCGTGGGAAGTGGAGGAAGTGGAGTGATGTAGTAGTGGAGTTGTGTGTTAGTGTTACACGACCAGTCTTGCCCACTTCTCCTGTCATCTCTTAACCTTCCATGACTTCCTGACACGTTCTTTTGATGGCGCGTTGCACGCTGCACGCTGTAAACTGCCAGACCAATACCCCAGTATGTATCCCCCAGTTTGTGACATGATTGATGTCTCGAGTGTGTGGATCGTGGGACCCACAGAAAGTAGCATGTAATGCTTTAGATTAAATAACTAAGTTATTTAGGAAGTCGATACTTGTGAAGTATCGTGTGTATTCTATGCAGTGCGCATCATGGTGTGGTAAAGTGACGGGTGGTGATCACCATGACGCCTCACCGACCAATTAACTCCCGACCGGGGTTGTATAACCAAGCGGTGAAGTTGGACGGACGATATGATCTTTGAGACACTCATCTGTGACCGTTGATGGAATTAGGGTTTTTGAAGAGGTGCGCAAGCATCACTCTTCAGCTTGGTCGAATCCAAGCTTGGGATACAATTTTGACAGGGACGATCATGCATGTGTGTAGACGACATGACGGTGTAGGCGCCCATATCTCATTGTCTCGTGAAAGTGTGATCTGGGCCACTCAATTTGTCCGGCGAAGTTGAGTGGTCGAGATCAAATTGCAACAGAAATCTGGTGCCGCAAAAGCCGCGCATCATGCCAACTTCGGGCGCGCGTTTCAAGATGACCAAGCTTGGTCGGTCTTGACCGATCAGCCCGGCGTGCATACAGTGGGATGGTGTATATACCTGTACTTCATTGTCCCATAGAAACGTGATCTAAGCCACTCAATTTGTCCGGCAAACTTGAGCGGTCGGGATCAGTTTGTGACTGGGAAGTGTGACCACGCCTAGCTTGGGCACGCGAATCAAGGTGTACAACCAAGTTTGATCTTGGCCGATCGGGTGTGGAGATAGGTGGGCCCGCAGTGATCATGTTGATACTTACCGGACCTGCTTAGTCTATTCCTGGACCCTTCATCCGAGCAGGAGAAAAGGGACGCTCGTGATCGCGACACAAACCCTAATCGGGTTTTTGCTTAGCCGTGTGTCATACCCGAGTTTGGGACGCACGAATCAAGACGACCAACCATAGTTGGTCCTGACCGATCAGTCAGGTATGTAGGCGGGCCCATGGTGTTTGTGTTGACATGCTCTGGGCCCTTTGAATCTACATCTACACCCTCCATCTATGCCTGCGAAGATGGATGGTTGAGACTGTTTTACGATACATGTAATGTGCCGCAAACCCTAATTTAGGGTTTTCCGTCCATACTGCTTTGGTTTAGACGGTTTGGCAAACTATGCCACCGTTTTGGGAAGGCCGACCATGCGGGGCCCGCGTTGGGTCGGTGGTGAATATTCCAATACCTGCTTGGGGTCATGGATTTAATCTAAGCCATCCAATCATCTTTGGTGAAGTTGGATGGTCGTGATCGTTTCTGAGACTGATATGGTCAGTCTAGATTCAAATATGCTCAATCGGGCTAGTATAACACACCGAGAGTTGTATGCTCAATCGGGCTAGTATAACACACCGAGAGTTGTAGCCTGTACGGGTATTTCGTACATGCTTCATTATTAATACTTGGAGGTTCGTGTTGCTCTTCTGAGAACAACACTCAGTCGTCATGCCGCACCAGTAATGAGTATAGGAAATACAAGGCTGGTCATGCATTAATTAATAATGTTGTAAATTCACAGGGTATATGGGATTGTTTCCACATGCTCCAACCTGGATGAATTTCGTGTATTTAATTCACAGAATACTGGGATTGTTGACACATGCTCCATTCTAGGTGAATTAGTAAAGTGAAGAAGTATTCATCACTCATTAATGGCTTTATCTTTTGCAAGAGGTTAGCGCATAATTTTGGCTTTTACAATTTTAGCCTTAAATGAAAATCCACCATCAACAATATTTAACTATATTTTATATTTATAAATAATTTCATACCTATTTATAATATATCAAATTTTATATTTTACGATTCACCGCCAACCATAAATCGCCACTTCACTCTTTAACCTACGCATCGCTTCTCAAAAATAAAAGCCGAGTCATGCTTTCAATACCTTCACAAACACACACGGAAACACTCGTGCTATAAAACATTGTATCATATCCGTTTTGCAATGTAAGCATTTCGTTGGCATTCAAGATGAATTCAAAAGGCTAGTGTCTTATTTTATTTTGGAAAAATTGCAAAACAACCATACTATTAAGACCCGATTTACAAAACAGTCATACTGTTACAGACTAATAACAAAATGGTCATACTTCCGTTAAATAGAGAGTTAAGTGGCGACTCACAGTTAAATATGTTAATGAAATTACCTACATACCCTTCCTATTTATCCCTCCATACATAATTTCAAATTTTGCCTTCATTATAGTTTTTTTGACGGTGGTGCTATTTGTAGGTGGTGGTGCCGCCGCTTACATATCGTTACATCGCATTCAGGATCGTTAGAACGCATTCAGGTTCATTAGAATGCATTCAGGATCATTACACCGCATTCACCAAAAGGGTGCATCGCTTCCCCTCCGGGGTTTAGCGAAGATTCTTAAGCTTCCACCACCACCGCTTCATCACCACCACATCAACCAATTAGTTAAATGAGGAGGGTATTATGGGAAAAGTTAACACCGTTTTATTCAAAAGTTTTAAATCGGATGGAAGTGTGACCATTTTGTAAACGAAATACAAAAGTATGATCATTTTGTGAACGAATTACAAAAAGTATGACCATTATGTAATTGGCCCTTTTTATTTTTCTAATGGACATTATGCATTTACTAGGACTAGGATGCCTTCAGATGGCGGGCGTAAATCTGATCTAAAAAAAAATGTTGGGAAAAAGTGGGCGATGGGTTTTCGGGCGACGAGCAGTGAATAGCTCCTTTCCTGTTACTTTTGACCTTGGAGATGAAATTTTGAAATGTCAGTTAAAACCATCACCACACCAGTCAGCCCCAAAAGTTGAAGGGGGACGGGGTGTTATAAGAAAAAGTAGTTGTATTCAAGAAAAAGTACGAAATCTCAGATCTCTCTAAAACTCATCGCCTTGAGAATTATATTTTTCTTGCTGTTTCTGCTGAATTCTTATCCAAAGAGCAGGAGCGTGAGGCTGTAAAAATGGCAGGGAAAATATCTGCAGCATCAGCTAGGGCTCATACACGAAAATCGAAACAGAACAGTGGTTTTAAACCTCCATTTGGTGAGCTTTTCTTTATTTTCTCCTTTCCAATTTGTTCGTGAAGCTGTAATGTATCTCCTACTAGCAACTACATATAGTTTCATTTCTATGTTGATTTTAACTTTCTAATTAGTGTAGTTCATTAAGTTGTTGTCATTGTATCTGAATTTACTGAGTAATTTATGGCAAATTAATGACTTCAGGTATAAGTATTGGACAATTTTGATAAAATGATATTGCTTGATTATAGCTTTCTGCCATTCATAGAACCAATTAACTTCAAGAAGTTATACTTTTTCCCTCTTTCTTGGGGTAACTAGACTACAGTATGTCTTGTTCGAATAAGTTACTGATTTTAATGGGAATCGTTCACATTTTCAGGAATGCTTACTACGGTATCAGTAGTTATTTTAATGGGGTTTGTTGCATATGCGTATCAAGCAATTCAACCTCCACCGCCAAAGATTTGTGGCACTTCAGATGGCCCACCAGTTACTGCACCTAGGGTCAAACTCAGTGATGGAAGGCATTTGGCCTACAAAGAACACGGGGTTCCTAAAGATGAAGCCAAATATAAGATTGTTTTCATTCATGGATTCGGTTCATACAGACTTACTACAATACGCCTGTCTCAAGTACTTTTCTGATTTCTTTTATTCTTTCAAGTTCTTCATTTATTATTGTTTTTAGATCTTTGTGTAGTTGATTCTATAGTTGTGGGGGATCACAGGAACTTGCTGAAGAACTGGGGATATATATGGTGTCATTTGACAGACCTGGGTATGGAGAGAGTGATCCAAATCCAAAACGAACAGAGAAAGGTATTGCATTGGATGTAGAAGAGCTTGCTGATCAGTTAGGACTAGGATCTAAATTCTACGTACTTGGATTTTCTATGGGAGGTCAGGCGACCTGGGGCTGCCTAAAATACATCCCTCACCGGTATGTTTCTACCAAATTCATATCGTAATCTAATCTGTGGTTATTCTGTGAGTTTTTATGCATAACACTGCATTCGATGTGATGAGGATGTAATAATGCACCAAGTACCCAGTGGCATAGTCACATAGCACACTGTAAGCTTGTTGAATTCTAGAAGCAAGTAGTTTTGATGTTTCTTAAATGTCATGAAATGCACATTGTATCTTTTCAGTGCATTAGCCAAGTAAGTCATGTAGATAAAGTTACATTAGATTGCTCCTACTAATAGTTTCCGCTTAAGGGGTGTCCATATAGTTTGAAATTGTCTTAAGTGAGAACCTTGGAGTACTTGCAGGTTAGCAGGAGCAGCACTAGTCGCCCCAGTTATCAATTACTGGTGGCCCGGATTCCCTGCCAATTTGTCGAAAGAAGCGTACGAAAAGCAACTTCTACAAGACCAATGGACTCTTCGAGTGTCTCACTACGCCCCATTCCTCACATACTGGTGGAACACTCAGAAATGGTTTCCTGCTTCAAGTGTTGCAGCCAAATCCAGTGCTATTCTTTCTACGCAAGACAGAGAGATCCTTTCCAAGATTCCTAGGGTAGACATGGTTTGTGTCTTCCTTGAAACCTTTCAGTTTTTACGCTCTACACTTAGTCAAAGAAATGCCAAGTTTAGAATGTGTCTACTGCCTACTTTAGTAGGATACTGGAATTTCATGCTATATATGAACTATTAGAGAGTGTAGGATTAGCATGAAGCCGCCCCTTTCATGACACTCTTGCTAACTCGTATTTTAATTATTGCATCCTCAGGCACCAGTAACGCACCAAGGTGAATTCGAGTCACTTCATCGTGACCTGATTGTTGGTTTCGGAAGCTGGCAGTTTGATCCTATGGACCTTGAAGACCCATTTACTAGCGGTGAAGGTACGGTTCACTTGTGGCATGGGGATGAAGATTTGTTTGTACCTATTAGTCTGCAACGCTATATTGCAGAAAAACTTTCATGGATTCAGTACCACGAATTAGCAGGTTCAGGACACTTGTTCCCCTATGCTGATGGAACCAATGATGCCATCATAAAGGCACTTGTACTGGGAGAAAAAAGAGAGGTATAAGGCGAAGCCTTCTTGTTATGTGAATGGACAGATTAGTGATATGGTATTAAAATTGTAAGATAATTGATCACATGCTGGCAAGGTAAAAATGACTGTACATGACAGTATGTCTTATTTATACAAGTAGGATGTGTCCAGGACTCCAGGGTTTTGTACGTGGATAAAGGGGCATAATAAGTAAAAAATCACCAGGGGAGTATATTAATTAAATACCCTTAGTTTTTGAACCCTTCAAAATTACCCCTATCACATTATAAATATACCCCTCCTCTTATATATATAAAGCTTATCTTCTTAAAATAAACTATTTTAGTAATTTATTACCTGACACTTTTAGGGGCGACCCCAAAAGAATTAGGGGCGACACTAAAAGACAAAAAAGGTCACCCAAACGTAAATCTAAGCTACCCCTTATCTTCGATTTTTCGAAATGGCCAATATGCCCTTATATAATCGGTAGCCAACACCATAATCGGTAGGTTAAATTGAAACTATACCTACCGATTATTGTGTAGATACTTCGGCTAATAATCCCTTTTATAATCGGTAGCTTATCCAACTTGTAAGACTACCGATTATAAGGAGCCCCATATTCAACCCAGGCTAAAATTCCATAGGTTTTGAGGGGTGTAGAGCTAACCATAACCACTTGGCCATATTTCATAGGTTTTGAGTGTCCACGGCCAGCCATAACCACTTGGTTCGCGTTTTGGATGCGACGTTAATCGGGAGTTACATATATTACCAAACAATCCGATTATGGGTTGCCCCAAAATGAGTTTTTTCTAAAATCCTTCCTGTGATGAATTTTGAAATATACCATAATCGGTAGCGTTAACAACTTAGAACCTACCGAATATAAGGAGCCCCTGATCGAACCCTTGCCAAATTCCATAGGTTTTGAGTGTACAGGGCCAGGCATAACCATGTGGTTCGTGATTTGGATGTAGCCATAATCGTAAGCCAAATAGGTTCCCCAACCTACCGATTATAGGTTGCCCCAAAATGAGTTTTTTTCTAAAATCCTCATTGTGATGAATTTTGAAATCTACCATAATCGGTAGAGTTAACAACTTAAAAACCTACCGATTATAAGCAGCCCGGGATCGAACCCTTTCCAAATTCCATAGGTTTTGAGTGCACAGAGCCAGGCATGACCATGTGGTTCGTGATTTGGATGCATCCATAATCGGAATGATAATAGGTTCCACAAACTACCGATTAATAGTCGCCCCAAAATGAGTTTTTTCAAAAATCATTTTTTTTTTTAAATTTTGAAAGCTACCATAATCGGTAGATTTACTAACTTACATACCTACCGATTATTGGTTTTCCAAGATATCACCTACGTCAAATTAGCCGTTGCAGTTTAAACCAACTTTAAGAAATATCCGTTGTAGTTTTTAGGAAAAAGAAAAAGAGTCGTTGGACCCTAAACCTATATAAAGAAACTCATATCTATCAACCCAATTGCACCAAACTCTTTCCTCTCTTGAGTTCTAATTTTGAAAACCAAAAACATGGATATTGCTTTTGCCGAAGAAGAAGATTGTGCTATTTATAGAGCGTGGGTTGTGGTAACTGCTCATGATCGTGTTCACAAGCTCCACAAACGGGAATCCGAAGAGCAGTTATGGAACCGTATTCTAATGGTATTTGAGGCGTTAGATGGTAATCGAATTCGAAGATCGTCCAATGACATTAAGATGAGAAAGGATGCGGTCGACAAGGAGATTGACAAACTTGAAGATGAAGAACAATTTGTTAGGGACGCTTTTTCTTGGTGGACGTATGAAAAACGAGTAAGTATCTTTATAACTCCGACTCACATTAACATAAGTTAGTACTAACTTGTTACTCATTAAATAATTTCAGAGAAATCTTGCTTTGATCGTCGGTATATGGACCTCTACGGAAACGATTTGAACATGAAGGATGTTACAAGATCAAGAGGGACAATTTCTGTGGTGTTTGGACGTTATGATCTTTTTTAATACTTTTATGGTCAATTAGGAATATGGATTTAGGTGCTTTTGACGAAATTGTAAGGTTAAGGTCGTTTGAACTTTATGTAATGGATGTAATCGGAGGATTATTAATACAACAACTTTCCGATTATACATAAACGAAAGCTTATTTTGTTAAACAAACTACCGATTAACTTATTCGGTTATATTATGTGTCAACTTTCGTTCCGATTATGGTGTTATTTGGTTCCAGGAAACATTGGTTATTTCACACAAAATAATCGAAAACCAACAAAAACTAAACCTACCGATTAACTATATTCGGAAGTCAAGGTGAAAAGTTACCTTCCGATTACGGTGTTGTTTGGTTACAGAAACCATAGTTGTTTTTTGGTAGAATAATCGGAAATTAGCAAAACCACAAACCTCCGATTAAAAATATTCGGAAGTCAAGGTGCTCAATTAATTTCCGATTATGGTGTTGTTTGGTTCTGAGAAACAAAGTTTTTTACATATAACAGTCGGAAGGAACATTACAAATAAACCTACCGATTATTGTTATTCGGAAGTGAAGGTGCACATTTTCCTTCCGATTGTGGTGTTGTTTGGATACAGAAGACAAGTTTTCTTTACACATGATAATCGGAGAGAAAAGTATATTAGCAATCCTCCGATTCTGACCAAATATTTTGCAAAATCCCCAGAATCGGTAGGTTAATAACGTATAACCTACCGATTCTGACTAAAAAATGGAACATCCCCAGAATCGATAGGTTAATATATAAATTCAACACTTTAAATGCATAAAATGTGTAAAATAACTATTCTTAATCCATAAACATAACGTAACAACTAATATTCCGACACAAACTTTGAAAACGACATAATCCAACATAAACAAAGTTATCCATAAAGTTAACGAAAAACATCGAGTTTACAACATCGAAAGTTTACTTGTTCCTTTTTGCTTTGATTTTGCGACCTTTACCACTCTACGACTTGGACCAAGATCATCATTGGTTTCATCAACTTGAGTGCTTGATGACGCCCGAGTTCTTTTGTTCACCTTGGTTGTAGGTTTCTTTTGCAATTTTTCCCCGAACTGAGATACATACTCCTCATTGTCAACGTTATCAATCAACTGTTGGTGCTTTTTTATCTTCTCAATTGAAACAGGCTCTCCGGACTTTATACAATCAGTGCACCATTTCGACAAACGCTTGAACTGTTCATCATCATTTTTAAAACATAGCATACCATCAAACGGTTATTACTCTATTTTGACCCATAATATTAAACTAAATTAACAAAACAATATGTACCAATCTATCAAAACCTGCAGGCTTCTCTTTGAGGATACTCTTGTACGAAGCTGGCTTTGCTTTAAGATCACGGATTACACGAATATGAGAAACATTGCGGTACCAATCCATATAGTTGGGAGCATTTTCAAAACCTTGGTTGGCTGCCCTTCTTTGGTTGATCAAGTAATGCGCCCTTCTATCCCAATGGAATTTACAGGATGGTGAACCCTTGTGAACCACCGTGATAGAATCTTTATCAGACTCGCAGTGCTCCAGATCCAAAGTGAAATTGCCATGGATTTCCTCCTTTGGTATACCTTGTACAAAACCGTGTTGTCGCATCACCCTTGAGGCATTGTACATCACATATCCTTTGGGGTGCCACAACGGTCCAAAATAAAGTGCCAAATCGGACCGACCCGCGATATGTCCAGTAGCTCGGTATTCCTTGTATGGATCAAATCATACGTCTTGGGCATTAAGTGAGTCCAAATCTCCCTCAAACGAATCGGTGATGCTCCTTCGTCCTAGAATGGTTGTCATCGAAGACGTACTTTCTTCCTATAGGGTCACCTTTCTCCCACGCCGGGTTTTCAATGGCCAATCCCAAGATAGGGAAGTGGTCGTAGATCCAAGTCTATAATGTCATTTTTGCAAGTATTAGGAAATTGATTCTTCAATAGTATAAAAAAAAAAAAATAACCAAGTATGTGGAGTTAATAAACAATCCCTGTAGCAGACTCACGTCCCGGCCACTTGGCTAATTCCAAGCCTCGACGCTTTTCTCAACTCTTCCATCAACCACGCAAGGCATGCCGTGCCCCAAGAGTACTCATGCACTTTATCGAGAGGATCCAGAAGTTGTAAAAGGTTGGCGTCGACCCGATTGCCACTGGTATTGGGGAAAATGACACATCCCAATACACATAGGAGATATGCGGTGGCCGCGTGGTTGACTTGCTCGTCCGTTAAAGTTCCTTTCTCTTCTTTATCCTTGGTGCCCTTGAACATATCCATCAGAGTACCCATGTTGAACTGTCTAGTTCTATACTTGATG